>CP092878.1:45516431-45649903 GCA_030710605.1 Cordylochernes scorpioides
CCGATTACACTTCTGTAAAACCGCGTGAAGTTTCAAATCAATAAATAGTGGTAGGTTTGGTAGGAATCTCAAGGCAAAAATTATCACGAAATATTAATTATCATATAACTTGTGTCTTTTGGTGATTTATTGTATCTAATTTTCTCCTGTTGAAAGGCTTTCTTGTCCGAAAGTTAGATATTTGTTAATTAAATTCCTTGAAACCTGATATTTTCAACTTTAAAATTCGAATTAGTTTGATAGAAGACGAGAATTCATATTTACTTTAAAACGCAAGGAATAGGTGGAGCCGTTTCTTTCGTGTAATTAGTGGCAGAATTCCCGATTAACTATACAAAAATATGTCTAAAAACCCTTCAAAACGCTCTATTTATTTTTATAAAGAGTATTCGAATATTATAATATTTTAAATATAATGATAAATACAATAAGGAATAATATATTATTCCATTTATATATTTTATATAGTTTCAACGGTTGTGTATGTTTTATGCAGTTTATTCTACCAATAATATTTTCGTGTTTTTATAGAAAGGTTTCAGCACAAAATTGTTTTATCGCCATAAACCTTTTTACTTTAGGTATAATTATATTAAATACTAGCGGGTGTATCCGGCTCCGCCCGGGTTTTACTCGAGGGAATGTTTGTAGTCTAGTAATAAATCTATCTGAATATTAGGAAAGGTCAGGTATTTTTTTTTTTTGTAGGGTGATGCTCTGAAAAAGAACGCTATACCACTTTATCACTAAACAAATTAGCGAGTCAAAAATAAGCAACCTAAACAATCCATTAGCTTTGCAAGATAAGAAAAGAAATAGAGAAATGCATGCAAAATTCTCAACACAAATCAAAATCTTTAATCCTTGTTTTTATTACATTACATTATCTTTAAATCTCAAAGCAGAGCAAAACTGGCATACCCGAGACATTTGGCCTATATCGACAGATGAATCAGCTTTATAATCAATATGGGCATTATACTGCAAACCTGAAAACGGCTTATGAGTTCAAAGCTGAATACGCTGAACAGGAACTTGCATAGTTTGCGTAGCTGCGACGCGGGCTTCAGAATACCTAAGACGGCGAAGCGCACGACGCGTCTCACTTTGAAGTGGTGTCTCAATTGCTCTAGCATTCCTATATCTCCTGGAAGCAGCCTTATTCCCACCAAGTAAACGTCGGCTGTGGCGAGGCATATTCTGAAAAAAAATTTAGATTGAGATTAATAACAAAAGCTTCAAAACCAGCAATTTCTAAACAAAGCATAAAAATTTCCTGTCTTTTTGAGGTAAAAATCAAAATTTTTAAATGTTTTATTCAAAATAACCTTCAGATATGTTAAAAAGATTTCGAAAACTAAAGTCATAATATTATTACCAAAAATTTAATGCACAAAACCAGTTATCATTAAAAAGCTTCAAAAATAGACCAACCGCTGGATACGGCAATGAAAAAGCATGCTTTTTTGAGGTAAAAAATAGAAATAATTTTCTAAAATACAAAATACAACTCCTATATGTTAAAAAACTATATATAATCTAAATATAAAATATTTAATCAAATAAATTAAAATATCTGTAAAAAAAAATTGAAAAAGGACTTCAAAAAGACAAATAAATGAAATCTCCTGTCTTTTTGAGGCAAAAATCAAAATTTTTAAATTTTTTATTCAAAATAACCTTCAGATATGTTAAAAAGATTTCGAAAACTAAAGTCATAATATTATTACCAAAAATTTAATGCACAAAACCAGTTATCATTAAAAAGCTTCAAAAATAGACCAACCGCTGGATACGGCAATGAAAAAGCATGCTTTTTTGAGGTAAAAAATAGAAATAATTTTCTAAAATACAAAATACAACTCCTATATGTTAAAAAAACTATAAATAATCTAAATATAAAATATTTAATCAAATAAATTAAAATATATTTTAAAAAATTTTGAAAAAGGACCTCAAAAAGACAAATAAATGAATCCGTAAAATAAATCCCTTGCTTATTTAAAAATATAAATAACCTATTTTTTTAGATACAACCCATATATGTAGAAAATATAATAAGTAAACTGTATTTAAAAGATAAAAGCAATAATTAAAAAATTCCATAAGAAAATTTAAAAAAGGACCTCAAAATGACCCATAATTGAACACAATGAAATTGCTTGCTCTTTTCTGTGATTAATAATAAAAAAAACCAATTTTTTAAAAAAAGACAACACCTATATGTTATAAATACCACAAATAATTTGTATTCGAAATATCTAAATAAGTAAATAAAAATTTCTTAAAAAATATTTGAGAAGGGCCTCATAATGACAATCACATAAACATACCAATAAAATATCTTGCATCTTAGTGAAAAAAAATAGAAATAATCCAAAATTTGTTTACAAAACAACCCATATATGTTGAAAACACCATAAATAATCTACTTTTAAAATATCTAAGCAATTAATTAAAATTTTGTTAAGGTCCTCAAAAAAGACATAAAATTGAGCACATGAATGAAATTTCTAGCTTTTCAGTGAAAAAAATAGAAACAAACCTAAATTTGTAAAAAATAATATAAATTACCTTAGTCTTATAAAAATACTAACCACGTAAGTTAGAAATAGCATATATATTTTATTATAAATTAGCCTAAAATTTTATCTAAAATATAAAATTGATCTCATCAAGTAAGGCTTCAACTTTTTTCGGTATAAAATATGAAAACTATAAAATAAAAGTACCTTACCATGTATAAAAGTTATTATTAAAATTAAAAAATATATATATAAAAAAGATTAGAACTAATTTTGCAAGAAGCGCAAAGTAAACACTTTTGAAAGTGTAAACACTTTAACTCTGTTGAATTTTTTTGTATTTTATCGATAACAGCAAAGTTATGTATAAGTCATTTATAATAAGTATTATGTATGTTAAAGTTAGGAAAAATATTTTGATGTTAAGCAAAACCTGCTCCATCTCGTTTTACATAAATGTTGAAAATTTGGTCGAAATTGATACATTGTAACGAAAGTTTTTAGCGAACACCACTTATGAAATTTCCATTTTATTAATATAGATTTGCATATCCTAATTATTAATATCAATATATTGCTAGTATCAATATGTGAAAAATATATTTTTGTTAATACAATCTCAAATATCTCAAATTTATATGTTTAACGCTATATTTAATTATATAATTGTGAACGAATTCTATAGACTTTATACTGAACTTATACAAATTGAAAATAGGAAAACTAAAAATATTTCAACAATTTTCAGTAATATAATATTGTATGGGCAAACACTTACGTGGTAAGATTTAGTGCGCTGCGCAGTTCATACTCCTAGTACAATAAAATTTGTTATTTTTAATTTATATATTTTTATTATAAATATTTTAGTATTTTCTACGTATAGGTTGTCTCAAAACTCAAGCACCATAAACTTTTATTTCGACAAATTCAACAACTGTTCAGCATACACACCTTATCAAAATTCAAAACTATTATAGACGCGTATGATTCTTTTTAACAATAAAAAAATTTCTACTGCCCTTACTGCAGTGGAAAAATTAATAGGAGGGGCCTGGCTCCTCATTGGTGAACCCTTCCAGCGGTTTCGCCGGATTCTACCATATTTTCTATATTTACATAACCTTTCTTTTGACTAATTCAATATATACATCTTATATTCGGGGGAAGAATAAAAAGTTATTATTTATTAGCAAATGTTTAGATTTTGATCCAAAGTTCAATTGCAGCCGAGAGTACATTTTCACTTACAAAAAAAAGAAAGAAATTATGAAACCAAATATTAGAAAATATGCTTCATTTTATATAGAACAAATTTAACTATTGATAATATGAGTTTAGGCAAATAAGTTTAATCTATCTAAAAACAGTACAAATTTAAAAAATAAATTTTCTCTCTTTAAAAAAAATTAAATTGAATATAACATACATATTAACATATTGACAGAAGTTTATTCTCAAAGAAAGAAAACAAATCTGCATAAGGAATCACTACAAATATTAATCATGTAATTAAGATGGTCGATGGAAAGATGGTCTAAACCGTTGATTTTCGAACGCTACGACCCGGTTTTATTTCCGCATTGGGCACCTTTTATGATTTGAAAAAAAAATACCAATGTTCTCCAATTCTCTTAGAAAAGTCAAACCTAACAGGCGGGTGCAAGTAATCAAATGGGGCTCTGGCACATCTAAAAGTGCAATGTCGAACTGCCTTTCACATGTGTAGACATGTTTTTAACTTACAGTAAAAGCAGTCACCTACTTCTACCCACCATGATTACCTACTTTTACCCACCATGATTATCATCCCTGTACCACGTCTACTAGGAATAAGCAAAAAAAGATCATGAAATAAAAAAAAAATATTATAGCCAATAATAACCAATATTTGACAGCTTCTTTGCAACCATCTGACTAGTGATATGAATTAGGTATATATGATTTGTTAGCAACTCACTTATAAGTGAAATTAATTCCTAGTGAAACTTTTATTTAAATTTAACATATATTCATAAACATAAGGTTATAAGAAGAAATACAAATAAATAACTAGTGTGTGACGTTTCGGTAACATCGTTGTTACTATATTTAGACAAAAGTACTAAATTGTAGTATTTTTATTATATTATAATTCATACCTTTGTCTGAATATTGTAACAACGCTGTTACACCGAAACGTCACACACTATTTATTTATTTGGATTTGGCCTTATTATCTTATGTTAATAATCTATAATCCAAATTGTGAATTATCATATATTCATGAAAGGTTATTATCTATATTAATAAAATGGAAATTTCATAAGTGGACACCACTAAAAACTTTCATTACAATGCATCAATTTAGACCAAATTTTCAACATTTATGTAAAACAAGATGGAGCAGGTTTTGCTTAACATCAAAATATTTTTCCTAACTTTAACATACATAACTCTGCTGTTATCGATAAAATACAAAAAATTCAACAGAGTTAAAGTGTTTACACTTTCAAAAGTGTTTACACTTTTGCGCTTCTTGGAAAATTAGTTTTAATCTTTTTTATATATATTTTAATAACTTTTATACATGGTAAGATACTTTTATTCTATAGTTTTCATATTTTATACCATAAAAAGTTGAAGCCTTACTTGATGAAATCAATTTTATTTTTTAGATAAATTTTTAGGCTTTTCAAAAGTGTTTACACTTTTGCGCTTCTTGGAAAATTAGTTTTAATCTTTTTATATATATTTTAATAACTTTTATACATGGTAAGATACTTTTATTTTATAGTTTTCATATTTTATACCAAAAAAAGTTGAAGCCTTACTTGATAAAATCAATTTTATATTTTAGATAAAATTTTAGGCTAATTTTAATTTATTTCTTTTTAATTTTATATACAGATTATATATGCTCTTTCTAACTTACGTGGTTAGTATTTTTATAAGACTAAGGTTATTTATATTATTTTTTACAAAAAAAGATAAGAAAGTTCATTAATGTGCTCAATTTTATGTCTTTTTTGAGGACCTTAACAAAATTTTTAATTAATTGTTTAGATAGTTTAATAACTGATTATTTATGGTGTTTTCCACTTATATGGGTTGTTTTGTAAAAAAAATGGGTTATTTCTATTTTCTTTCACTAAAAAGCTTGAAATTTCATTAATGTGCTCAATTTTATGTCTTTTTTGAGGACCTTAACAAAATTTTAATTAATTGCTTAGATATTTTAAAAGTATATTATTTATGGTGTTTTCAACATATATGGGTTGTTTTGTAAACAAATTTTGGGTTATTTCTATTTTTTTCACTAAGATGCAAGATATTTTATTGATATTTTATGTGATTGTCATTATGAGGCCCTTCTCAAATATTTCTTAAGAAATTTTTATTTAATTATTTAGATCTTTCAAATACAAATTATTTGTGGTATTTATAACATATAGGTGTTGTGTTTTCAAAATATTTGGTTTTTTTTATTATTAATCGCAAAAAAGAGCAAGCAATTTCATTGTGTTCAATTATGGGTCATTTTGAGGTCCTTTTTTAAATTTTCTTATGGAATTTTTTAATTATTGATATGATCTTTTAAATACAGTTTATTCATTATATTTTCTACATATATGGGTTGTATCTAAAAAATAGGTTATTTATATTTTTAAATAAGCAAGGGATTTCTTTTACGGATTCATTTATTTGTCTTTTTGAAGTCCTTTTTCAAATTTTTTTAAAGATATTTTAATTTATTTGATTAAATATTATATATAGATTATTTATAGATTTTTTAACACATAGGGGTTGTATTTTGTATTTTAGAAAATTATTTCTATTTTTTACCTAAAAAAAGCATGCTTTTTCATTGCCGTATCCAGCGGTTGGTCTATTTTTGAAGCTTTTTAATGATAACTGGTTTTGTATATTAATTTTTTGGTAATAATATTATGATTTTAGTTTTTTAAAATCTTTTCAACATATCTGAAGGTTATTTTGAATAAAAAAATTAAAAATTTTGACTTTTACCTCAAAAAGACAGGAAATGTTTATGCTTTGTTTAGAAATTGCTGGTTTTGAAGCTTTTGTTATTAATCTCAATCTAATTTTTTTTCAGAATATGACTCGCCACAGCCGACGTTTACTTGGTAGGAATACGGCTGCTTCCAGGAGATATAGGAATGCTAGAGCTATTGAGACACCACTTCAAAGTGAGACGCGTCATGCGCTTCGCCGTCTTAGGTATTCTGAAGCCCGCGTCGCAGCTACACAAACTATGCAAGTTCCTGTTCAGCGTATTCAGCTTTGTACTCATAAGCCGTTTTCAGGTTTGCAGTATAATGCCCATATTGATTATAAAGCTGATTCATCTGTCGATATAGGCCAAATGTCTCGGGTATGCCAGTTTTGCTCTGCTTTGAGATTTAAAGATGATGTAATGTAATAGAAACAAAATAAACCTCATCCTACCTAATATACATTACTTCTGAGGATTAAAGATTTTGATTTGTGTTGAGAATTTTGCATGCATTTCTCTATTTCTTTTCTTATCTTGCAAAGCTAATGGATTGTTTAGGTTGCTTATTTTTGACTCGCCAATTTGTTTAGTGATAAAGTGGTATAGCGTTCTTTTTCAGAGCATCACCCTACAAATAAATTACCTGACCTTTCCTAATATTCAGATAGATTTATTATATCAACATACTAGACTACAAACATTCCCTCGAGTAAAACCCGGGCGGAGCCGGGTACACCCGCAAGTACTATGATAATACAATTATTGTAAATTGTGAGTTTTAACATTTTGTTTTCTATGATAGAGATGGCTGGCGTCGCATCGTGTTTGGGATGTAATATGTACAGTGGACCACAACGTCCGAACGCAAATAAAATGCTATTTCTATGTCTGATGAAAAATACATTATTTGATAAAGAAGTAAACCTTCATAAAACTAATTATTTTAACATAGATTTGATATAGAACCACGTTTAACAAGTTTTACCGCAAATATTTCTTTTAATAGAACGAAAAATCATAATATTTAAAATCATTTAAAGGAGAAATAATGACTACAGTGGACCCTCGGTTTACGAGCACCTTGGAGTACGAGCTTTTCGCAGTACGAGCAAAATTTTTTGAAAAATTCTACCTCGGATTACGAGTGAAATTTCGCATTACGAACAACTCGTGATGGTTGCCCCTCTTCTCCATTTCCACCTTTAGCGGCGGGATGAGGGCATATTTTTGTATTAAATATTATTTTATTTATGGATTTTTATTAATAATTATAATATAAGTACAGTATATATATTTAATACATACTATAATGTATATATTCAAATCGATACATATATATATATACATGTATATAGTATTTTAAAATTAAAGAAAACTTTTTTAATTTTTAAGATAATTTTTCCATTTGTAAACAAAAGCTCGAAGGTGTTATTAAAATTTAAAAAGTTGCTATTAAAATTTAAAAAGTTGCTATTAAAGTTAAAAGGTTTTCTTTAATCTTAAAATACTCTGTATATCATTTTGACTAATTTTAATTCAACGATAAAATTATCTCTCAATGATAAAGGAATAGATTTTTTTAATTTCTTATTTATTTTTTAGATTATATATGTATTTTCAAAAATTGGTGACAATTTCTACCTCTCTTGCTATAAAAATCCTATAACCACTGCAAAATGGGCCCCGTGAAGAAATATGTTGAAAGAGAATTGGGTAAGAAGAAGGATATTATCACAATGGAGGCAAAGAGGGAAATGATTGAAAAGCACGAACGTGGCATGCGGGTGACAGAAATAGCGAGATTTTATAAGAAGTCGACATCAACGATTTGCACAATATTGAAGAAGAAAAAGGAATTAAGGGAGTTAGATGCAGCAAAAGGAGTCACAAGACTATCAAAACAGCGTCCACGTCTTCTAGAAGAAGTTGAAAAATTGATTCTTGTATGGATAAACGAGAAGCAATTAGCAGGTGATACCATAACCCAGAATTTAATATGTGAAAAGGCAAAGGCCTTGTACGCCGAACTCGGGAGTAAAATACCATGTACATCAATAGAGAACGAAGTACATGCAGACTTCAAAGCCAGCAAGGGGTGGTTCGAAAACTTTAAGAGGAGAAGTGGCATCCATAGTGTCACGAGACATGGAGAGGGTGCAAGTTCGGATGCTAAAGCAGCTGAGACATTCACTGCCGAGTTCGAGAAGCTCGTTGTTACCGAGTGTTACCTCCCACAGCAAGTTTTTAACTGTGATGAAACAGGACTTTTTTGGAAAAAGATGCCGAAGAGAACCTACATTACAGCCGAAGCGAATACAATGCCCGGTCACAAGCCCATGAAAGACCGTCTCACCCTCTTGCTGTGTGCTAATGCAAGTGGAGATTTGAAAGTAAAGCCACTGCTCGTGTATCATTCTGAGAATCCACGGGCTTTCAAGAAACACAAAGTGCAAAAGAGCCAATTGAACGTTTTGTGGAAGTCGAATACTAAGGCTTGGGTCACTCGTTTGTTGTCTGTTGAGTGGATGAACGAAGCATTCGGTCCTGCAGTGAAGAAATACCTTTCGGAAAAAAAACTGCCACTCAGAGCGTTGCTGGTTATGGACAATGCTCCTGCTCATCCACCAAGCCTTAAGGATCACTTACTGGATGAATTCAAGTTTATTGAGGTCAGGTTCCTCCCTCCTAACACCACCCCACTACTGCAGCCTATGGATCAGCAGGTCATTTCCAACTTTAAGAAAATATATATCAAAGAACTCTTTCAGAGATGCTTCGAATTAACTGAAGAAACAAACCTTACTCTCCGAGAGTTTTGGCAGAATCATTTCAACATTGTCCACTGCCTTAAGATCATTGATAAAGCACGGAATGGAGTCTCCCAGATAACTCTCGTTTCTGCTTGGACAAAATTGTGGCCTCACATCGTCCATGCATAGGATTTTAAGGGGTTGTCTGGTGAACAGGAGCCACCAATTATCGATGTTATTTTGTCTCTGGGGAAAACTTTAGGACTGGAGGTGAATGAGCCAATCATTCAAGAGCTTGTGGAGGAAGAAGATCAGGAGCTTACCACAAATGAACTGATCGATCTTCATCGCGAGCAACACCAAGAGGTTAAGGAGGTGATCTCGTCTGGGGAAGAGGAGGATGAAAATTCACTGGGATCCCTCCCTTCAGATCAGATTCGGGAAATATGTAAAATGTGGGAAACTGTGCAATTGTTCGTAGCAAATACCACCCGAATAAACCGGCTGCTTTGCGAGCGACGGATCAGTTCAACGATAATGCGATGTCGCATTTCCGTGAAATTCTAAAAAAGAGGCAGAAGCAACAGTCATTGGACCAGTTATTCGATAAAATTGAAAGAAAAAAAATAAAATGTTATGAAATAATTCCCTCAAATAGTGGTTTTTTTAACGCAATTGCATCAGCCATCCCAACATTATCTTTTATTTTTGTTTATTTTATCTTTTTTTATACATTTATTTATGCATTTACTTTTTATTTACTTATCACTAGGTTTGAAATTCAGTAACTATCACGTGTAAAATTTTTCTTTCGAATCTTTCATTAAAAATATGATAGCTATGATTTCAAATATTGAATGGAGTACAAGCTTCTCTTATACTTATCACGAAGTGTTTACCGACTCTAATTAAACTAAAATTCATGAAAGAATTGCCCGAGTTTCAATTATTAAAAATAAGAAATTAGTTTCGCACTACGAGCGTTTTGGAGTACGAGCATGGCTCTGGAACGGATTATGCTCGCAAACCGAGGGTCCACTGTATTTCTATCCTTAGGGTTGAGTATGAAAGTATGAATTGTGAAGAGTAATAATGAACGGAAAAATAAATGTCCATCCTTGTAATAGTCGTTATTTCTCCTTAAAATATTTGAAATTACGATTTTTCGTTCTGAAAAAAGAAAAATTTTCGATAAAATTTGTTAAACGTCATTCTATAATCATAGCCGCATTATATTGTATTATAAATTAGATTTTAATATAGTGTAATAATTTTAAATTATATTATATATATCTTCAAAATTATAAAATTAATTTCTCTCTTTCTCTATATAAAAAAATTGATAATTATATTTTAACAAAAAATAATTAAAAGTCACTAGATTCATTTAAAATATGGAAACAAAATTTTCCAAGGAGTTATAAATATCAAAGAGGCAGATAAAGGATAGCATGAGAAGGAAATTCAATTAGAAATTTTAAAAAATTGCGATTTTCTTATTATTTTTATTAAAATGACGAGACAATCTTTAAAAGAGAATAGCTCTTCAACAAACCTTTTCTAAATTAAGATGAAAATTATCAAGAGAAAGCCTTCGCTATAACGAACGGAGATAAAGCGATCTTTTAATGATCTATGAAATATTATGTACTATAAAATCATTTGTATTTTGATACACTAACTACACCGCCTGCTTTAAACTTTGATGTAATAAATAAAGAGATATTCTAGGTGTTACCTATAAATATAGTTGTCTTATTATTGACTGGTCTAACCTTGTAGGATGGTTGAGACACGTTCTGGAAATATGCAAGACGCTTCTGAGGAGAGAATGAAGACTGAAGAATCTGCCAAACCGCAGCTTGGTGCAACAATATAGCTATCCAAAGTTTCAGTCTTTTAGAGATTTTTTCAGCGAGCTTTTACTGTATATTTCTCTGAATATGAACTTTTCTATTCAAATTATTATATTTATTTATAGATAGGCCCCGTTGATGACAGACCTTTCTCGAAATTGGCTTGTAGTCAAAACTAAAAAAAATAAAAGTCTTGGAAAGAATTGAAAATAAATGGAAAATCTATTTTTTGAGAGTGACAGAAACAATTTTGTTCACATTTGCTTATCTCGTGTGTATTCAATAAAGGTAACTGTATATAAAATATTTTTCACAGTTATTGTCTGAATTCCGATATATAGGAATAAACTTACTTAAGTTTTGTCCATTAATGTATCTTGATCATATCGCATATAAAACAAACTTGTTTGTATATATTGTCATTCTAATAGAATCATTTTACCCATTTTTTATTCTAAAACAGAATGATGAAATAATGACTTTAACACAATATACTACATGATAAGTTTGAAAATAACTTAAATATATATGGTAGGTATAATGAAAGGAATTTGTGAGAATATACAAAAGAGAAAAATCTTTAGACATCTAAGAAAGAGGATTTAAATGTTGGTTGTAGCTGGAAAGGACGTTCAAGTTATCCATTATCGTCGAATTCAGGTTGGGGTGAAACTGAACGATAACTATAAAATTGATAAATCATTTTATGGAAAATAGACAATTCAGCCTGTTAGAGTTTTTTATTTTCTCAAAGTTTCGACAAAAATATTTTGTCTTCGTCAGAATAGGTTAATAAAAATTAAAAAAATTGGCGAGGCGCTAAAAATTTAGAAAAAAATGTATTTACTTCTCCTGAGGAAGACAAAATATTTTTGTCGAAACGTTGAGAAAATAAAAAATTCTAACTGGCCGAAGTGTCTGAATGCCGCCCAGGCAACCTCTTTCATCAGGATTTTTTTTTTATATTTTAATCTTATTTGATTTTGGTAAAAGATTGTTTCTATATTAACTAGACTCGAAATTACTATTTTCATTAATTTTTCGTTCCAGTTTGTTGCTTCCTTGTTTGATGTGGGTTATATGTATTAGACGCCCTTTTCCATCTCTCCAATCTTACTTAATCTCTTCAAAACCTTCTGAAAAGATAATATGACACTTAGGTGAACTAGAAGCTACGCATTTCATGAAAATTCATGTCGTAGACACCGTTAGTAATTTAGTATACGATACACAGTGATTAATATATCTATATCAAGGTCCCTATATCTAGCAGAAAATACCTAAATGTTATTTACACTTTTCACTATTTTTATATTCGTCCTGGACTCCATGATAAGTAGATATAAGACGAAATGTCTTAATAAAAGTATTTCGTTGTTTTATTTTATGAATTTAAGCATCCTTCAATTAAATATTATGGATTTAATTATATCTTTGTTTATCTTCCCTTGTTTGAAGCAACCTATTTTTAAAATTTATACGTATCTATTTTCAATTAAGACGTATGCGCGTATTATGGGGTATTATATAATATTATTCATATATGTTGTAAAAATATATGGTCATTGTGGTAATATATTTATATAGATATATTAATAAAGAGACAAGGGTCGCCTATCCCGTCAAAATAGATCAATTTCCTCCCGGTAAAAAATTCCATCTATAATAATAAGATAAGATAATAAAAAGGCATATATTGGATTTAATAAAAAGATTTATTTTGCCAATATTTCGGCTGGCTGGACGCCAACCTTTATCAAGGCATTACATTTTTTGTATTCATTATTTTTGTATAAATATATGTATATATATATATATATATATGGCCAAGTGACAACAGTATTTAAGACAGACACTTGCTCGACCTACTGGTGTAGAATGTGGTGAAGAGATTAGCTGAGAACATATCAGCCAGTTAATTCTAATGTCAAGTTATCAGATTCAACATTTGAGGTTGGATTGTTCCCTGTCATGAATAATTATTCTAATTGTCAACCCAACAATAGATTTATTCATTGTTAATGGGAGGA
This sequence comes from Cordylochernes scorpioides, assembly GCA_030710605.1. Taxonomy (NCBI): domain Eukaryota; kingdom Metazoa; phylum Arthropoda; class Arachnida; order Pseudoscorpiones; family Chernetidae; genus Cordylochernes; species Cordylochernes scorpioides. The sequence goes on from CP092878.1 coordinate 45,529,590, forward strand.
TTGTTTTGTTGCCATTTTGCTTGATAGATAGTGGTTTATAGTGATTTTTCAACAGTTTGGAATTACCATTTTATTTATTACATTGGTCTTCCCTATGCACTATTTGAATTTTATTTTTATTATAGCAATATTGTCACGTTGCACATAAATAGTAGTTATACATATTAGGCGCTCAAATATTTTTTTTTATATTAAAAAATCATTTTTATTTACATAAACTTACTTTACCCATTGTTTTGTTTTGCATTAGATTCTGCCTCCTTATCGTTATTCAAATGTGATACTTGATATCAAATATAATGCGTTTTACTTTAAGCTCTTTAGATGTCTGCTTTTTATGCCTGAATTCACGAAAGGTCTGGCTTTTCATCTTGAACTTTGAGAAAAGCGCTGTCGAAGTTCATCAAATGCTCTATAGAGCTTATGGAAAAAATTCGTTTTCATTAATAACCTGTCAAGAATGACACACGTTCAAATCTTGAGATATTCTAGGTAACGACAAGTAACATGGAAATTTCGAGGATGTGGAACTATAAGCATTATTCAATTAAGACAATGCTCAAACCATAACAAAGGCTATTTTCACCTTTTCGCATGTTCTAGAAAATATACAGAAGAGGGGAAATCGTTTCTTCACTAATTGATTGTAAAGAACAAGAAAAATCGAAGAATGATATCTGAAACTTACTGGAAAGGGCCAAGAGATTATTCTCGTAATCTATTTATGACTTAGGAGAAATTGAGTGTTTTATTGAAAATCCGTAGCGAAAGAAAATCATGGTTAAATCTAGAACAACAGACAACTTCGACCGCCAAACCCAATATCCACGGCAAGAAGGTTCCTCTGAGAATTTGATGGGATCAATACAGCATACTTTACTACGAAATTCTATAACCAGGTGAAACATCCACTGCCATCCTTAACGATTACCAATAACAATTAACGCAGGTACATCAAGGAATTACAGTAAAAAGATCAGAAGGGGCGCAACAACATAACGGGTTGAAACTGCTTTATGATAACACAAGACCACATGTCGCACAATCGGTAAAAACACCCTGAAAGACTTCCAATTGGTCGGTATTCCTTCACCCGCCATACTCTCCAGACATCGCTCCATCGGATCATCACCTGGTCCGGTCAATGGCACATGATCAGGCTAGCCAGTGCTTTCAAAACACAAAAAGGTTTAAATTTGGTTTAATTAATGGTTTGCCTCGAAACCAATATATATTTATGACTGCATGGATACACTATCCAAATTATCTGTTATACTGTGTATCTCTAACAATAGAAATTATTTTAAATATATATCAAGTATATTTTGTTTCCATTTACCAATATTTCCTAACAAGAAATGAGCGCGAAGTCATAATTAAGAACCCAATAAGAAACAAACTACAATTCGAATATATGCTATGAATAGAGCTTATATTGAATTTATTGCACACACCAGGCTTACTAGAAACATAACAGTATTTCGCTTAATATTTATCGCACGGAAGTAATAAAATGTCATATATCAAATAGACAAGAGTATTCATTAACTATATTTTATTAATTCGTTCGTATTATGAATGCAGCTTATATTAGATTTATTTCAAAGGACTTACTAGAATCCTTTCAGTATTTCACTTTGGATTTATAGGAAGTAATAAATGTTATAAGCAAATAGACATGAGATGTGTGTGTATATTCAATAACTATATTTTAATTATTTCTTTGTGTTTATTAAAATAATTAAATAGATAAAAATTAAATTTATGTATCGAAATTAAAATTCTAATTGTGTAATATAAATGTATATAATTACACTCATGGACAAAACTTAAGGTAGTCTAAAGTATTTTATGTCACCAGTCGTCTGATTTTTTTTTAAAGAATAAAGAGGCCAATTATATCCACACGTGGTTATCTTGTGGCTGTTGACTGTTGTTGGGTTCTGCGCTGCCTGGAGTACAGGAGCTCCATCTATGCTTCCTTTATTTCTGTGTTGAATCTGTATAAGACCGGTTGTCTCAATAAAGCTATGTGTGTGATAAAGGATTTTCCCGAGCCATTTAACAGAGAATTTAAAGAAAAAAAAAGTATCGTTTGCAAGAATAAATATCAACTAATAATTGAAATAACTCTATGTCCTGGATGTGTGTGTGTGTTGAACAAATGTTGCCTTCCTTGGATGAATTAATAAAGGATAATTTGCCAATTTGCTAGAAAATAAATTTAAATCAAGAATATTTTGATTATATTTCTATAGATGGCGCTCGGTAATCATTAAATGCTAATTTGAAGGTCAGGAATAACTTTTTTTTTCATTCTAAATGCCTGACGTTCTTCGAAATATACAAAACGATTAAATTAGAACTGTATTATCATATATTTATTCTAACAAACTTTTATATATTGTAACCTTTAATTTATTTATCACTAAATTATTAACTTTTAATAATCTTTTGCTTTTGAAGACGATTCTAAAACATCTAGAATCTTTATGTTTTGCATATATTTGTTTTTGGTATATTAGTGTGATTTGCATTTCTTTCAGATTTTGATCTCTAGATAATAAATAAAATATTCTTATCTTATCGATGAGTTTAATTTTTCGAATTTTTACCTCAAAATATAATAAAATATATGTAAATATAAAATATTCTTTTCAGAATATATAGAACATATATTCTTGATAAAATATTTGTATATATGCGGGCTCTCCACAAAGAAATATTTTCAGAATCCCCCGAACAATAAGAAAACATAAAAATAAAATATGAAAGATTTGTCATCGAATAGAATATAAAATATGTTTTAAGACACTTCTCTTTCTCTCTTTGTTTGAATTCTGTATTTCCAAAACTCAATTTATTTAGAATTATATATATACAGTGGTACCTCGACATAAGAGTTTAATTCATTCTGCAATCTTGCTCGTATCTTGAATTACTCGTATCTCGAAGCAAATTTACCCATACATAACAATTGAACTACCGTTAATCCGTTCCAACCTCCAAAATGTCACCCCAGTTATTTTTGTTACGTGGTTTTAAATAATAAAAATGTATTTATAAATATCAAATATTTATTGCACAAAAACAAAAAAGAGAATGTAAAGAAATAAATTAGATATCCTCACTGGTCTTTGCTTTTTTCGCTACATTTTTCTCGCTTTCACCTGTAGGCCGTTTAGAAGCTGCTCTAGGAGCTGCTTTTCTGTCACCCACACCATCAGCAGTTTCTCCATATTTTCATGAAGGGAGGTTCGCAGCTTGGAAATTATCGTGAGGCCCTTAGCCGGCGTTACACTCTTTATCGACTCCTTCCGTTTAAGCACAGAACATATCATGGACGTACTACGGCCATACTGCATCGACAAGTCAACAACTCGAACACCTTGCTCATGTTTTTCTATAATTTCACGTTTTAATTCAATACTCATCATCTTAGCACTTGACACTTTTTACAAACTTTCTTCCGATCAATGGTTATAAGAATAAATGAACTAAAACTGTAAATGTAAACGCAACACAAAACGCGAACACAAAACACAACTTATCACAGCGGAAGCACGCTGCTAACTTATCGTGATGGCGCGACTGCGTGTTACTACCTGTTGGGTTTTAAATTTAAAAGCACACAAAAATATAATAGACTTGAATTTGTTTATTCAAGTCTCAAAAAAACAAAGCTTTGCATATAGAACAAATAATAATGAAGAAGAAGAAAGAAACATTTTAGGAAAAGCAAAAACAAAACAAAAGTACTGGTCAAAAAGAAACATTTAAAATCACAGATTAATATCTTCAACACTACCGAACCGAACTTGTATCTCGAATTTCGCTCGTAACTAAAAGCAAAAAAATCACTTGCTCGTCGGCTCGTATCTCGAAAACCTCGTATGTTGGGGCGCTCGTATGTCGAGGTACCACTGTATACCTAATATATTATGTTTTCTATTTTCAAAAGGTATCATTGTGCACTAATAAAATAGAATTAAAAGATATAGAAGAATCAACATTTATAGGTTTCTATATCATATTTATTCTCTAACGATGATGAGGTCTGACCATATTTACTTATGGGTATAATGTTAGACAATTGCCAAATAAAATTAACTTATTGGCATCTTATCAATACATGCAAAAGTGAACGGTTTTCACTATCCAAAAAAGATAATTATATACAGGGTGATTCAAAAGTCCCGCACAACTTTAAAAATTAATAACTCCGCGAATATTTGCGCTAGAGCAATGCGGTAAACACCATTGTGTTCAGGATGCAATGGGAATATTTATAGCGAATAATGAAAAATTCGAAATTGATTTTAGTTACAACTTTATTAGCTAGATGGCGCTCTACCAGAATCAGAGATTCAGCGGCCAAATTGTTTGATAAATTGAAAAATATAACTGAACCACACGTATTTTTTCTTTTTGAATACCAGGAAAGAACCCTAATAATATCAAATGATAAATTAATAAAACACCATTTCGCCAAAAGTTAGAAGAATTGGTTAACGATTTTTAAATACAATCTGAGATATGTAAAATAGGTATATGCAAATTAAAACATGTAGCAAAAAATATTTATATTTTAGATGGAGTTTTGTGAAATAAATTGAATGTTTGAAAATAACTACTGATATCAATACACGATTTTTGAAATGTTAATATAGTACCAAAAATTATGATGGCACTACTAATAGGATTTCGTGTTATAAGGGATGTGTAGTTTCTTGACTAATTGTCGACACTTGACTATTTAACTGGATATTTGTCATGATCCAAAAATGAAATATAGAGGGGAGTGACTAAATATATTTGTCGTACTTTATTCCAAATATCCTATGGGTTTGTCAAATGTTATTATTGTTTATTATACTGTACATAATTTTGAAAATGTATCCCCTAAAAAAAAATCATTTTTAAATCGACCTTTTGCGTTGAAAAACGTGGTAGTAAAATCATTTTGTATTATTTTTTGCGCAAAATATATAAAGTTGGGGGGGGGGGGGAGATACACAGAGATTATTCCTTATGCTATTTCTTCTAATGAGCGAAAAGCGATAAACTAAACATAAGGGGTAAAATTGTGTATACCAGTGTTATTCGAGAAGTTATAACACTTTGGCCTGCACGACATAATATAAGATGTGGGCAAATGACAAACAAAAAAATTACTGTTTACAGAAAAAAAAGAGTCGAGATGTGAGGACAGCATTTATTATTCCCATAACCCAAAACAAAGAGCTGCAAAATATAACACATGAGGTAACTGCCTTCTCTCTTGTATTAGGTCACAATCCTTGCTCAATGTGGCGCCCTTCATTCTCAAACACCGCCTGCAGACGATAGATGACAGAATGGTCACAATTAAATAGTTGAAATTTATAAAACGTGCCATCTGATAGAAGCCTTCAACATGGCCAATGTGGTAAGCCGGCATCGATAAAAACGCGACTTAATGTACCCCCATAACCGAAATTGTATGGCGTCAAGTCTGGTGATATTGGAGGCCACTGGTATATAAAGTGGCGACTTATCAACGAATTCCACCGAACGTATCCTTCAGCAATTGTTTGGCACCGCGGAATATATAAGGAGGTCCTCCATCTTGCATGAATGTTATTTCGCTTAGTGCTTGTCTGTCCTGCAATATGGGAATAACCTTTTCTCTCAAAAGTTGAACATAACGTTCAGCAGTTACAAAAACGGTTTTAAAAGTTCTTCCATTGATTTTTTCAAAGAAAAATGGCCCAACAATAAAAGAAGAAGTGAACCCACACAAAACTGTAACTCTGTGCTGATGAAGTGGTATTTCTGTAAAATTCCTAGGGTTTTCTGTTGCCAAAATGGTGCAGTTTTGAATGTTAAATTCTTCCTTTAGATAAAAGTGAGCATCATCTGTTCTTAGAACATTTGACAGCCAGGTTTCATCAATATCAATTTGCCGGAAACCCCATGCAGCGAATTCTTGACGCTTCTCAAAATCGCTGACTTTCAACTCGTGAAAACTTTGAATTTTGTTAGGATATTTTTATAGAAAAATTCTAAATGTGTGTTCTCTCCAAACTGTTCCATACGAAATCCCCGTTTGTCGAGAAACTTGTCTAGCACTTACTTCTCCATACGTGGATAACGTTTCAATAGCTTCAGCATTCTGCAAAACCGTAACAGCCACTGACTTGCATGTCGATGGTCTTCCACTCCGAGGTTTTGCTTCCAGAGATCCATTTTTATCAAAACTTTTAATCAATCGCTTTAGAGAGTAGCAACTCATTGGTTCTTTACCGCTGACTACCGCTACTCCAGTAATGCTACCGCGTCCGGGGTAACCGCCGCGTCAGGAGCTGCAGCTCGAGCTCATGATGAGAAATCTACTACGAGGACACAATTCAATCTACTACAACTCAATATAAATGGTACCCAGAGGAAAATAAAGAGCTGACTTGTTTTCTCTGTCTCCTCAGGAGACAAATTTTTGAATCAGAATCTGAGATTCAATATCAAAGATTATACAACACTACGAATGGACAGACCGGGAAAATTCGGAGGAGGACTTGCCGTTTTGATTAAAACTCTAGAAATCAAATTTAAGGAAATCGCCTTTAATCAGAGTAAGCCTAGAGAAAGCACGACAGAAGCTCAGGCAATAGAAATCTATCTTACAGATAAAACAATTCCAATCATAAATGTTTATCACCCCGATAATACTAGCATCAATACAGGCCTGATAGAGACATTAAGTGAAGCGTCTTCGGATATCGCAATCATACTTGGTGATTCTAACGCCGAAAGACCAACTTGGGGATCACCTGTCCAGGATAACAAAGGTCAGCAGGTTGAGGACATGCTAACCGACCTCGACCTTACGCCGTTAAATAACGAAAAGAACACCTATCTATCCAAGTCCACAGGCACAGAATCCGCAATAGACATCACAGCGATAAATTACATCATCGCACCCACAACACAATGGAAAATTCTGAAAAAGTGCAATCAGTGACCACAGACCAATTTTAACAACCCTAAAATTCAAAATTGAGAATTTCCAACAGAATAAAAGAACACTGGAAAATATTTACAGAAATTCTTGAAGAACTGTGCAACGAAGAATCACAGAACGATTGACAAAAAATTGGAAAAATTCTCTTTGAACATATCCAAAGCTGCAAAAGTATCGATACCTAGAGGTAGACGTAAAGACCCGTGAATACTTTACTGGAAGGACCACAATATCGAGGCAATGATTGCAGAGAGAGACAATAAAAATGAACTTCTCAAACCAAATAAAACAGAATAAATCATAAAGGAACTCATTGAAATTAGTCACAAAATAGAACAAGAAATTTAGATATTCAAACAAGAATAATGGGCAGAATTCTGCGAAAAAATGGATCCAAAAAAGGAAAGCCATCACTGGAATATAATTAGTGTTATAAAACAATCAAAACCAACACTAATCCTCCAATACTCTAACCGATATGAACAGCGAGAACGGACAAACAGATGGCTGACATAATTGCTGAATATCTTTCAAGCACTTCCAGACTCAGCTATACGAATGAAGGCAGGACTCTAAAAAATAATATAAACAAGTTAGTTAAACAAGCAAGAAATTACCATCAACAAGATATTTACTCGAGAGACTTCACACTGAATGACCTAAACTCATCAATAAAAAAATCCAAGATGTCACCTGGAGATGCTCTAATTATTGGTCAAATGATTAAACACTTTGGAGAGGAAGCTAAAAATCAACTCCTACGAATACTGAACATTCCATGGCAAACTGGTAAACTACCAAAGAATTGGAAGATATCAATTATAATGCCAATATTGAAACCAAACAAAGATGCTAAGGAATGCAAGAACTATCGGCCAATTGCTCTTACCAACATACTTTGTAAAATAACAGAATGAATTATCCACTCTAAGCTCGTAGTCTGGCTCACTAACAATAATAAAATAAACTTCTACCAAACTGCCTAAAGATCCAGACACTGTACAACTGATAAACTGTTCTACTTCTGTCAATCAATAATAGATTTCTAGGAAAAACCGCCAAAGATATGACTCAGCTTTTGATCGAGTGTAGAAATATTTGAAAGGCTGCACAACATCGGAGTAAGAGGAAAAACCTTAATCTGGATTGCAGACTTCTTAAGGGGAAGAAGGATAAGGTTCGGGTCAATGGAACATTTTCCAAGGACCGAAGAACATGGGCTGGTGTACCTCAGGGATCTGTGCTCAGTCCTCTACTCTTCTCGCTATATATTAACTGTTGTTTATGTAAATAGATGAATATTATTTGTATTATTTAAAGCCTCATCATGTAAAAATATATGTTTATATAAATTGAACATTTGTTGTTGGCCATGGTCAAGTTTGAGCTCTTGTACGTCTAATTACGACACAACAAAAGTGGCGACGAGGATGCGCGATCTACAGAGCCAGTAAAAAGCTGAGGAAAACGGCGTCTATGCAAGTATAACAACTACATCTTTTAAACAAATCTGACTCTCGGATTATGGAGAGGAAAAATAGGAAAATAGGTTAAGATTACATCTTTAAACTATCTGCATCAAGAAAACAAAGGAGTAGAAAAGATCAGCATGACAAGTTCAAAGTTAATAGTACCTTTTAGATGCTATAGCCCAGTGGAGGACACTTCGATCTTTTTGTACAAAAATTTGAGACTTTCTTTTTGGCATCTGAAGGAGGAGATTAAAGTGCTGATTTTTACCTCGCTACCAGATTCTGAAACTTTGAAGCAGGGAAACGACATTTTCTTCCTGATCTAATGTAAGATCAACCCTATGATACTATCATTCAAAGAATTAAGTTGCATTTGGATCCAAAGAAGAAAGTGATACCATGGCGATGCAGATTTCAAAGAGAATTCAACAGGAAGGAGAATCAATTTCGGAATATCTTAGAGAATTGAAACATTTGGCAATAAATTGTAATTTCGTCGATATGTTGGGAACCATGATGCGAGACCGTTTTGTGGCTGGAATCAAGTCGGAAATCCTGCAAAAGAAGCCACTACAAGAGGACGACGATGTCACCCTGGATAAAGTTTTTGCAGTGGCGATCTCGTTCGAATTGGCGGAGATAAATACAAGAGAATTACAAGATAAATTAGTGGCCAAGATATCCCTGTGAATTGAAAGGATAAAAAGGGTGAGTACAATAATAGTACGGCGCAGTATAGGCCTTTCAGGCAAAGTAGCAAAGGCAAAATAGTGTGTTATAGATGTGGTGAAAGACATTCACACGTGGCATCTGTTTTACCTCATAGAACAAAGACTTGTTTTTAAATGTAATAAACTGGGTTATTTAAGTAGGGTCTGCAAAGCTAGTAAAAGAATGTGGGGATGTAAATTTGTACAAGAGGACTCTATATATTCTGTACAGGGCGAAACTGATGCCACAATAAATTTAACAGTAGATGATTATTCTTTGTGCTTTACAATAGATACAGGAAGTCCAGTTACGTTAATACCTAAAGATATTTATAAGAATTATTGGCATGTGAAAGATTATTTCCAACAAATTTAAGATTATCCTTTTGTGGTAAATCAATAGAGATTATATATCAAAGAAATGTTTTTGTAAAAGAAGCCAACCAATATTTACTATTAATAGTTGTAAATAAAAAAATCCAGATAATTTTATTAGGAAGAGAATGGCTTAAACAGTTGAAACTTGATTATTCTATATTGTTTAGCATTAAAATTTTAAATAATGAATATAATAGAAATATATTTAAATATATAAAAATTTGATGAATAGGTATGCAGATTTGTTTAACAAAGATTTGGGCTGTCTCTAAAGGATGTTAGAATAAATTTTAATTTGAAAAAGGATGTGACTCCTGTGTTTTGTAAGGCCAGAAGTTTACCTTTCTCTCTAAAAAAACAAAGTAGAGAATGAAATTGATCGTTTAGTGAATTCTTGCATTTTTTAACCTATAGTTCATGCATATTGGACCGCTCCAATAGTACCGGCATCAAAAAAGGATGGTAGTGTAAGGATATGTGGTGATTTTAGATGTACAGCTACTAAAGCAATAGAATTAGATAGGTATTCCATCGATCGATGAGATCTTTTCAAAATTATCTACAAGCACCGTAATTTCGACTCTAGACCTATCACAGGCTTACTTACAAGTAATGTTAGCGGAAGAAGCCAAAGCTGTTGTTGATATAAACACAAAAAAGAGGTTGTTTTCTTATAAAAGACTACCATATGACGTAGCGGTAGCACCAAATAAATTTCAGAGGATTATGGAAGACCTATTTTCTGATTTGCCAGGTGTGGCCTGCTACATAGATGATATTTTGGTTGCAGGAAAAGACTTTGAAGATCATGAACAAAAGTTGGATCTAGTGTTTAGATGATTGCTAGAAAAAGGTTAAAGTTAAACAGATATAAATGTAAATTTAAAAAAAAAATCGGTGGAATATTTAGGGTTTAAAATGGATAAATATGGACTGCATCCCTTAGAAATAAAATTAAAGCAGTGATAGAGGCGCCTGAATCTAAAGAATGTTTCGCAATTGAGATCTTTCATAGGACTCTTAATTTATTATTATAGATTCATAAAGAATATAGCAAACATTTTAGCGCTATTCTATCAACTTTTGAATAAAAATTGTAGATGGAATTGGACGAAAAAATATCGAATGTTATTTTAAAAATGTAAATCATTATTAATGGACTATGGACTAGGCGTAATTCTGAGTCATAGAAATGATAGAAAGGAAGAATGCCCTATAGCTTTTGCTTCTAGAACATTAACTGAAGCGGAAAAACGTTTCTCTCAACTAGAAAAGAAAGCTAACAATTAACATAGAAAAGAAAGCGTTGAGCATAACTTTTGGCGTTGAGAAATTCAGACAATACTTACTGGGACGAAAATTTGTATTGGTCACATCAACCGACCCTTAATTCATATATTTTCACCTCATAAACCAATTCCCATATGTGCATCATCCAGAATTAAAAGATGGACCTTAAAATTAGCTGCATTTAATTATACTGTGGAATTTCGAAAAACTAGTGATAATTCCAATGTTGACGCATTGTCACGTCTTCCTTTAGAATCGAGTGTCAGGGAGTCTCTTGATGAAGACCAGTTACTTCTTCTAAGGAAGTCAAATGAGGTACCGTTCTCTTTTATGGAGGTGGCTAATGAGACGCCCCAAGATAAAATGCTGTCTATAGTATTAAGGAATGTTAGAGAAGGCAACTGTGTGGAAAATCACAAGGGTACCGAGAGAAAACCCACTAGCTCCTCATTATAAGATCAATGAGGAATTAAGTTTGGAGTTTGGTTGTCTTCAATGGCGTGAAAGAGTGGTAATTCCCCAAAAATTAATATCTTTAATTTTAAATGACTTGCATGAAATACACATGGGGATTGTTAAAATGAAGATGATTGCCAGACGGTATTTTCTGGTGGCCAGGCATAGACAGTAACATCGAGGCGTTAACTAGAGAATGTAGAGTATGCCAAGAATCGGCAAGCATGCCCCCGGCTACCATCTCGGAATGGACTTGGCCCGAAAAACCGTGGCATCGACTTCATCTTGATCTAGCGGGTCCGTTCATGGGAAGTGGATAGAAATTTTTATCATCAAAGATATTACCAGAAAAACGATTATAAGTCATCTTAGAGAAATTCTCGCCAGAATTGGATTGCCCTATTTTTTGTTACAGATAACGGAAGACAGTTTGTCTCCGGTGAATTCGAGCAATTTACCAAAATGAATGGTATACGGCACACTAAGACCAGTCCGTATAATCCTAGTACAAATGGTTTAGCTGAGAGATATGTAAGAGAGTTTAAAAACCTTTTGAGAAAGAATAATAGGAAGGATGATTTAGAGACGAATCTACAAAGTTTCCTATTTGCTCATAGAGCATTCCCCCAAACTGTAATAAAGGAATTCCCGGCGGAACTGCTAATGAAGAGAAGTTTAAGATCAAGATTCTCGAATTTAATACCAAGATGGGAAATCCGCGAGGGGTATTTCATGAGGCCGTAAGAAGGCAGGAGCAGTTTACTACAGGTTGCGAGGTTTATTTCCGCAACTATGCAACTGGACCTAAACGGTAAAAAGGTACCATTTTGGAATTATTGAGCTACCGTCACTACCTTATAAGTTGAGAGGGCGTCGTGTATAAGAGGCATATCAATCAATTGCGACCTGTGAGAAAGAAACAAGTGGAGACAAGAAATTTTATACTTCCTCGAACATCAGGAGTGAAGCCTGTAGGTGGAAGTCAGAAATAAAGTGAAGAGGAGGTTCCAGAGGTTACATCAGGAAACAAGGAGGAGACTGCTTCTGTGCACGTACCCTCTTGCACTCCTATACCAGGGCCAGTTGCTGTGCACGTGCCCTCTTGCACTCCTAAACCGGAGGCTGCCGCTGTGCAAGTGCCCGTCCGCAGTCCTAGACCTCAGAGAGCCAGGAAACCCCTAGACCGACTGGAGTATTATTAAGGGGGGAGATGTGTTGTGTATGTAAATAGATGAAGATTATTTGCATTCTTTAAAGTCTCATTATGTAAGAATATATGTGTATATAAATTGGACATTTTTTTTGGCCAAACGAAAAGAATCTGAGGCTCTTTATTGGACACGACATAAACAACAACGGCATTCCAGAGTAAAATAAATCATCAGAGATAGATAAATATTTTTCAATGAATTAAAATAAATATAATCATTACTGAGAGAGAGTTGAATTTAAAAAATAGAAAATTATTATTTACGAAATATAAATAGCTGAGAGGATTCCAGCAAACCGCATCTAAAATATCGGATTTTTTTTTTTGCTACGTGTTTTAATTTGCATATACCTATTTTACATATCTCAGATTGTATTTAAAAATCGTTAACCATTTCTTCTAACTTTTGGCGAAATGGTGTTTTATTAATTTATCATTTGATATTATTAGGGTTCTTTCCTGGTATTCAAAAAGAAAAAATACGTGTCGTTCAGTTATATTTTTCAATTTATCAAACAATTTGGCCAGTGAATCGCTGATTCTGGTAGGGCGCCATCTAGCGAATAAAGTTGTAACTAAAATCAATTTCGAAAATTTCATTATTTGCCATAAAAAATCCCATTGCATCCTGAACACAATGGTGCTTACCGCATTGCTCTAGCGCAAATATTCGCGGAGTTATTAATTTTTAAAGTTGTGCGGGACTTTTGGATCACCCTGTATATATGATGCTATGTACAATGAATATGGCGCCTCTGCCACCGCTGCAGAGTTTGGTGGAGAATCGCCAGCGGGTCTTCCGAAGATATAATTTCTAGATAAAATAGAAATTTTAAATGTAGAATAATTTCTGACATGGTATGATTTTAGAGAAAAAAATATATTTCAAAATAAATTATGATAACTCTATATGTGTTTCAAATGTGTACGTGTATATGTTTTATTTTTTTCAATATATATTAATCTCCTTCAAAACAATTAAAGATACAACAACAAAGAGCCTTTATTAAAAAACATGTCCCATACAGGATTCTCAAAGATGGATAAACAAGAGTGAGCATTGCAGTGTGTGTTATATAAAAAAAGTGAAGATTAATAAAGACCTTTCTTCAAGTTGGATCCATCAACTGTGTTGAGTATATTGTCTGTTATGTTTTCCATTTGAATTAAAACCATTGCTTCACTGGGAGAATCCTGTATGGGGCTTAATCCCTTTGTGTGTGTTCTGTTTTCCATAATTTGTGAAAGCTTATGCATTGGATTTGTTTAAAATTAAAGATATAATTGTTAGTAGTGAAGGTAATCTGATGCCTTCACATATTTTCACTCTAGGTACCAGAGTCAATGTCGTTTCTTTACACCGAGGTGTTAGCCATAGTTGTCAAGCTTTGGATCGCTACTGTAGCATGTAGGAGGCCGTATGTTTTCAACAAGACTCAGCACCATCTCATACAGCCAGAACAACTATAGAATGGAAGGCCGAGAATCTTCACGACCATGTCACATATAACGTTTGGCCCCCTCCTACCAGATGTCAATCCGCTGGAATATTTCGTGTGGGACGTAGTTGAGAGGGACTCCAATAGTCATTCCCACAACACTGTTTCAGATCTTAAAGCTGCTATAGTGGGTGCAATGACAAATATTCCCAATACCCGTCTTATTACTCCCTATAGACGGTTTCGACAGCTTATAGATGCTGTTATTGCCACTGATGGCGGGTTCATTGATTGATGTCGTCCTTTAGGTATTGTTTATCTATATAAAACTTTATTAAGTAATAAGCTATGGAAGGCTGGTTAAACCGTTTGGTTTACGACCACTACGACCCGGGTTCGATCCCCGCATTGGACACTTTTTTCTGTTTAAAAAAAAATGCTCCAATGGCCCCCCGATTCTTGCAAAAGTCCAACCCCACCAGCGAGTGCAAGTAACCAAACGGGGCTCTGGCACATTTGTAAGTGCAAAGTCGAACTGCTTTCACATGTGTAGTCATGTGGTGCGCTTACAGTAAAAAGCAGTCGCTAACTACCCACCATGATTATCATGGCCTGTACCACGTGTACTAGGGATAAGCAAAAAAAAAAAAAATTTGTCCCACGGAATTTATTCTTTTCTCAAATAGCCGCCGCACCATGTATATACAAATTTACAAGTTATCATATAATTCATCCTAAGTTTAGATAACTTTTCAATTTACAATTATTTTGGCGTGAAAAAACCTATTTTGTATTTTATATGTGTGCACAGCATTGCTTCAATTAGTCCTTAGTAAATACCTTTTTGTACTAACTCGAAAAAATAAGACTGAAAAAGGTATTCGAATTCGAAACTGCAAATCAAAACAACTTCAACATCCCTATACTCTTTTTATTTAGAAAAGGGTGTTTGGAAAAGGAATTTCTTAATTAAAATAATCAAAAGACACACTCTGAGTGCACGTTTGAGAATATCTTGTAGGATAATTTTATATAAAATAATAAATAAAATAAATAAAAAAACTTTAGTTGACATTTATTCCGATAGATTGGGCTCTTTATTTTTTTATTTATTTTTATTCATTGTTACAAAAGCACGAAGTCCAAAGGACTATTGTGCTGTGCTAGTATTATTTACATATATATGATTAATTATTTACACGATGGATTAGTAGTGTTTTGTAAATTATTGTACAAATAGTTCTAAACTTAACAAAGTTCTCATAAGATAGAGTATATACACAAAGAGAATTTGGTAATGTTTCAAAGTATCTACATACAATCTGATTAGTCAGAGGGCAAGTTAAAAGAAGATGATCTGGTGACTCAACATCTAAGCGGCATTCACATGTTGGATCATTGATAACATTCAGTTTGAATAGGACACTTAAGAAGGGTCGTTTGTGTTGAAAAAGGAGGGAGAGAGGGCACTGAACACCGGAGGATTTTATTAAACCGATCACGGTAAGATAACACAACTAACTAACTAACCAAGACATCCATCTATATATACACCGCAACACACCACAGAGTAACCGGTCACTGGTCAAAACAATTATATCATGAAATCCGAGAGAATAGCCATTTTAACACTTCCTCTCAATTCATCAGATTTCTACATTCCAAATCCAGTGACGTGTTTTTCATACAAAAACCTTGGTAGGCCTTTAGTAAGGATGTCGGCAACATTTTCTTGGGTTGGTGTGTGGACGACCTCGACAAGTCCATCGCTGCAAATGCTTCTGATGTAATGCCATTTGATGTCAATATGCTTAGTTCTGGCATGATAAACCGGATTTCTCGCCAGCTGTTGAGCACCCTGGTTATCCGTCTTCAGAACAGTCGGTCCATTCAGCAATTCACCAAATCCCATCTCGTCCAACAGCGCTCTTAGGTAGACTGCCTCCTTTCCTGCTTCACAAAGTGCGATGTACTCAGATTCTGTGCTCGAAAGAGTGACAGTCTGCTGCTTCTTCGATTCCCAGGCTATTGGACCTCTTGCCAAAAAGTAAACAATTCCCGTATGAGATTTTCTATCCACGAGGTTTCCACCCCAATCAGCGTCGGCATAACCATGAAGAGCCTCATTAGATTTCCTGTAGGTAATCCTCAAACATGCGGTGCCTTTCAAATAGCGGAGGACACGCTTGGCAGCATTCCAGTGCTGTCTCCTAGGATCATTACTGAACTGTCCCAAAGCACTAACTGCATAGGCTATATCGGGCCTTGTCGACACTGAGAGATATATCAATGATCCAATCAGTGATTGGTATTCTACCTTTTTCACTGGCTCATTCTCACCTTCTATAGATGAAATTTTTGTTAACTTGGAGTTCGAGTCCATGGGTGTAGAAATAGGCTTTGCCTCTTTCATCCTATATTTCGCCAGAAGTTCTTCAATATATCTCTCTTGATCTATGGATATTGAACCATCCTCTTTCATTTGTATCCTTATACCCAGGCAACAATTTATCCCTCCAAGATCTTTTATTTTGAATATTCTTTTCATACTTTCTTTAAAGGATTTCAACGTGTCTTCTCTTTCAGCCGCAATTATCAGATCATCAACATAGATTGCCACCAGGAGAATACCTTCATCATGCTTGATATAGACACACTTGTCAGATTGAAGTTGCTTCAATCCCAAATTCTTTAATTCATTGTCAAGCTTTTCATGCCAAACTATTCCAGCTTGTTTTAACCCATAAATGGCCTTCTTGAGTCGACATACCTTCTCTGGATATTTTCTTGAGACGAAGTTTTCCGGCTGTGTCATGAAAATTTCTTCTTTAATTTCTCCATTTAAATAAGCAGATTGAACGTCCATCTGATGGAGTATCAAGTTGTATTCAACAGCCAAGGCTAAAAACATTCTAATAGTACTTTGGCGCACTACTGGGGCAAAAGTTTCCTCGTAGTCTATTCCATACTGCTGTGAATAGCCTTTTGCTACCAGGCGAGCCTTATGGCGCTCAACAGAACCATCACTATTGCATTTCGTTTTGAATACCCATTTGGTTCCTATGATGTTTCGATTCTTAGGGGGATCAACCAATTCCCAAGTTTTGTTCTCAATCAAGGAATCAAACTCTTCCTCCATTGCTTTCTTCCAAAAATAAGAATCCCTTCCTGACAGCGCTTCCTCTGCGTCTTTTGGATCTGGCAAGTATTTCGCCTCTAGAAGTTCTTGCGTTGACAAATTGGCTGTAGGGTACTCCTTTCTTGGTCGGCCAGGTTTTCCTGTTCTAATATATCTTGGTCGTCCTCTTCCTCTTCTTGAAATGACCACTTCACTTTCTGACGGCTCGTCCACTAAATCAGACATCTCTAGATCCGATTCACTTTCAATTTCAGTTTGTGATTTAGCTTCGGACGTGCTTCCCTTTTCTTCAACTAGAGGAATTTCCTTGACAAAAGGATCTTTTTGTGGACTAACATCGATTTCAATGACATCATTCCGAATTCTTGATAATTCTGGTTCAATAAAACGTACATCTCTACTTTTTATAATTGTACGTGTACCAGGCTTCCAAAGTCTGTATGCCTTAGATTCTGTGAAATACCCCATTAACTTGTATTCCTCACTGCGAGGTGCGAATTTAGATCTATTCGGCCTATTATTCACGGCAAACGATTTACTTCCTATAATTTTTAAATGAGAAACTACAGGTTTTCTTTTAGTAAATAACTCATGTGGAGTTTTACATTCGTTAAGCTTCGGGCATCGATTTCTGATAAAAGTTGATGTATGTATCAATTCAGCCCATAAAGTTTCAGGTAAATCACCTTCGATCATGAAGCACCTAGTCATATCCAATAGAGTTCTATTCGCTCTTTCAGCTACACCGTTCTGTTGAGGTGTATATTCTACAGAGAGCTGACGTCCTATACCTTCTCCTTCTAGGTAATCTTTGAACTCTTTGCTAAGGTATTCAGGCGCATTATCACTTCTAATACATTTCAACCTTTTTCCGGTTTGCTTCTCAGCATAATTTTCGAATATTCTAAATCCTTTGAATACTTCACTTCTTGATTTCATTATAAATGTAAATATGAATCCTGAGAAGTCATCAATAAATGTTAAAAAATAAAGGGCGCCACCCAATGATTTTGTTCTCATGGGACCACAAATATCAGTATGGATCAGCTCCAGTGGTTCCCTTGCTCTCGTAAAAGACTCTTTCTGAAAAGGTAGCCTTGTTTGTTTACCTTTCAAACAAACTTCACAGGTAAAATTTTTAACATCAAAAATTGGCAGGCCGTATACAATATTTTGCATTTTTAGCTTTTTGAGATCTTGCAAATTTAAATGGCCAAATCTACTGTGCCATTTTTCGTAATTTTTCTCTCCAGCTATGCAAATTTCTCTTGTCGCTAATGCCTTAGGACAATTAATTTGACTTAAGATGTAAAGTCCATTCCTTTCATAGGCCTGTATGCAAATTCACTATTTCAGCCTTTCTGTACTTGAAATTTACAATATTAAATTTACTTGTGCACTTACTGATAGAAAATAGATTTCCATTTAATCTAGGTACAAACAGCACATCTTCTAAGGATAGGGTTACAGTTCCAGTATTGGTTTTACAATCCAATTTTACATTCCTCTTTCCTATAGCTTCAATGAATTGACCATCTGCCAGTGTAATTTTTAATGGTGCAGTGTCTTCAAAATGAGTGAATGACTTCTTTGAGCTACACATGTGGGCAGTTGCGCCACTATCCAAGCACCACTCGTTTGCATCAAGTTTGTTCAAACATTCGATTCCTAATGATGCAACCATTTCAGTTCTAGGACCCTTGTATTTTCTTTTTCTGCAATCAGCAGCTTTATGTCCCTTTTTTCCACAGAAGTGGCAGCCAAATGGGAATCCCTTTGGCTTTGGTTTTGATGTGCTGGGCAAATTCTTTCTTTCTGGATTTCCAAGGAAAGCTTGTTCGGTATTAGTTGTGCCGTTCAATTGAGTTTGCCTAATTTCCTCCTCCAGCATTTTCACTTTTAAAGTTTCAAAGCTAGGCAGTTCGTCCCTAGTTTCTATCGCTGTTCTGAATCCTTCATAACTCTCTGGAAGGCTACATAATAAGAGGATAGAAAGGAAGTCCTCTGGGACTTGAGCATCCATTTCACTCAGCCTGTCAGCTAAACTGCTGAACTTGTTAAGGTAGTCCTGCAGCCTTTCATTAGGATTCATCTTCAAGAGGATCAACTGTTTCGTAAGGAAAACCTTAGTTGCAGGCCCTTTTGGCTGATGCACTTTATTTAAATTTCTCCATGCTTCTGCAGAAGTTGTGCATTTTTTAACATGTATTATTTCTGGAGGGCTCAAACTTAGGACTATAGTTGCTAGCGCCTTCTGGTCATTCTTCTCCCATTCGTTGGATTCTACCTCGGTTTCAGGCTTGATTCTTATGCTATTTGCATATTCCCAAAGGTCGGAATGGATAAGAATCATTTTCATTTGCATCTTCCATGTTTCAAAATTTTCAGAATTTAATTTTTCTATTAGATAAAGGCTTGACATTTTGAATACTTTCTTGATGCTACAATTTCTTTAAAGTAATCCTGGGCCCATAACCTGTTGAAAAAAGGAGGAAGATAGGACACTGAACACCGGAGGATTTTATTAAACCGATCACGGTAAGATAACACAACTAACTAACTAACCAAGACATCCATCTATATATACACCGCAACACACCACAGAGTAACCGGTCACTGGTCAAAACAATTATATCATGAAATCCGAGAGAATTGCCATTTTAACAGTTTGCCTGTTATGAATAAAGTAGTGAATTTATCAGAAGAAATGAAATTTGGGACAGCAATTGGAAAGAATTTCTTGAACAGTTCATTAGATTGAGAAAGATAAAACTTAAATATTTGATCCATATATAGTTCATTTAATTATTTTTGAAGGGGTTTTTTGAGTGTTCGATCTGTGAGAGAATTTGTCATATTATACTTTGTTTGTAATAATTCAAGATAATCGGACAGTAAAGGAGTTTTCGCTAGTATATGTGTGATGTAAGAAGATGAAGCCCTATAAGCATGAATGCATCTAATAAGAATTTGATATTGTTTTATCCCGATGGGGCCGGCTCAAAACCTTTGTACATTATGTAAATAAGCTTTTGTTTTCCTTATTCTACTCGCCTTAAGCCAGGCAGTATTTTTATCAAATTGTTTTTTATATATATTCCTTCGGCTCAAATAAAACAAATATTATATTTTCAAGATTATTGACCACGACTACATCACCTTACCATAATCCTCAACATGATCTAAATTCAAGCAGGAAATCACACTCATTCATTTGTTTTTATAATATATATATAAATGATTGGCGAATATATATATTATAGAAAAGAGATGAGATTAAATAAGAGATTTCTGTTGTATTTTGATTGTTATTTATATAGATTTATTAGCTGTTGCTTGATTTTGGTATCCATGAGTATTTTAACGATATTGTTTTGCAGTCGTGGAGATAATTAAATGAAATAGGTTATCAAAAATAGCTTTAATTGATCTTATGGGATATATAAAAACATGATTTGATAAAAGTACTGCCTGGCTTAAGGCGTAAGAATAAAAAAAATGGAAAGCTTATTTACATAATGTACAAAGGTTTTGAAACGGCCATCGGGATAAAACAACAACGAGTTTTTATATGGAAAGCGTGACCTCTGGCGGTCTATTTAACAGAATATTTGAATCTATGATATATAATTTCGAATAAAATAATATTTTTATATAACACTAGACGAATGACCCGGGCAACGCCCGGGTTTTACCCGATTAAATGTTTTTATTCAAATACTATTCGTTACAATTATAAATTGGCACCGTGGACGTCACTTTTTTAAACGTCCCGCTCCAAACTTTACAGTCAGATTAGTTACGATATACACATGTGTAAATCTTCAAATCGAGCGAGCGTCTATAAATATCTCGATTTAGATCAAGTATTCTAATTATTAATCGAACACTATTATTAATAAAATTTTGAGAAGATAACGATTTTAAACGTATTTATAACCTTGATAGAGGGCGCTGTTCGTGAGCTAAGCAGAATAATTTGAATATATATAGTTTTAATATTTAATTTATATATAATTTAAAATAGCCTATCGTTTTCCTCGTATTTTTTTACCTATGTATGGAAATTTTGGTACTGTAAAAAAAAAACTTTGCTTCAATAATATAAAAAAAAACACCCAGGCTAAGTTTCGAACCAAGGTTGTGGAAATACGAAGCCGCACACCTAACCATTAAGCTACGCTTGGCATCATAAATGTTCGCATGTAAAGCTATTTCAGGCCTTACATATTTCTAACGACCTTTTTGAAATAGGTTTTTGAAACATGGAAATTATAATACTTCAAATAAATAGAAATAGAGTGAACACAAATAAAACATACCAAATATTTCGAATTAGAGCAGTTATTTTAAACGGCGAATTAGGACAGTTATATCTAAAAATGAAAATATATAAATAAATAAAACATACCAAATATTTCAAGAGCAGTTATTTTAAACGTCGAATTAGATCAGTTATATCTAAAAATGAAAATATATATAAATAAATAAAACCTACCAAATATTTCAAATTAGAGCAGTTATTTTATAAATATTTATATTATATGTGTTATTAAGCGAACTATTATTAATAAAATATTGAGAAGATTTAGATTTTAAACGTATTTATAACCTGTTAGTATTGATAGAGGGCGCTGCTCGTGAGCTAAGTTGAATCATTTGAATATATAGTTTTAATAATTGATTTATATATTTTTTTAAAATAGCCTATCGTCACCCCCGTTATTTTTTACCTATGTATGGAAATTCTGGTTTGAATTAGTGAACTATTGCGAATTTGTATACCGGACATACCAACAGACCAACAAACAAACATACAAACATTCATTTTTATATATATAGATATATATATATATATCCAAAAAGATACATACGTATATTGGATTTGGATTTATAATCATTTTATTGTTCCAAGTTTAACGAGGATGTTTGTCTCGATAAAGAGAGGCAAGTTGCCCCTCGAAATATTGGAACAATAAAATAATTATAAATCTAAATTATGCATCTTTTTAATATAATTTTTATTATAGATTGCTTAATATTCAATAAATATATATAGCAGAAAAAAATTGATAGAAAATAAATAACAAAATTTTAATAAATCTTTCAGTTTCTTAAGGATATATGGATTCGGGCATCACTGAGATTGTTAACGAGTGATTGGCAGGTGATATAGGTTAATGTTTATGATAGCATCATAACAAACCGCTGTGAAAACCAACCCGTTATTACCTAGGATGATGAATAATTGATGAGGGTCTGTGAAGTCGGCCCGTGCCCCTGGGGGCCACAGTACCATCCATCATTGCCAGCGTATGTTTCCTCCACTCCACGACAGTTTTCACTCCCTTATAACTTTTTCCATCTCTCTCAACTCTTTATAATGGAATGTTACATTGGATGAAACCTCCATTTTCAGAACCATCAAGGTTTTCGAAATGAGAAACTTACCATAAGAAATTAGAAGTTTATTTTTATTTGTAGGGATTAATTGATGAGAATTGGAAATTATTCCGCGAATTATCACTTTTAATTACAGTAAAAACATTGTTATAGCGGGAACTCCAATGGGACTGACATTTATTTTTTTTTTATGAACATGAGCCTGGCCATCCACTATTTTTTTTCCATCGCATTAGGAGCAATAAAAAATTGTTTATTTTAAAAAGTGGTGTTGTTCGAATATTTCAAATCTTGATTGGGTAATGTTTTATATCTTTTGTGTATATCATTTGTAAAACTTTCAATATAAACCTATTTTGGTTAATTCGATACTTATATTTTATGATTATATTGCAACCAAAATATAACAAATAAATAAACTAATATACTGATAATATAACTAATTTGATATCTGTAATATATATATTAAGAGAAAATTTGATATTATATTGAAAATACATCATTTATATAAATGACAAAAAAAAACCTTTGTGATTAAATTCGAATTTTTAAAGAAAGGTTGTTTTGATTGCATTATATTTTATTAATATTTCTATAATTGTATTTGCATACTGATTTCTTATTATTATATGTAAATATAGTCATATTAAGAGTCTTAACTATGTATTTAATATATTTATACAGTAAATAATATATAATTGTAAACACAATTATAAAACGATAAATTGTATAGATATTTTCTATTTTCAGTTTAGAGAGAGAGAAATTTTATTTATTGTATATTTACCTTTAAATTAGAAAATTGATATTTCAAGTTAATTTATTTTGGATAGAGTAAAATCTATATTTTGAACGAATTTGATATAAAAACCTTCATTAATATAATTACAATACATATATACATAATGATTTTTCATTAATTGTTTATTGCTCTAAGGGCATTAGCGGAATGTTTAATTTTAAAAAGAATCATACGCGTCTATAATAGTTTCGAATTATAACAAATGGCGCGCTAAAACATCATATTATAAGAATTAATCTTAAAATTAATAAATTAATACATTTATTTACAACTTTTATATAGACTATTAACTCTATAATATATATAAAACTTATATAATTAATGACTTGACCCCAAAATTATGAATCAATGAAATTCTATTTTTATGACGAGAGATATACTCTGTTGATTCAAATTTTGAGTAGAACCTAATAGGTTTTTAAATAATATAATTATTTTTAATTTCACACACTCATGAACAGAACTTGAGAAAGTTTCACATTTCAGCAACAAAATCGGGATTAAGACAATATAACTCAAAAAATATATTCAATACATAGTCACCTTTATTTTAAGACACACGAGATAAACAAGTGTAAACAATATTGATTCTGTCTCTTTCAGAAATTAAAAAAAAAAACAGACAACCGGAGGACATCAACATATGAAACTTCCTTAAGGTTTGTACATGAGAGGTCTATGTAAAAATATTAATATTTAAGCCATTCTAGCATATATCATAAAATATGTATCAACACACACAATATATTATTTATATAACAACAAAACCAATTGTTTATAAGGTAAATTATATTAATAAATTAATTAACTGTTTATACCTCAAAATTATAGATCAATGGAATGAAAACTTTAATGTAAAGTCTATAAAGAAAGAAGTTTTCAGTCCCTTCAATTTCGTTACAACTTCAATTTAATTTTTACATAGTGAAATTTTAACTTATTAGATGAATTTGGATTTTTAAGCTGTTTATGTTATAGCACACACACATATACATAATTATTTTTCATTGATTTGTCATTGTAGTAACGGCAGTAGGGAGAGAGATAATTTTTTTTTATTTTTAAAGAATCATACGCATCTATAATAGTTTCAAATTATCATAACAGTTGGTGCGCTCTAAGGTATCATATTATAAAGATTAATGTTAAAATGAATAAAATAATACATATAAATATATAAATGAAAGGCATATAATGGATCTAAATTTATTATTCAACCAATATTTCTAGGGGCAAAACGCCTCTCTTTATCAAGGGATTTCTTTGATTTAAACTAAATCACGTGGGTATGTGATCCACTCATGCTATACAAGATCAAAGTAAGAAACTATCTGATGAAAATTTCACTGTATATAAAATATATCTACAATGATTATATTAATAATATTGATTAAAAGAGTATATAATTAAATAAACATTTGATTGAATAAATAATACAGAAATAAAAATGAGTAAGGATTATGATTCAATATGTTGTGGTTTATATAATTCATAATAAATATATATACAACTTCTATAAAGACTATTTACTCTTCAATAGAAAAATTAGTTTACATGTGATTGAACAATTAGAGAAAAGGCTAACTATTTCCACAAAAAATAAAAGAAAGTAGGTTGTAATTTATGTAAGGAGATTTATCTCTAATAACCATTTCAATCTTGAACTTCACTTTGTTTCTGAAATTAGAAAGTGCCTTTATAAATGGGCTTCAATAAAAGTACCGGGTAAAATATTCAGTGGAATATTTCCAAGTTGCCTCTCTTCCAAATGTGTAATTAATCCATTTAAGTCCCTTCAGAGAATTCCAGCTCGATAAATCTATTTCCTCTTCAATTCTACTGTGGGAGGAATCGGAAAATGGGGAATATTTTGATTTAATATCCGGCAAGTTCAGAGTGGTGGTGGGTCCTCATTATATTAATAACTGCCCATAACTCAATCTCATTTACTTTCAGCTTGATTGGTGAAACTTATTTGACCTTGCTTAGATTGAGAAGTGCTTAGGGAATACTTGATAGGGGCTTCTATATATATATATATATATATATGTCGTAATATTAAATGTCATAGAGTAGAATAAAATAATCTGTTGACATTTTGATTAGATTGACAAGGTCGCTTAGGGAATTTTAAAAGGTTTATTTATAGGGTTGAATATTAAATTTGAAAGAAAATAATAAAATCAAACATCATTTTGGTAGCAAGGCTCGCTTTGGAAATATTTGAAAGGCCTTTCTATAAAGATGGAGCGCATTATATTATATAGATTCCCAAACATACATAAATTGCGAATCCTTTCGCTTTTTTTTCATGGGGAAACTACCAATGTGATAGACTAATGAAACCAAATGTGAATTCTACAAATAAATATTAAATCCGGAATAGCTGGCTACTTTTTTTAAATGTACAATTATCATAGAGATAGAAAAAACCGTTTTTTTTTTCAGAATTGGATGTGAACAAAATTCTAACACTATTCTCACATTAGCTTAATTTTATATTAAAAAAATTATTATCATGGTTCTGTCTTTGCTCTTCTCTATAAAACCTTCTCTTCGCTTATTCATTTTTTCACCCAGCCTATGACGCGTAACTGCCGATGCTTTGCTAGTGTTACTTTTTTTTTATTATAATATATTCTAACTAATTATTTATTACAAAAAAAATAAAAAAACAAACCTCACATATCTAAGTTGAAGATAAACGCAATTTTTTTACGAGTGTATAAATTCCCATAACGGTGCTAAGTTGAAAATTTGAATAATTTTCAACCTATATTTTTCTATTTTTCTTTTCCTCATCCAGGAGAATTCTGTATAAGGAGTATGGCCTAAATAAAAGGTTTGTTTGAAAGTGATACTATATATATTTATATAAGTTAATGAAGATAATTCGACAACCTTGTGCGATAAACTTCTATTTAGAATTATAAACAAAAAAACCTCGCCAAAAATTTAACAACCCCCCCCCCCAAAAACTGATATATTCAATTATAATCTAATGATAATGTGAACAATAGCTATATTAAAACTAAATTTCAGTTCATTTTGGATTCTTCATAAGGAGGTTTCACTCTATGGGTTATAAAAAAATGTCGTTAAATCTATTCTATATAATTGAAAACTCTCTCTCAAATTTCTTTGTTCATATTGAAAACGTGTGTCAGCTAATATTTGAAAGATTTATAAATTAACATCATAAAAGACATCAGTTGCCGTTCTTATAAATATTTTGATATATAAATAAATACAATGTAAATGTATTGCCTTCAAATAAGGATGAACAAATTTGCAACATGATTTTGTTTTAGTTTTTGTGTGATCACTTGCTTACATCAATTTCTCTTCTTATAAATATTTTGATATATAAATAAAGACTAAGTATTGCCATTAAAAAAGGATAAACAAATTTACAACAAGATTTTGTTTGTTTTTGTATCTTGTTTATGTTTTTAATTGTCGGAAGGAAATCGCATTTATATACATCAGCAGTTTTTTTATTTGGTCTTCTATCTATAATACTCCAACTCTCGGAGAACAAAAATGTTAATGTATCAATATCTAAGATAATAAACAGAGAATATCAATAAAAACAATCATATTACTAATATGCTTATCCTTTTATAATGGCGCACAAACATTTACATATAATATTATACACTGCGGCCTGTAATTGTAAAACGACACTTGAAGTTACACCGCAGAGTTCCCATCCCTGGACACTTTTATTTTTCCGTTCGTCATTGCTCTTCATAATTCATCCTTTCATACCTCATCCAAAAAGGTTAGAAATAGTCGATATTTCACCTTGATATAAAAAAAAATAATTTGTCGTTGAAAAGAAACTCATGCGGTGTAACTTCAAGTGTCGTTTTACATTTACATATAATATTTATTTATATCCCACAAAATTAAAGATATTGAATAATATGATATACAAAACAACTTAGAAACGGTAGGATATCCATTTTACTTTGTACATAGACATTTTTACAAACCAAGTCACCGATAATTACAGTTGCCTCTGCAGATCTACATGCAGATAATACATATGGTAATTTAAACCAACAACCCCATATTGTATATAACTTATAACAAGATTTTCATGTTGTATAATTGGAACACATCTGTAAATGATTATACGCATGATTGACATGTGTCATTACATCATCATATGTAATGTGCTTTGTACAAACTGAGGATAAATAAATAAAACTCTGTAATAGATTAAGAGTTGAGCTAAAGTGGAGATCGAGCATATAGCATTCCCAAAACAACAAGGTCTAAAGATGGAAACTGGCACGGCGCCAGTGTATAATTTCGCCAGACGATCCACGCTCTTCGCATTTGCTGAAATGCAATACTCCCTTTCTCGGAAAAGATATAAAAGGCCTCCGTCCTAGCCAAAATTATAGTCACTTCACCATCAGCGTGAGCCCTCGTCGGTTGTCACCAAGGTCCTCCTCATCCACCATGTAGACCAGTAAGAACTTTTCTATCTCCATCTTTCGCTCCTAGCTCAACCTTTATCTGTTCACGGAACTTTCTAAGTGCAACTGTGTCTTCGTTTTTCTGTGTGGACATTCCCAAGCTTTCCAATCTGCCTCGACCACGACTGCCTGTACTCTGTGAGAACATTTAAAGGTCTCCCAAGGTGCAGAGAGGTACTGGAAAACTCCCCATCCTGACTGTTCCTCTCGGTCAACACAATATAGCGAGAGTTACAGGGACTCACACCATAGTTTAAGTCGACTGAATTACTCATCACATATCTAGTCGACAGGGTTCTACAAGAGTCAACAGGACCTCATCACATACATATAATACAAAATAATGCGGCTATGATTATAGAAAGACGTTCAACAAGTTTAGCCGCCTTTTTACTTTCTAAAGAACGAAAAATCGTAATTTTAATTATTTAGGAGAAATAACGACTATTCCTATCTTTAGGAATGAAGTGTGAAAGGGTGAATTGTGAAGAGTAATGATGAACGGGAAAACTCTTCACAATTCATCCTTTCATACTTCATCTCTAAGGATAGGAATAGTCGTTATATCTCCTTTAAATAATTAAAATTACGATTTCTTGTTCTGTGTGTAAAAATATATTGCGATATAACTTGTTAAACGTTGTTCTATTATAGATAATATATATACTACAAGTAGAAATGGCATTGAAACTTATTTCAAACTCCCATAAACATATATGCAGCTCAAGAAGTCAAGTCGAAGCACTACATCATAAATATATCAAAGGTTATTTATTCCGTACAATAAAATGAGTATCTATAAACACCCAAAGATAGAGGACATTACTGCTGCTGTGATAGATATGTATGGAGACATCGGAGGTTCTTCATTGGACATGAAAACAAAAACAATGTAATGAGTGCGATAGCAGATATGATAAGGAAATTGAAGGAAGAATTGGAATAAGACAGAAAGAACATAAACCTTCAGAAATGATCTCGTGAAGGAATATTTAAAAAATTGTTAATTAAGATTTGTAATCAATTATAGTTGAACACAAGAAAGAAACAGGCTCATAGCAATATTTTATTCAGAAAAAGAGTACCCAATGCGGGATTGGATCACGGGCCTGGCTGTCAAAAATCGACAATACCACTTGTCTATCTGAATAGTACCTATAGAAGAAAAATAGTATTTCAGAGATAGTACAATATTTATATTAAAATAATATTTAGATCTAATGTTCTCTCAAATATTTTGTGTTTTTTTTTTTTGCCTATATATCATGACGATGAGTTTGTTGTTGACTGAACGCCAACTTTATCAAGGTGTTATAACATATTGATGTGTGCTTTGTTTTAATACCTTGATAAAGGTTGGCGTTCAGCCAACTGAAAATTTGGTAAAATAAATGATATTTTGATCCAATATATGCCTTTTTAATTATATATAATTTATATATTCATTATTCCCCTTTAAGGAATATTTTATAATATCCAAATAAGAAAACTATTGATATCATTTCCTTTTTCTCAATTGAAAATATTCTTTAATTATTTCTCACACGATATTGAAGTAGATACAAATATAAACAAATTTCTAACAGTTTCCTCTTACTTTATATATTATTAATTAATAATATTAATAATATATATATATATATAATTTTTATAAATTTATTTATATGAGAGAATTTTCAACACAAAGATAATTATAACTCCATTATTCATATATTATAAATTAGATATATGATATGGAATATTCATAAGATAATAACTATTCTATATTTATTATTAATATGATCTCAGGTAAGTGAGATAGATACATAAGGAGAATAAAATGGAGAATATTTTAAATTTATGAACTACAAATGTATGTATTTGATATATATATGTTGTAAGGTAGTCGATCCTATATGGTGTTGGTTAAATGCAGTCGTTGTGGTCACAATGTTCTTAGTGGTTTCAGGCGTGGATGTATCACACCAAAGAACGAAACATGTTGGATGTCACCACGGAGATAGCGAGAGACCAAGTGAAGCTGACAACGGTCAGAGGAGATCTATTGAGAGGGGTCTGTCAATAATGGTGTCTCAAAGTGGACTGATCTGTTTGAGTAATAAGGGGACTACACCTGGTACCCCGACATGTTTTTCAGACCTTTTCCTGTCTTGGGGCCGGCTGTCACTCACTCGAAATTTTATTTTTTGGTAATTACAGTATAACTATATAACACATGGAGATATGAGTATATATTGGAATAAATTTTAACATATATATGTAATAATTTACATAATATCCTAGAGGTATAATTTATTTTCGCCAAAATAAGTATGTTAAACTGCCAAAAAATAAACGTGGCAGACATCGCGGGCGAATGCTACGGCACGTCGCAGGTGCGCTGCTCACTTGGCAGAAACTAATTCTTGAAGATTGAATGCATAACGGTTGCACCCTTCCATTCGATCAAGATATCCTTATATCTATATATATGAAATCCAAATTCGATGTTTGTTATCGCTTTGCGCAAAATATACAGAATCGATCATTTTGAAATTTCGCATGTAGGTAGCTGAAGATTTCGTGTAACATATAGGCTATTTTAAAAACGAAATATATTAATGTTCTTTTTAAAAATGTAAAACCAAAAAGCGTTAGTACCAGCCTTTTACCGTTTGGCGCCGCACTGGTCGCGACGATGAATGAATTTGATTGGTTAATAATTTTACACGTAGTTTGTTAGTTTGTTTACATGTGAATGTTTTTAAAACGAAAGATTATCCAATCGACGTGAAATTTTAGGAAGTTATTTACTATACTACTGGGAAGGTTTCTGGTTTGAATTTGATTTGAAATAAATATTCGCTGCAATTCGATTTGCAAATTTTCTACTTTCACTCGCAAGCAGCACCTCTAGCGGCATCTGGTGAAAAACATTTATGAATTGTAAAAATGCTAAAATGTGTTACAAGTATAATAAATTTAATATTTAATTTGAGGATTTAGAAATATAATATTCAAATGACGTTGTAAAAAAACTTAGCATTTCAATATTAATATATATTTAGAGAAAATATCTCATTTAAAATTTAATGAATTTTCAAAAATATATTCAAACGCAAATAACAATATTTATATACGTTTATAAATATACAAGGTATGTCCCATAAGTTCCCGGACTGGGTCCATAAAAAAATAAATAAATGAAACATGTAAATGAATTTGACTGTTTATTATAGAAAGAATATCTGGCTAAACGGTGGTACCAATATCGAGGCGGTACTTGGGCGCGCGCCAAGGTTATTCTAATTTATTTAAAGGTCACACCTAGCGCTGCGGGGATTTTACGATGGAACAAAAAATGAAGCAGAGGATTTGCATAGAATTTTGTGTGAAACTTCAAATATCAGCAACCGAAACTTTTGAAATACTTAATAAAGCATTCCCCAATGACGCCCCAAAGAGAACAACTGTTTTTGAATGGTATTCTAGATTTAAAGCTGGCAGAATTTCCATTGAAGATGATCCTCGTCAAGGACGCCCAAAATTTCAAAGGACTGATGAAAATGTGTAAAAAAATCCCCGATTTGATAAAAGAAAATCCTCGAACCACTTTGCTGGAGCTAGAGCAAGACACAGGCATCTCTAAAACAACGATTGGAAGGATCGTAACCGAAGATTTGAAGCTCAAAAAGACTCCTGCAAAATTCATCCCAAGATTCCTCACCAATGAGCAAAAACTGTGTCGGCTTGCAACCTGTGAGGACATGATGGAAATGACAAGAACGGATCCAGAATGGAAAGACAAGATAATCACAGGCGACGAGACATGGGTCTATGGCTATGACCCTGAAACCAAACCTCAATCTGCCGAGTGGAGAGGTTAGGGTGAGCCTAGACCCAAAAAATCCAGAAACAAGGTGTTGCTGGTCGCTTTTTCGGATAACAAGGGCATTGTTCATCACGAGTATCTTCCTGCAGGCCAAACAGTTATTAAGGAAATGTATTTGGGCATTCTTCGCCGTCTAAGG
Source organism: Cordylochernes scorpioides (assembly GCA_030710605.1). NCBI lineage: Eukaryota > Metazoa > Arthropoda > Arachnida > Pseudoscorpiones > Chernetidae > Cordylochernes > Cordylochernes scorpioides. The sequence continues at coordinate 45,561,389 of CP092878.1, forward strand.
GAAGCGATTCGAAAAAAAAGGCCAGAAAAATGGACTAATGGTGGCTGGATCCTACACCATGACAATGCTCGCCCTCACACAGGCACTTGATGACTAGCCTTTTGGCGAAAAACGGGACACAAATCCTACTTCAACCACCCTATTTCCCAGACATCGCACCAAATGTCTTTTTCCTGTTCCCCAAACTTAAAGCAGTTCTAAAAGGAAGACATTTTGACACCAGGGATGACATAATAGAAAAATCGCCGTTAGCATTGAAGAGCATTCCAAAAGAGGCTTATAAAAACTGCTTCGACAATTGGGAGAAACGATGGCGCTGGTGCGTTGAAGCAAGGGGGGATTACTTTGAAAAGTTTTAATAAAAAAATTTAAAAAAAAATCTTACCTTTTTTTTATGGACCCAGTCCGGGAACTTATGGGACATACCTTGTATATAGTAGATTGGATGTTTGCTAGAACCGCTTTAACAAATGTTCGTTAGGCAAACTTTTACTCGGGTAAAAACCGGGCTAAGCCGGGTACATTCGCTAAATACAGTTATTTACAAATGTTTGTTTGTGGCAAGATACTATTCCTTCATCTTCGAATTACCGAATGGACTAATTAATATTGATTTTTTCAACTTATCGAGTATTTTTCAAGAGACCGGGAAAAAAAATCAAATTATCGAGAGTATAGACAAGTATTGATTAAGTAGGGATTGGATGTTTGCTGGAATCGTTTTAACAAATGGTCGTTAGGCACTTTCATTCGGGTAAAAACCGGGCGAAGCCGGAAACATATATATATATATATATATATATATATATAATACACTGCGGCCTGTGATTGCAAAACGACACTTGAAGTTACACCGCATTAGTTTCTTTTCAATGAAAAATCAAAATTTTATTTCAAGGTGAAAATTGTCGGCTATGCACGCCCTCAATATGTAACTAATCTCGCTGATATTTGAACAGGGCAGAGTTAAATCTGGAAGAGTTTTTTGTCGCACTTTTAACCGATAAAAATATATTCAACCAAGTACTGAGCAACAATATTTTTTAGACAGAAATGATGATGACAATAATGCTGTATCATGATTGATTGACAAAAATAAAATTCTTTAGGGGAATATTCACTAAAGCAGACCACAAGCAAAACAAGATAAAAAATTTAGTAGGCAGGAACAAAATTCTAAAAGCGAAACATTCACTCGAGCAGAAGACACACGAAGCCAGGTCATCTCTATATATAAAATACTAGACGAATGGCCCGGGCAACGCCCGGGTTTTACCCGAGTGCGTATATATTTTAAAAATGTTTTAATTAAAATACTATTCGTTACAATTATAAATTGGCGCCGTGGATATCTCTCTTGTGAAACGTCCCGCCCCAAACTGTGTGTGTCTTGAAAATATAAAAATAAAAATGTGAACGGAAAAATATGTCCAGGGTAGCCTAGTGGTCATGGCATCTGCCCGGTAAGCGGAAGGTCGTGGGTTCGATTCCCATCCCTTGACACTTTTTTTATTTTATCCATTCTGACCAAAATCTATCCGTGAACTTCACACAGAGAGAATAAGGCAATTATATAAGTAGATAATCCAAATTGTGCCTTATCACACACTATTTTTTTATTTGGCCTTATTACCTTGTGTTTATAATCTATGACGTAATGCCGGCGGTGCGCGCCCGTTGGCTGCCGGCGAGCACGTGACCTCCCTGTGCGCGCGCATCCGTGACAGAACCGGCCGGCCCATGACGGTCGTGACTATATATATAATGGATTGATAATAATAATAATATAATAATAATAATTATTATTATCATTAGATAATGATAATGATCATAATGATGATGCGCGCGCATCCGTGACAGAACCGGCCGCCCATGACGGTCGTGACTATATATATAATGGATGGATAATAATAATAATATAATAATAATAATAATTATTATTATTATTATTATTATTATCATTAGATAATGATAATGATCATAATGATGATGCGCGCGCATCCGTGACAGAACCCATGACGGTCGTGACTATATATGTTGATCGTTTCTAAGCCTTTAAGCTAAGATCATGTAGTATATCTCTAGATATTTTTATTTGGAAATATATTTTAAAAATCTATTCAGTAGATAGAGTGGATATGTTTGCTCGAAAAATATTTTTTATATATTATATGAATATATAATGTAACGAATATTATTATCATTATTATCATAATATTCTGTGTGTTCCAGAATATTATTATCAATAATGTTCGTTAGGCAAACTTTCACTCGGATAAAACCCGGGCGAAGCCGGGTACACATCGGCTAGTATATATATATACTAGCGAACCCGGCCACACGTTGCTGTGGCTAAATTGTAATATGTTAAATTAACATTATACTAAACTATTCAGTACAGTAAAGTTAATATTCACTCATAAAGATAAAAATGTTTTAGCCGATCTAAAGCCCTACGGGATCGAGAATGGAACGTTACGTTAAAATTTGAAAGTGATTTTTATATATATAGATAATATAGCCCTTCATTGTAATCATCGATTATTATCACTGCATTAATAAATGTCAGTGAACTCGTTTATATGTATTGTTTTTTGTTTTCGAGATATTCTAATAGAACGTTTTCACATTTTATGTAAAATCTACTTATATATTTGCCTTATTCTGTCTGTTTGTCTGTTTGTCTGAAGCTCACGGATGGGATTTTTCATAACCATCGGTGGTTCAGTGGTAGAATGCTCGCTTGCCACGCGGGCGGCCCAGGTTCGATTCCCGGCCGATGCATTTTTTTTTTTTTACAATTTTTAAAACTCATTTATATATTATACAAGAATGACATCCACGGCGCCAATTTATAATTGTAACGAATAGTAATTGAATAAAAGCATTTAATCGGGTAAAACCCGGGCGTTGCCCGGGTTATTCGTATATGATATAAAAAGCCAACAATGAAGAGTGAATGTAATATAAAAAGCCAACAATGAAGAATGAATGTAAGATAAAAAGCCAACAATGAAGAGTGAATGTAATATAAAAAGCCAACAATGAAGAATGAATGTAAGATAAAAAGCCAACAATGAAGAGTGAATGTAATATAAAAAGCCAACAATGAAGAATGAATGTAAGATAAAAAGCCAACAATGAAGAGTGAATGTAATATAAAAAGCCAACAATGAAGAATGAATGTAAGATAAAAAGCCAACAATGAAGAGTGAATGTAAGATAAAAAGCCAACAATGAATAGTAAATGTAATATAAAAAGCCAACAATGAAGAATGAATATAAGATAAAAAGCCAACAATGAAGAGTAAATATAATATAAAAAGCCAACAATGAAGAATGAATGTAAGATAAAAAGCCAACAATGAAGAGTAAATATAATATAAAAAGCCAACAATGAAGAGTGAATGTAAGATAAAAAGCCAACAATGAAGAGTAAATGTAATATAAAAAGCCAACAGAGTGAATGTAATATAAAAAGCCAACAATGAAGAGTGAATGTAATATAAAAAGCCAACAATGAAGAATGAATGTAAGATAAAAAGCCAACAATGAAGAGTAAATCTCTATATATATATAAAAGTCAATTTCTGTCTGTCTGTTTTGCATGTCGCTTTTTATAAATCTGAGGAAAATTTTCGGCTGCATTTTGATTAGTATTTTTGGCTATTTCTTTTTTTCATTTGAAGAACTTTTTTTTACCCGGACTAATCCGGAATGGAATGAATACCTAAATATGGCCATTTTTTAAAGCATCGGTGGTTCAGTGGTAGAATGCTCGCCTGCCACGCGGGCGGCCCGGGTTCGATTCCCGGCCGATGCATTTTTTTTTTACAATTTTTAAAACTCATTTATATTATCAACATATAGTCACGACCGTCATGGGTTCTGTCACGGGTGCGCGCGCATCATCATTATGATCATGATCATTATCTAATGATAACAATAATAATAATTATTATTATATTATTATTATTATTATCAACATATATAGTCACGACCGTCATGGGCCGGCCGGTTCTGTCACGGATGCGCGCGCACAGGGAGGTCACGTGCTCGCCGGCAGCCAACGGACGCGCGCCGCCGGCATTACGTCATAGATTATAAACACAAGGTAATAAGGCCAAATAAAAAAATAGTGTGTGATAAGGCACAATTTGGATTATCTACTTATATAATTGCCTTATTCTCTCTGTGTGAAGTTCACTGTGTGAAGTTCACGGATAGATTTTGGTCAGAATGGATAAAATAAAAAAGTGTCAAGGGATGGGAATCGAACCCACGACCTTCCGCTTACCGGGCAGATGCCATGACCACTAGGCTACCCTGGACATATTTTTCCGTTCACATTTTTATTTTTATATTTTCAAGACACACACAGTTTGGGGCGGGACGTTTCACAAGAGAGACATCCACGGCGCCAATTTATTATTGTAACAAATAGTATTTTAATTAAAACATTTTTAAAATATATACGCACTCGGGTAAAACCCGGGCGTTGCCCGGGCCATTCGTCTATAATAATTGTATAAACGAATGCAAGACAAAATCACCGCGAATGTTTCTTTTTTTTAAGGCAATTACTTTTTAAGGCAATTATCGTTATTTATCGTTAATTTTTGTTTCGATTTTATTGAAAAAAAAAACGATATGGTGCCTTTAAAAATGATCTTTATTACTATGCAGTTTTCTATTTAGTCAATATACCTAAGTTCATGTTGCAAATGTAATTATCTCTATCGATTTAGTAGGTGAAATGCAAAAAAAAAAAATCGACATGATGAAATCTTTATGAAAATTTACATTTTTATTTTTATATTTTCAAGACACACACAGTTTGGGGCGGGACGTTTCACAAGAGAGACATCCACGGCGCCAATTTATAATTGTAACGAATAGTATTTTAATTAAAACATTTTAAAAACACACAGTTTGGAACGGAACGTTTCACAAGAGTGACATCCATGGCGCCAATTTATAATTGTAACGAATAGTATTTGAATTAAAACGTTTTTAAAATATATATGCACTCGGTTAAAACCCGGGCGTTGCCCGGGCCATTCGTCTAGTATTTATATATGCACAAACACAGAATATAATCACTATGTCTTAATTTCGCTATAATTATTGTTATGAATATTATTCTAAAATAATTCGCCAGAAATCGTACGGGTAGTATACAAAACAACTTCCCAAAGTTTCATGGCAAACATCTAAAATAAAATAATACTTTTAATACTTTGCTACAATATTAAAAAGAGGGGGGCTTAGGTGTTTAAAATGTAAAATGTGCTCTAAATAGTATTACATAGAGCCTTCATAACGAACATATTTAAAATAAACCAATCAAAATATAATAATGCTGTAACAACAGACCTTGCTACAATAATATAAAAGAAATGAAAATAAAAAAAGACACCCACGCTGAGCCTCGAACCTAGGTTTGTTACAAATATTATTAAAAAATTGTTTATGTTAATTTTTATTTTAAAAAGCCTACATTTTAAATAAAATAATATTTTTAATAATTTGCTACAATAATATAAAAGAAATGAAAAAAAAAAAACACCCACGCTGAGCCTCGAACCTAGGTTGCGGGGTACGAAGCTGTGTACCTAACCTATAGGCTAAGCTTGACGTTACAAATAAGCTCATGCGAGGCTATTTCAGGCCATACGTCTGCCACGAGGGGGCGCTGATTGCGAGTGAATTTACGTTTTATTGTAAATATAAATGCAACGAAAGGTTATTTCTAAAGAGTAATTAGCCAGAAACCATCCCGGTAGTATACTAAACATCTTCCCAAAGTTTCATCACGATTGGTTGAGCGATGTAGAAGATTATCACTGACGAACGGACGGACGGACCAACGGACCAACAAACATCCATTTTTATATATATAGATATATGAAAAAACAATAGAAAAAATATATATTTTACTATGAATAATTTGTTTTTTTAAATAAAGAATTGATAAGATAAAGGGTTGAAGGTGCACTCGTGATAAAAGAAAAATAATTTTTACCATCACACACAAGTAGTTTTTTATTTTTAATTACTTGAAGTAAAATTGAGCATTAGTTATTTTCACAATTATATAGAATTTATGAAGTTAATCCTATATCAGTGATTCAAAAAAGATAAATATGTTAACTACACATATTCACAACAAAATTGAACCCCCCCCCCCATTCTAAAAACTATTATAAAAAATAGAATTATCAATGAATAAAAATAAAACATATTTTTAAATATAGAATATATTTGAGTTTTTAGATTACATATATATTCTAACTAAGATGGTATGGCATCTTTAAAATGCCATTCTACAATTTAAAAGGGAGTTTATCCTCAGAGTTGAGATTACATGGGCCACGTCAGCTGGAACAAGGAAGAGCACTTATCAGCTAAGTCTCTATATTATCATAATATTGTCTATCGGAATCGATAAGTCTTGTAATGCTCATCCTTAAGAAAATATAGCGCTCTCTCTATAGCCCTTATATAATTATTATCTTGATGGTAATATCTCTTTCGTTATATAAGCGTTAATTATAGCTTTATTATATGTGTTTGTATATATATGTTATTTATGTCAAATATTTTGAGATAATGATTAATTATTTGCTGGTTTTTGGTTAGATAATATTATGCCAATGGTTTGCAATCGTGAAAAGAATAATAAAAACAGTTTCAATCATAATTTTCTCTAATATTGTGCTAATATGAAATACATAATTTGAGAAAGTACTACCTGACTTGAGGCGAGTAAAATAAAGAAAACAAAACACTAACATATTTACATATCTACAGAAAATTGAAGCCGGCCAACAGGAAAACAACAACAATGAGTTTATATAGAGAAAGCGGCGATATCTATCGGTTGACCTTACAGAATAGTTTGCTCTAAAGGTTTCAATTTTCAAATAAAATAATTATATATAACATATATATATAGTGAATGAACTATTGCACGTCGTTTACATATGACTTTCCTGTTAATTTATTTTAGTTTCTAATTATTCACGAAAATATATTATATTTTATAATAATTTTAACCAATGACCAACCTAAATTCATGAACAAAACTTAAGGAGGTCGAATGTCATTCATGTTAACTGTTGTTTATTTTCTTTTTAAAGAAGACAGTGTCGATTTTGTTCAGTTTGGTTATCACGGGTTTCTTCAATAAAAGTCACACACTGTGCATAAAATATATTTGAAAAATAAATATAGTTACATCAGTCAATAATTTATTTAATTCTTGGTATTTCCGTGACTCCAGGGATTCCCACGAGGAGATTGACAGCGAATCACTGAAACGCCGAGAATTAAATAAATTATTGATTGATGTAGTTTTATATTCCCAAAACAACTTCCAACCAACAAATGATCCTTCTTCTTCTTTCTTATCTCCATTCAATCATATTAGAGTAGCAAGCTTGTAAAGCAAAATATTTTGGTGTCTGCCGGGGAAGAGCTTATCAATGAATGAGTTAATACAGTCAATAATGTGTACAAATGATCATGAAAAATATATTTAAGTTTATTGTCTGAAACCCAATACATGCTAAAAGGTATAACTTCCTTAGGTTTTGTCCATGAATGTATATAAATATATTTGTATAGAAATAATTCGCATAATATATTATGCTAATCCATGAAAATAATGCGGTCTTTATAGCTCTATAATCATATATAATCCATGATTCTTAAAATTTAAGATACTTTTGCCAGTAAATATCTTTTATAAAAAAAAAGATTTACTGGCAAAGTAGCTTTAATTTTAAGAATCATGAATGCTGCCCAGGCAGCCTATATCTTTATGATATAATACATGGTGTGAAATTTGTGAAATCAAATTTAATAATAACTTTTCAGGCTATACCTTTCCAACATAGAAGGTGTATGTGAATGAGTGATATGAAGATTAGTGAATGCTATGATGAAAGAGCTATAGAAACATGAGCGAAACGAGCAAAATGCCCAGAAGAGAGAGCTGAATCACATATTTTCAAAATCCATTAGCTGAAACCGACCCCGCCCGGGCAATTTGCGTGGTGGAGGTAATTATGAACCGTCGGTCTGACATTAAGTCCCTGTGGAATGAGGATCATGTGTGCATGGCACAGACAATCACCGCTCTGCACATTGTCACATCACGTAGATGAGCAATTTACATACGCTCTACAGATTTTCTATGTATATACATGTTTCTGAAACAGCTGATTGTGGAATAAACAACTATGTCAACTGAATAGTTACATCTTATATAATTAGAATAGATTACAAACAACAGCTTCGTATCATTGAACCTCTTTTTCAGATATTTTTAGTTCTATTAAAATGCAATAGATAAGAAAATTTCAAATTTTAATATTGCTATATTTTAATTGTTTCATAATAAAGAATATATATATATACTAAAAAAGGCACGGTGTCTTTTAAAAATACATTAAAACAATATAATTTTTCCAAACTTCAATTACAGAATTTATTTTTGTTGATAAAGAATGTCGCACCCACCAGTTTTGACAAATACATTAAATATGCCACTTGTGCAATAGGGTTTCGGGCTTTGACCCTCATCAAATCGAAAACCTATTTTGATCAATTCGACCCATATTTCCTTCCATAGGATGTTATAAATTCTCGAAGTAACCTATGTACTGAGAAAGCGATGAGGGTCAAAGCCCGAAACTATGGTTAACAGTTTGATGTTTTGCATGAATTTTCCAAAAATGGTTTTGTAACTCATTTTTCAAGACCACCATTGAGTTTTTTATTTTTGGGTAATGAACAAAAGGCATGTTTATAAATGAAATTTTGAAGGAGACGTGCCATCTTTGGTACATGAATAGCACAGCCAGGCAAACCCTTATAGTATAAATATATATATAAGGTTGTGCCTATCCTATCAAAGTTAAACGCCATCTATTGACATATTTCCAAACTATTGAACTACTTACTCTATTAAACTTTATTATTTACTCTATTTCACTTAATTTTATTATCTATCTTATATAAAGCCATAATATAGTTTGATACACGTCCGCACGTGCACACGCCAATATAATTTATTTACTTTTTTTATGAAAGGATCATTTTGCTGTCATATATATTATTATCTGTTCGTAAAATAGCAAATCCTCTCGAAAGTTTCTAACACTTCAAAAATAAATAAAATAAACTAATTGACCAAAAAACAGATTAGTTTATTGTTAGGCTGTCTAAAGATAGGTTTTCAAAGTTGGTAGAGGTGGAACACTACACAAGCAGGTGTCTATCCATCCACCGAGTGGCTACATATTCCAAAATCAACTTAGCTTACCTCAGAGATAATATCATGGAGCCAATGTATCGCAAATAAACCCTCAGTTTATACAGCAGTGAAATTCAAAGGCCTGGATCAATGATTTCAAACTATACGCATATGTCTTCGAAGTCCTAATACACACAGATCTTAATTTATTCTTAAATTCACATGTCATTACATTCAACCATATAACGGGTCTAATCACCTGAATACACAGAATAAAATTCTTTGGCTCTCAATTTCCAAAAGAGATATTCTATTATGCGTTCAAATAACTCTATTGAAGTCTTTTGGAAAATTTACTAAAAGGTTTAGAAAGAAACTCTCTTTTGAATTATCCTCAGAAATATTCTATGGTGGAGACGGAAGGTAGAATCCATTTGTATAACCGTTGCTGTCATATAGGACATAATTGATGGTAGTTCAAAGGATTTATATAAATACAATTAGGTTTTAAAATCTCTCCTTATTTCTTCTAAACTCACTTATATGGGATTCCTCTTTAAGATAGATATTATATGCAGTTTTCTTTATATATTTTTATCACTAGTACACATGGTACAGGCCATGATAATCATGGTGGGTAGTTGGCGACTGCTTTTACTGTAAGTGCAACACATGTCCACACATAGGCAGATTATATAACTAAAACTTCGCTATAGAAAACTATAGATATCCATCCCGTTCCTTTTATAAATTACTTGCTATATTCTTATTTAATTATTAAAAATCTTATGCAATATAATATATTGTACCATGGGTATAGTGATCCTCTCTAAGGCTATAGCGAAATGAAAGTCCCAATGGAATTCACTATAGCCAGGTTATACTGTATAAAATAAATTTAGTCTTAATGAGAGTATATTTATCGGAACAATTGGAGATTATATACAATAACAAATTGAAAATGTTTGAATAAAATTAACTTTTAAAAGAAAATATTTTCTGATAAAGAAAGAAAAACCTCTGTGTACATGTTGTTGGCCGTAATCACTATTGTGTACGGGCTGGATCTCAATCAGGATTAGGTCTTTTTATTAATCGTAAATCCGAAAAACAATGTTTAATTAGCTTTAGAATTAATTATTTTTTGGAGAAACAAAAATTAGGATAACATTATAGTAATATAAATGATTTATCTCACTTTAATGCACCTTTAAAGAGAAATATGTTCATTATCTTGCAAATTATTGTTTCTATTATCTTGAAATCTCTTGAACTTTAAGTAATGCTTTAAGTGTGCTCCGAAAACAAAAAGAATGCTACGACTCGTCGAATTATCAAAGGATATGTCAATAAATAAATTTATATTTATTTTTACAGGATTGTAGATTTTAACAAATTACAAAAATATTCATAAGACGCCGCGACTATAATATTCACTTGGTTACAAAAAGGCTTTCCTGAAATATTCCTTTAATAAAGTAAATAAAAAGAGTTGTTGCGTCTTATATTTATTATATATATATAATACTACTATTTTATATATTACTTATATTAATTAATAGATAAGGATCATTATTAATATCTAAAAACAACAATTTATTTACAATACAAATATATTGAAGCAATTATTCATGTATTCATTATGTGATGTTTCTTGACGCCTTCATCCCCCCCCCCCCCCCCCTTGTGGGGATACCACGTTTTATTTAATAATAAAAAAATAAATTAAATTCTCATTTCAATAATTTAATTTTTTTAAGTTCCTATAAATCTAGCAGATATTATAAATCCTATATTTATATCTCGGAAATAAGAAAAAATGGAAAATATCTAAACAAGTTATAAAATGAATAATCATTTATGTATTCATTATATATTCTTTATTTTATAATTTTAGTTTTCAAATTCTCCTAAAACTAGCAGAAATCATAAAACCTATATTATTAACTTGACAAAAAGAAATCAGAATATATATAAATAAGTTATAATATAAGCATTTATTCATGTATTCATTATATTCTTTATTTTAAAAATTTAATTTTCAAAGTTTCCATAAAACTAGCAGAAATTATAAACCCTATATTAATATCTCGGCAAAAATAACCCAGGAAATATATATAAATAAGTGAGAATATGAGTTAGAAATGTAGTGTGTTCCTAAACTATTACTCCACGTTAGTTAGAATATAATAGTTAACTAGTAGAGAGAGAGAGATAGCCTCACAAGGTGAGCGTACACTAATTATGTCCTAGGCCTGGAAGATTTACGGCCTCGGAATTAACTACCGCCCCAATTTTGCCAAGTCAAAACGATTTCATGCGGAATTAGATGTAGTAAACTTATTCTACCATTATCTCTTCATAAAGGCCACTTTGTTCCTTTTATGCCCAGCGTCACACACTGATATCACTATAGTATTACTGATTGAGAAATATATTTACACGGTTTTTGGTTATTTATTTAGAATTAAAGCGCTATGTCCTACTAGGGACACTTACACTTTAGAGGTAATCTAAACATAGAAAGAAAGAAAGATAGATACATATAAAATAAAAGGATTTAAAAGCGCGAATGTTTCTTTTATACATAAAACGAACTTCTACTGTCCTTACTGCGATGAAAAAATATATTGGGAGGGCTTGGCTCATCAGTGGTGAACCCTCCCAGCGGTTTCGCCAATTTAATCCTCCAGACCGCTTCTCAGAGCTCTAATACTGTATTAGATCATTCTGCTTTTATATGCTACAGAATGATCCAATACAGTATTAGAGCTCTGAGAAGCGGTCTGGTGGATTAAATTGGCGAAACCGCTGGGAGGGTTCACCACTGATGAGCCAAGCCCTCCCAATATATTTTTTCATCGCAGTAAGGACAGTAGAAGTTCGTTTTATGTATAAAAGAAACATTCGCGCTTTAAAATCCTTTTATTTTATATGTATAGATGGCGCGTTATTGCTTTGTGTTAATAGATAGATATATTGATCTTTTGAAATATGTATAAATATTAGTATGCAATTTAGTAGTAATTTAGTTAGTCAAAATGATTTCATGCGGAATTAGATGTAGTAAACTTATTCCACCATTATCTCTTCATGTATTTACACGGTGTTTATTTATTTCGACTTAGAGCGCTATATCCCACTAGGGAAACTTGCACTTTATAGGTAAACTAAACATAGAAAGAACGAGAGATCATTTGAAATATGTATAAGATTTGTTATGAAAATCCGAATCTATTATAGACGCGTACGATTCTTTTACAAATAAAACGATTTCTATTGCCCTTACTGCAATGGAAAAATTAATGGGTGCGCCATTGCAGTAAGAGCAGTAGTATTTGTAGAATAAAATTATACCGCATGTGTTTCTTTTGAGCGAAAAATCGAAATTTATTTTAAGGAGGAAAAATAACCATTATTTCTAACCTTAGGGATGAAGTATGAAAGGATGAATTGTGAAGAGTAATGATAAACGGAAAAAAGTGTCTAGGGATGGGAATCGAACCCACAGTGTTCCGCTTACCGGGCAGATGCCATGTCCACTAGGCTACCCTGGAAATATTTTTCCGTTCGTAAATATGATATAAAGTAATTTATAATACAATATAATGCGGCTTATGATTGCAGAACAACATTTGAAAATTATCCAGCATGTGTTTCTTTTGAACGAAAAATCTAGAGTTATTTCAAGGAGAAAATAACGATTATTTCTAACCTTAGGAGTTAAGTGTGAAAGAATGAATTGTGAAGAGTAATGATAAACTGAAAAATAAAGTATCCACGGATGGGAATCGAACCCACAGTGTTCCGCTTACCGGGCAGATGCCATGTCCACTAGGTAGTAGAAATTGTTTAATTTTTTAAAATTATCATACGCGTCTATAATAGTTTCGGATTATCATAACAAATGGCGCGCTAATGCATCATAAGAATTAGTATGCAATTTAGTTTAATGAAAAAAGAGAAAATATCAACACAATTGAAATATGTACAAAGAATTGGTATGCAATTTTAGTTAATTGAAATCAATTGTAAATTAGTGTATTCAAGGAAAGCAATTTAAAAGGTGTTTGGTTGCTAGAGTCTTATGGGGTTATTATTAGATATGATTCTAATTAATTCTTTATTGTTGATTAAAAACACAATAAAACTCCTATAGAATGATTATGCGATCCATACATGGAACATTTTATTTTCAATTGCATCCTAAGGGACTGTCCTCGAAGATTCTTCCAGGGAACACTTGGGGATATCCACCGGTGCACAGAGGAGGCCCTGGAGTGGATTCGTCACCTCGACATTCCACTCTAGAGAAACTTGCCAACATTGTTGTATTGTGCTGTAAAAAACAATATCATACGCAATATATATATATATTTTCAATTGAATTTTATATTTATGTATTAGATAAAAGACATATATTGGATGGAATAAAAGATTAATATGACACTATTTCGGTTAGCTGAACGACAACGATTGTTAAAGCATTACATTTTTTTATAAACAAATTCAGCGCCGACATTTTAAAAATGTATTTTGGAGTTATGACTCCGGTACAAAATATAGAGTTGGTAATAAAGAGTTGGTAATAACGAATGATCATAATTCCAAAGTTTGAAAATTTCAGACGAGAGCAAAACTGTATATATTGTTTCGAACGATTGTCCTAATCAGTACAGGGGCGGCTTCGATTCCAAACATCCTACGAAAGGAATTATGAAATCGGTCGAATTGGCTAAACGATGTTTAGGCTGGTGAATTGGAGAGAGAGGGATTCATTTTCAAGACCTGATACAACATGAAGTTACGGGAGGATGTTTTTTTAATTATTCTTTTAATGAATTATGGAAGAGAGCGAGAGAGGGAGACTAAGACTAAGTTTATAGATCAAATTTATAATCTTGGTAGGGTAGGAATGTAGGTCCTGCCTTGAGACTTTCATGCGTTCCAAAAGATGGTCTGGTGAAGCCTCCTTGGTCCTGCAGATGGTGCATTATGTCCATCCTGGAAGAGAAGAGGTCTTGTATGGCTGCCAGGTTTGAGCCTGGATATAAAGGTTGCTGCCTGTCTCCCACAATCCAGAATAGCTTTTGGTTCAGATGTCAATGATGGAATGTTGACTTTTGTATTTTTCGCCTGCATGAGAGAGAAGGGGAGAGGTGTCACGTTTGATACATGAATATTATCCTTCCACATCTCTCTCTCTATATATATGTAATAAATATATACATATATTAAAATCAAAAAAGGCATATCCTGACCATAAAAACATGAGCTCTTTAGATGGCAGAGCGTCATCTAGTGGAACAGAAATCCACTAAAAATTAATAAATGCTTTCGTGGATGGCTTTTCTTGATTTATCAAGAAAATGGGTTGGCCAAATATCAGGGAACATTCTAAATAAATGTATATATATCAAATTGCAAAACTATTTTAGACGTGTAATATTCTTTTTAAAATAAAACAATTTCTACTGCCCTTACTGCAATGGAAAAATTAAAGAGAGGGCCTGGCTCATCAGTGGTGAACCCTCCCAGCGGTTTCGCCAGTTTAATCTACCATACCGCTGTTATATTGCATTTTTCCATTGCAGTTAGGGCAGTAGAAATTGTTTTATTTAAAAAAAAAATATTACGCGTCTAAAATAGTTTTGTAATTTGATAACAGATGGCGCGCTAGTGCATCGTAATATAAATGTATATATATATAAATATATATACATACATTTATTATAATAAAAATTATATTTTTAATATTTATTTATTAAGAAATAAATTACTTGAGAGCTTTTATTTTTCTGATTTCTACCCACTCTTTTGCTTCTTTGTACCTTTTAAAAATCGCTCTCTTTTAGAGTATACATAGGTGCCTCTATAAAAACATATTTTTGATAGTTTTATAAATTCGTATGTATTGCATTCTCTATTTCTTGAAATAGTAGAGTACAGAGCATATGTATGTTGTGGACGGATTCATTGAGCGTCATTTATTTCAATCAGAAATTTCTACAGATTTAGAAAGAACTGAATATTAAGTAGATTTGAGAAGGCTTGTTTCATAAATGGTGGACCTTCTCAGTGATTTAGTCACGTTAATCCTCTAGATATAAGCGCTACAATTCTTATATAGTGCATTTAAATTACATAGTCTGCATTTGAAGGTTTATCCTTATTTACGATGCTATAAAAATGATTCTGTATAATTCTAGGAATATATGTTTCCAAATTATTCCGTAAATCTCAATTTAGATCCACAAAAAGGAATTATTTATTAAAATATTACATGGGTCATGGACAAATCTTAAGAAATTTTCATATTTTGAGTAGCCAGTCGTCGTTGTTTTTTTTTTTTTTCAATGAGAGACAGAGGTAATTTTGTTTACACTTGGTTAACTCGTGTCTACAAAAAAGATCACTATTTATCCAATATCTCTCAGAGTAATTATCTGAATACCGATATACATACTGAAAGGTACAACTACTTGAGATTTATCTATCAGTCTAACCATTTAATTGTTATTTTTCATTAAAAGAATAATATTTGTTGGAAAAAAGAAAATATTTTTTCTTGGATGTCAATTAAATGGAATTATCAGTGCGTTGCGCAACTGAAATCACACTTACGTGACTTCGATGCTCCTTTTTTACATGGAGCTCAACACTGGCCATTTATCAAATTATCACAGCACACGTAAATGGAGAAAAAAAAAAGAGTGTGGATAATTGAAAAACTTACCTCCTCTTATCTCTAAGGTCACGGATGACCTAATAATAACTGTGAGAGAATATTGTTCTGGAATTATATTTGATATCAATACTGTCTTTTATCTTTTGGTAGAATATATTATATGGTATTGTTTGTTTATATAAAATAGTATATAATAATTATTCAAAGATATACATTTCAGAATAATTAGAATAATTGCTTTTGTGGGAATCAATTAATCTAATTGTTACATTTATAAAACAATGTGTGTTAAAGATATATATTTGCTAAATCTTTAAAGCTTGTGAATACATTTTGTGATGGTGGAATTTTTTTTAAATTTATTATTATCCATTTTTTTTATTTATCAGAATGATAATTATTATTTATAAATTTATGATTATAATTAAGGAAGTGGGAAGTTATTTTTATCGCCGGTTGTTTGTTATTTTTGTTATTGTTGTTGTTTGAAAGAGAAAAGGCAAATATGCTCACACTCGGTTATCTTGGGGGTCTTCAATAAAGGTCGCTGTAATATATTTCAGAGTTATTGTCTGAATCCCGATATACATGCTGGAATTTACACCTTCCTTAAGTTTTATTCATGATGGATAAAATATTATTTCAATTATATATAGAGAAGATATATCATTACCAATGTATTTTATATGCCTCTCTCTGTATATATACCGCAAAAATAAATAAGGTATGAAATACAAATAGAATGAGTGCATTGTACTTACAGAGTTTGTTTAAAATATAAAATTCAAATAGAGGATGTACACAATAGTAAGCAATATATAAATATACACACAAAACATGTGATATATACATTAAATATATTTGAAGGGTGTAAAACACGTAAAACTGTAAGAATTCAATTTTGAATAAAAAGTGCATATACACCTTAAGTAAGCATTGCTATCGTGAATCCCAATGGAAATGAACCTTATGTTTCTTATAACCGAGGTTTCATTATAACAATGGTATAATATATCATTATAATATTGAGAAATTTGCTTTATGTTCGTTATAAGGGAAGGTTCACTACATCATAGGTGCGTTTTAGCGAGGTTTTACTGAAAATAATCATATATATATATATATATATATACGCTTCGTAAATAGGTAATTATTATATAATTCCGCCTTTACCGGTCCCAAGCCCGGATGAAAAAGGAGGAGAGGAAGCAGTAACAAGCTCACTAAAAAACCTGGGCTCAGCTGATAGTACCCTGTAAGGGCTCCTAATCCAGGAATACAGGATGAGCTAAGTCGGCCTACCACTGAGTAGTGCTCCCAGTCTTAATGACAAAAGATAAGCATTTTACTTCACCCAGTCATGATTGTTGTCAAACAGACACCTTCAAGGGTCACAATTTGATACCCTAATATGATTGAGTGGAGATAAAAAAGAAGAAGATTATTTTTTGTTGTAATATTTTGATGTATACCTACGAAAATAATGTTATTCACTGTCAAAATCAACAAGACTATTATATTTATTAAAATCTAAAAAGGCATATCCTGAAAACTTTCATTTGACATTTTTAGATGGCAGAGCGCCATCTAGTGGAACAGAAATCAACTAAACGTTGATTTACCCGGTTCCCTGATATCTGGCCAAACCATTCTATTGATAAATAAATTTTAAAAAATACAACCACAAACGCGTTTCGGGTTGTTGGACCTCGTCAGCGTGGTGAAGACTGTATCTCTACGATCATAAATATATTTTGGTCCCAGAAGCTTCTTGAGAAATAAAAGATGGGTATTTAAGGCCAAACCTGCGTAAATATGCTGAAAACATGTGAAAAAATAATAAATAAAAAGGTGTTGGTATTATTGTAGGTATTTTTTTCAATATTTTATTTTTTATATTTTTTGACATCTATTTTTATTAAAAATAGAAATGGCATATCCTGACCAGACTTACATCTCTGCCATCAAGAAATGCTCATGTGACCCTTGTCAGGATATTCCATTTTTATTTTTAATATAAACACCTGACCTTTTTATATTTTTATTTTTTAGCGTTTATTTCACATATATATATTTTTATATTACACGATTTTTAAAATTTGAAAAAGAAATATATATAGTGTGTTAAGAGGTGATGTTTTAATAGAGAATTTCGACAAAGAGCTGCTAAGTGCGGGTGTACCATTACATCCTTCTAATGACCCAGCTAATCGGACCTTATATTCTCCTTTACCTGCCTTGTAAACCCTTTACACAGAATTGGAGGTAAGCTTGGCCATAGCTTAGTCTAGGAGTGGCTGTTAACGATTGGGGAATTTTGCAACCAATCAAGTTAGAGAACTATTTTTAACGCTTTGTCAAATTATTTATTTTTTATTTATTTCTCCTGACGAAGACAAAATATTTTTGTTGAAACGATGAAAAATAAAACGTTAACTGGTCAATGTGCCTATTTCTAAAAGAACTATGAATACCGGACAGCCAAACTCTCTCTTCGTGATAAACACATTAGAGTAATTGTAGATAAAACCTTCAAGTTAAAATCTTCAAAGTGGTGATATATTTTTATTCTATTTTGAAAAAAAAATATTTGTAGGAATTTATTTACTTACGATAATAATAAAAATGGTTTATTAGGAGAAATGTTTCTTCTACAGGCCCTTTGTCACATACTCTTGTATAAGGGTTTATAATACCCGAAAACTTTTGAGGATATATATAAATAAAGAAATAAATCTATCTTCGGAAACTGTTTTTTATAACTATTTATATTTCAGAGGTTTTTATTTTTTGAATATATCGACTTTTTGCAACATAAATACTGATAAAATTAATCAGAGGTAGATCAAACTTCAAAATTTATTACACGGGATTTCTGAACTCGCTAATTGCCTTTTTAAAATCACAAAACATAACACGCATTTGAATTTTGTTGATCTATATATTAAAAACAAAAAAGGCATATCCTGACCGCTCATATGACTATTTTATATTTCAGAGTGTCATCTATCGGAACAACAAATCCACTTATTGTTAATTTAGATGAGTTCCGTGATTTTGGTCAAAACAATATCTTGACAAATCCAGAAAATCTAACCGAAACATGTATCGGGTTGTTGGCCCTCGTTGGAATAAAAGCTGTACCTCAACGACCAAATATTTAGCCAAGAGGCTCTTCCTGTGAAATCAAGAAATTGATATTTGAGGTCAAATTTACGTAGTTAGTACGTTTAGGTGATTTTTGTTCCACTAGATGGTGCTCTGCTATCTGTTCATGTGAGCCGTCATGATATGCCATTTTTGTTTTCAATATTATATCAACACAAGGATATTTTTATATTTTATTCATACACATACATAAATATACAATAAGGTATTTAATAAAATGTATTCAATATCTGAAAAATCAAAACATCTTGTTAAACTTATTGGTTTTAAAGAGCGACATGGCCTCACTGAAATGTCGGGTGATAAATGGTTGAAGGTTGCTGTGTATATTTCTAAAAAAATATCAAAAACCAACTTACATTAAAGATATTCTGTACTAATAATATATTATTCTATATACAGTTACGAGCGTCTTGCGTTCTTAATTCTTCAGTTTTCATCTCTGTCACCGTTTGCTTTTTTTTGGAATGGCGCTCTCCTATTGGTTGGCTACGATCACGCCACCTTTGCCCCCCCCCCCCCCCCACTCGCTTTTTGGTTTTTGCAACTATTGTGTTGGAGCGGGTCGCACCTTAAAAAATGCATATATTAGTTAATAACTAAATGGAATCCTCTCTTTCTTTTTCCCAGTAAGAGACGCCTAAGGAAGCCAACAGTACATAGACAGAAAAAGCACATAGGCTATAGTTATTAACTAATATATGCATTTATATAAGGCGCCAATTTATAATAGTAACAAATAGTATTTGAATAAAAACATTCATTCGGGTAAAACACGGGCGTTGCCCGGGTCATTCGGCTAGTATTAAAATAATTCTCGCTTTCTCTCAAACGAGCACAATTTCCTATACTGGTCAAGAATTAAAAAACTTATTTGAGGAAGGCCTGGCTTATTAGTGGTGACCCCTCCAGGAGATTTCGCCTTTTTAATCTACAATTCTGCCCTAGTATTGAACTGAATATTCAATATCAAAAAGTTTGGATCATTAGAAAGGTTTGGTATTATTTTTCATAGTACAACAGGAGTAGCATGAAATTGCTTTAATTCATTAATACATTGTTAAAGTGTTAATATTTTAATTATAGAGCGGACTGATGGCACAGTTTACATATATGCAATTATTTATATTTACACACTTGTGCCGTTATATATATATATAAGGTTGTCCCAAAGGTTCATTATTTTCTTGACGCGTTGTTTTTCTTATTACTTGGCGAATAATATTATTACGGCGAATACGAAATAATACATAAAACAATTATTTTAAAAATAATACATAGACATTATAGATAACGGCGAATAATATTCGTATTTAAAATATTTTACAAGTATTTACGAACCTTTGGGAAAACTTTGTAAAATATTATCCGTGAAAAAATATATAACCATTTTATAGTTTCAAAAGTGATTTTTATTCTATTTTCATATTATATATGGATAAAAATGCACTCGAAGAAATCCTTTGATTAACAAGCTCATTCATTGACTATCCTCTTATAGATATTGTGACAGGGCGTCAGAAATAAAGTTTCAACATGTGGCGAGTTTAGTATATAGGGATGGGAGAAATTATGGCCTGCACAGAGAAGATGGATAACTAAGAAAGTGCTATTGGCGCCAGTCAGGGAGGCAAGTTGGAATAATCCGGCGGCACAACAAAAAGACTTGTTACCGACAGCGTAGGAAAGTGACCAGAGGAATCAAGGAGATAAACGGCAGTCTGATGACAGCAGTTCGACAGCAAGGGGTCCTCGAGAAGGCGTTGGAGTGTCTAGGGGCGGACATCACATAAGTGGATAGCAGTTGTTGGCCTGGCCGCTGAGATCTTTGAAGCTTGTCAGACCATGTTGGCGACTTTATTGTACGGAGCGGATTGTGTGTGGAAAGTGTACAGAAGTACGAGTGTATCGAACTACAGCGGCAGCGGATCAGTCTACAAGTCGGTGTCGTTCGTACGTGGACGTGTGGAGAGGGACACAGAGTATCATTCACGTCGCCAAGGATCCTTCTGACTGTGGAGGTTGGGGGTAAGTCTCACTTATTGTTTCCTTCTAGTTCATTCCACTCTAATAAAGCCCTAGCTTTAGGTGCATCTCTCTACGAACTCACATGTCGTCTATGTACCATCTTGATCAAACAAGTACACAAACTACGTCGGAGTATCTGCGCGACAATATATTTATCACTCTTCTCTCTACCAAACCTGCTAAATCTATCATTAAGGCAGTTGAATTGATGTTAGAGAACGATATAATTTAAAATATATGCTATACTAAATATTCAATACAAATACGACCAATAATTGTACAAAATATTTATTAAGTAGAGACCATGCAAATAGAGCAATTAATCAGAATGTTTTGGCGATCTGATTAATAAAATTGGCGGTATCGTAAGAAGAGTTCACCATAATTAGTAAGGATCTCCCAATTTATGGCCTGCAGAGAATATGGGTAAATAAGAAAATGCTACTGGCGCAAGTCAGGGAGGCAAGTTGGAATAATCCGGCAGCACAACAAAAAGACTTGTTACCGACAGCGTAGGAAAGTGACCGGAGGAATCAAGGAGATAAACGGCAGTCTGATGACAGCAGTTCGACAGCGTCAACAGCGCGAAACGCGTTCGTGGATGGCTTTTCTTGATTTATCAAGAATTTGGGTTGGCCAAATATCACGGAGCAAGCTAAATAAACGTTTAGTTTATTTTTGCTCCACTAGATGGCGCTCTACCATCTAAAAAGCACATGTGCTCGTGGTCAGGAGATGCCTTATTTAAAACATTTTTCAACAATTTTATTTATTGCAAAGCACTTCGAGCTTTCGAAGTGACCAAACGTTTATTGACCCATTGTTCCCTTCATATATTTAAAGAATTTGAATCGAAAAAGAACAGAAACCTTGGAAATTTCGGATATCCACCTGCTTTTACCCATATACATTCTTATTTCCCTTCCCAACACAGAACCCAACCGAATTTCAGAACCAATTACTATATAGATTATTCACAAACAAATGCAAAAATAGCACTCGAACTAAAGAAATTTGGCATAAGGTTAATCTTCCGCAGCCCTAGAACAATAGGGAACATTCTCAGAAATCCCTAATATTGCTAATCTATTTATGTTGGCGAAACAACAGTAAAATAGAAACAAGAATAAAATAACATGTCTACAATATCAAAACCCAAGATTCAAGAATACAGGCAATACATTCAATCTAGAAAACCTTACCTGCCTCTACTGTAATATACCGTCCAAGTCAGAAAGATAAATTCTCGAATCCCTCATATCCAGACATAAAAATAGTATATATAAAATAAAAGGAATTAAAAGCACGAATGTTTCTTTTATACATAATACAAATTTCTACTGCCCTTACTGCAATGAAAAAATATATTGGGAGGGCTTGGCTCATCAGTGGTGAATTCTCCCAGCGGTTTCGCCAATTTAATCCGCCAGACCGCTTATATCCATAGTTTTCTTGAAAACCATTTCTGAGATTCCATCCTTCAGTGCTGCGTATATGAGTAGAATCGTCCAATACAGTATTGGAGCTCTGGGAAGTGGTCTGGTCGATTAAATTGGCGAAACCGCTGGGAGGGTTCACCACTGATGAGTCGAGCCCTTCCAATATATTTTTTTCACTGCAGTAAGGGCAGTAAAAGTTTGTATAATGTATAAAAGAAATATTCGTGCTTTCAAAACCTTTCATTTTATATGTAATGATGGCGCGTTATTGCTTTGTGTTAATAAGAACAGTATCAACAGTAGACATCCCAGAACAATTCTGTCATACTTCAAATCAAGATTAAATAGCCATCATTTGGTAAATGTCACCCATTGTGCTTACTCTCAGTTGTAATTTCGCCCGATGAAGAGCGAAGGCTCGAAAGCTCGCGGTATTTTGGAATAAAGAAACTTATTGCGTAAAGTTTTTAGATATTATATATATATATATATATATATATATATAAGTAAATCTCAATTTTATAATATTCATTTTTTAAATAAAGATATAATTGTCTTTTAAAGTTACTATTTAAAAATCAGATATTATCTATAAATTAAAATAATGATACTCATTTCATAATTATTATGATGCCATTTTTTAAATTTGAAAATCTTAAGAATAGCTCTTAGTAAAAAAGATGCTTCTGTTCATTGCGACTATATGCCTCATTTTTAGTAGAGTAAAATAATAAGAAAAATAGAAAGGTTATTTCATATAATATTTTTCAAACATTAAAAAAAACACTTTAATAGAAAATAGCACAATGCATTAAAATTCTCATATTTAAACAAAAAAAAAAAACGCCCAAAATGTATAATGAGTGAAAATAATTGTGAACGTGTATTTTAAATGTTATAGTAAAAAATAAATCCACAATATAAAAAATGAATAAAATATGCACTATGTATAATAATTATCCCCTTCTAAAATGTTAATAAGTTTTATATATAAGTATATATATATACACTCTATTAGCCTTTCCATTTAGTTTTAATAACCTTTCGTAGAAGAGCTTAAAGAACATGTACCTTCAGGTAAATATTGACTAGCTCTAAACTTAAATTGCCTCATCTATAGTTACCTCTTTATGGAAAGTTTTTCTTATCGTCTTTTTATATGGTTGAAGTTTATTGTATATATAAATTTAATATGTATGCATATAGTTTGTCAATATATTGACATAGTATTAATAATTTCCCTAAACCTAAAATGAATAATATATATTTTTAAGATAAAAAAGAGGTATATATATATTGGATTGAATAAAATGGTTATGCCAATATTTTTGTTGACTGAACGCCAACCTTTTTCAAGACATCAGCGCTATATAGCGTCATTAGAATGCAGTTAAAATGATCCATTAAAATGATCTCCACTGATAAAATGGATTTCCCAATATTCATATTTTAATTATCATGTATTTTTAATAATTATTGATATTTTCAATTTAATAATAACATTTTATCATAAAATACTTGAATTATCAATACACAAAATGAGTGTTTTAAAGATATTTTGCCTATATTTTCAAATTTTGATTCGATTATCCGGTTAAAATATCTGTGAAATATTTGACCAACCTTTTTCTTTTCAATATCACAGACTTGGGGTATTGATATTGTCACAACATCATTTCAGAGAATTCTTGGAGCTCGGAGTAATGGGCCTTGCTATCCGAAAGAGGGATTTGTTTTAATGAGTTCCAACAATGAAGGATTTTCCATAATGTTCAAATATATGTTTGATGCTGTTGTTAGCCTCCATCAAGTCGACCTCGTCTTTCAATGACTATATAGATAAATATTCTCTAATTTATTATATAATAAAAAGCATATATTGGATTTAATAAAATATTTATTTTGCCAATATTTCGGCTGGCTGAACGCCGACCTTTATCGAGGCATTACATTTTTGTATACACAAACTCAGCGCCGCATAGTGTCATAGGCGCTGAGTTTGTGTATACAAAAATGTAATGCCTCAATAAAGGTCGGCGTTCAGCCAGCCGAAATATTGGCAAAATAAATATTTTATTAAATCCAATATATGCCTTTTTTATCTAATGAATTAAGTATGGATTGCTCTATTTTCAAAACAATTCTCTAATTAGATAAGCTAGTGACCATCTCTCAGCTCATCTAGTGACCTTCCGTTAGTTATCTTGACATTTTATATTAAGTTCATTGCAGGTCTTCTCCTCTTTGTTCTTCCTATAATGTTATTAACATCAACGTCTTTTCTATTTTGAAACCATTTTCTATCTATTCAAGATTCGGAATATATGAATAACAGGATTAATTTCATTTAAGATCTTAAGTCAATTATTAAGTAAGATTTAAGTCTTCAATTATTTTTATTTCCTCACGGCGATAAAATTATGTATTCTGATACGAATAAATAAATAAATATTATTTGATATTTTCGAAAATAGTCCTATATAGCTATGAATCAAAAATACAAATAGTAAAATATACACTGGTGTCCAAAAAATAAGAAACGTTTGTTTTTTTAATGATATGTTTTAAAATATACAACGCTAAAAGCTAAAAAGTAATTTAATTAGGTATTTTAAGTCATAGAATTTATTTATCGCAACCATTCGATTCGGTAAAATTGAAAATATGCAAATTTTTGCTTGTCTTTATAAGTGTGCTATTTGGCGTGTCGTTTACCACATCTAAGAATTGTCCAATTATAATTTTATTTAATACTTAGTTAATTATGAGTTTACGAAAATTTTTAGCAGATGATTCAAAATGGAGAGCTGTTGGAAGAATGGAGACAGGGCAATCACAAGTTGAAGTAGAAAAATGGCAAAATGTGAATAAATCTGTGGTCAGCAAAATATGGAAACAGTTCATTGAGACAGGAACCATCAAAAGAAAAGAAGGTTCTGGTAGAAAAAGAAAAACAGCTACCTCTGAAGACCGTTATCTGGTCGTAACTGCCAAGAGCCATAGGGAGATGACAGCTATTCAACTCTCTAATGAACTCTCAAGTGCTACTGGAACGAGAATTTCAAGACAAACTGTTTACCGAAGGCTTCACGAAGGTGCTCTTTATGCAAGACGACCAATGGTCTGTATCCCTTTAACCTCTGCTCACAGGAGAGCCCGCTTGAAACGGTGCTTGGAACATCACGCCTGGACTCATGATCAGTAGGCCAATGTTCTCTTCAGTGACGAGTCAAGATTTAGTTTAAACACAGATTCTCGACGAGTTTTCATTTGGAGGGAGCCTGGAACCCGCTATCATCCCAGTAACATCAGGGAAATAGACAGTTTTAGAGGGGGCAGTCTCTTAGTCTGGGTTGGTGTCAGTTCTAGCAGATGCACACCCCTCCACATTTTTTTCTGGGGACACTTTAACTGCCCAAAGGTACAGGGACGAGATCCTTGAGCCCTATCTAAGACCTTATAGAGATAAATTGGTCACAATTTAATTTTTATGGACGATAATGCTCGTCCGCATAGGGCTAGGCTAGTCAATGAATATCTCTAGAGTGAGGATATTCGAAGGATGGATTGGCCAGCCAGATCTCCGGACCTGAATCCAATAGAGCATGTGTGGGATGCTCTAGGGAGGCGTATTGGAGCTTGTCACCCCTCTCCCAGAACCCTCGTTGAGCTAAGAACTGCTCTATTGGAGGAGTGGGGTTTACTACCCCTTGGACCTCCTCCAAAGCCTGGTAAACAGTATGAGGGCTCGCTGTCAGACCTTGATAGCTGTTAGAGGTGATCATTCTCCCTATTGATATCTTATTTCTTTAACATCTGGAACCTTAGCTTTGGGTATGTTGGTAATAATTTGCATATTTCATAATTTCAAATATTTTTTTAAATTTTCATATAGCTAGTCAAATTCTCCATAGTATAAACTATTTGTATACAAAATTTTATATTTGTTAATAAATTAGGTTTTGAGAAATTTCAATATTGTTAAGTTTCTTATTTTTTGGACACCAATGTATTATGGAAGGACACGACTCGCTTAAAGTTGAACAATCCCGCCGAGTGATATGTAAGTTTTATATCCATGCTACTCTACTAATGTATTTAGCTTCTTTGACGTATAAAAAAGGAAATTCAAAGGACATATAGAAGACTATTTAAAAAGCCTTTAGTTCCCTTATTAAAATATTAGGCCAGATAAACGAGTCTAACCCATCGCTAGCGTATAAAAAGTAACAAACGCATCGCATGCTCACTCATTCAAATCGTGAAAAGATTTCAATTAAGATTGGGTCAATTATTGATGAGTTTGATACCCGATGATATCTAGTCTTCAATGATGGATCGACCTCTGGAGCCGTCCACAACAACTATTGTCCGTGTTCAGTACAATTCGTGACTGATCTTCACTCACGTCGTGTGTCAATCCCATTCAAAGCTTCCGACTTGTATCTAACACACCGATGAGTTCTTATATAAACTATTTATAAATGATATACATATATATATTAAACCGGCGAAACCGCTGGGAGGGTTCACTACTGATGAGCCAGGCCCTCCTATTAATTATTCATTGCAGTAAGGGCAGTATAAAATTGTTCAATTTTTAAAATAATCATATGCATCTATAATAGTTTCTAAATCTCATATATATATAATAAAGTTACATTAATTAAGCTTCTTACATTTATACATATCTTTATAAATGTTTTAAGTCCTTATAGAAAACCTAAGCACAAACTATTGCCAACACACGTTCATAAGATACGTAATATACATTCATGAACAAATATTAAGGAAGTTGTACTTTTTAGCATGTATATCGGAATTCAGACAATAATTCTTAGAATATTTGATACAAGGTGAAATTTAAAAATAAAATTGGCATATCCTGACCGTTCATATAAGCATTTTTTTTTTATTTTCTCTTATTTTATCAGAGTGACCTGTTTTGAGACAAACGAGATAACCAAGTTTGAACAAAAATACTTCTATCTCCTTTAAAAATGACTTTCAGCCAAAACTTTCAACTTCCTCGAGTTTTGTCCATGAGTGTGTCAATACATAGTGTCTAAGAAAGAACGCAAAAATTATTTGAGAGCCAAATATTTTATTGCAAACGAACCTAAAGAAAGCTGAGCTTGATGCCACCTATATTTATAAATACATGAATTTTAACATCACGACGCTTTTTATTGTTTAAATACCAGCACATTCGATTTATAAGCTCGTGATAAATCACAATTTGGGTTATAGATAATAATACAAGAAAATAAAACCTGATCCAAATAATTTATTAGTGTGTGAGGTTTAGGCAACAGCATTGTCACCATCATCAGACAAAAGAATAAAGTATCTTTATAAAATGTATGTTCTTTTAAAAATCCAAAAATATTTTCCCACAATGAGTTTCTTTTTATTTTAAAAACGCAAGCTTTCAAGTGATAATCGCTTTTCAACAGGCTTAACAAAACAATATCGACTATATCTTCCGGTTCAAAATCACATTATTAGGTACCGCTCAACAAGAGCAACCTAGTTTATGATAATTGAAACAGTGAATAATATGTGATGGTTATTCACATATTAAACAAAATGTTAACGCGAGATTCAATCCCGGTTCATGACTGTCGGGAATCGAGGGTGTTACCCACTCGTCCACCTATTTTATTGACTATATCTTACAAGAACTTGAAATCTTGCATTTAAAAATAAAAGAAACCCCCTGTGAGAAATAATTGTTGTAATTTTAAACGTTTTTCACAATTTTATCATGAATAGAAATTATAAGCTTTTCATTTATCATTATGAAAAATGATCAATATATGCCATGAAGAATCTTATATGCAACATAGGGAAATTTTTATCAAATTTTGCTAGTAAATAAATACGGGAGTGAGCCTCTTTCATAAAATTAACAGAGTCTTGTATCTTTAATGTGATTCTTAATGAGAATAAATTTGATCCACTTAATTGGATTGCCTACATTTATTATAGTAGCCTTAGAGAAATTATTTTTGCGTAGGATTTCACCGCCTACACAGGTGAATGAAGGAGAATTACCTTTTAACATTATTCTATTATCTCTTAATAGAATTGATTAAATTGTATTTTATAGAGATAAAATAAGTGCTTGCAGTGTATTACGATAAATAGCGAAAACTTACAGCAACACAAACACAGTAGAGAACATTTTAGGTATTTTCTTGCTATATTTAAATGATATATTTATTATATAATATATCTTCTATATATATAAAAATGAATGTTTGTATGTTTGTTTGTATGTCCGGTATACAAATTCGCAGTAGTTCACTAATTCAACCCAAAATTTCCATACATAGGTAAAATAATACGGGGAGGACGATAGGCTATTTTAAAAAATATATAAATCAATTATTAAACTATATACATTTAGTCAGAAAATAATGATGACGATATTGCTGTATCATGTTTGATTATCAGATACAAAATTATATCGGGAAAAATTCCAAAAAGTAGAGACCACGGGTGAAACCAGTTCATTATTTTGTACGCAGGAACAAATTTCTAACAGAAAAACATTCATTCGAGCAGAAAACAAAAGCCAGATCATCTTTCTATAAAAATATCGCTTCTCAGACATAAAGTTTGGAGCGGGACGTTTCACAAGAGTGACATCCACGGCGCCAATTTATAATTGTAACGAATAGTATTTGAATAAAAACATTTAATCGGGTAAAACCCGGGCGTTGCCCGGGTCATTCGGCTAGTGTGTTATATAAAAATATTATTTCATTTTAAAAATAAAATTCATAGAATAAAATACTCTGTTGAATGGACCGCCAGAGGTCGCGCTTTCCCTATATAGGCCTATTGTTGTTGTTTCCCGTTGGTTGGCTCAAAATTTTGTAATTATGTAAATAAGTATTTCATTTTATTTATTCTTACATCTTAAATCAGACAATACTTTTCTCAAATTATTTATTTATATTCTTCATTAGCACAATTAAAGATAATTCTGATCTTAACTATTTTTATTTTATTATCACGACTGCAAAACAATATCGTGGAATACTCATGTATTCGAAATATAATCAAGCAACAGCTAATAATTCTATAAAACTAATTAAAAAATCAACAGCAGAGAAATTTTTATAAAATATATATTTTGTAAATAAGATATAAAGCAATGAGAATGTTTTACTCTTATTTCTTTATAGGGTAGTCATAAGAAAGCTATTGATATATCCTTTATCTCAAATAATAGGTTTCATCTAATCATTTTTGGTACTCTGCTTTGATCTTGTTGATACTTTGACATCTGGCTCCCCTCTTCACAAGAGAAAAAAACGATGTGGATGGTAGTTAAGGAAGTACTTGTAGTCCAGGAAGACGGCAGGATCAGAGAATGGGTCAGATGACGAAGAGACAGGCGGGGATGAATAGAAAGTCTGGTGATCTGCAGTGACAGAAGATACGGCGTGTTGCCTCCGCGCATGGACTCTCGGAGACGTCTGTGGGCTGATTGGTCGACCCCATGGAGCCAGACCATAAAGACGGGCGCGAGGGGCCAAACAATTGGCCTCTCGGTGCATGGAGAATGCATCATTCCTTTGGTACGGAGGCTAGTGAAAAAGGATCGGCTTATGGACCGAAAGGTCTGGGTGGCCATATTACCCCTAGGATGTTGTCTCCGCGCATGCATGGAGAATGCATCATTCCCTTGATCAGGTGACTGAAAAACGACCGCTTATGGACCGAGAGGTCTGGGGGCCATATTGCTCCTACGGTGTTGCCTCCGTGAAGTTCCCCGTGTCAACCTCGTGACTCAGAGGTCCCTAATTCGTCGGCAGATTCATGGAGTACTGGGAACTAAGGGTCAAAGGAGGGAAGTACTATTTGAGCGAAGGGCGGATTTTCCGAAGTCCGAACGAGAGAACGGCAACCAGGCTATGTATCTCTCGAAGTCGTCTGTGGGGGCCTTGTCGACTCCACTGAGCTAGACCATAAAAGCGGGCGCGAATGGCCATACAAAATGGCCGCTCGGTGCATGGAGAATGCATCATTCCTTTGGTTGGGTGACTGGAAGAGGACCGGTTTATGGACCGAAAGGTCTGGGTGGCCATGTTTTCTCCAAGGAGGTCGTCTCCGGGCATGTGGCATGTAGATTAACCAAGAAGACGATGTCAAAGGGGACAAGGTGAATCCTTCTTGTGGCGGACAATGAGGGCCTTCTATTGTATATAATTATTAACTCTTCTTAAAACTCTTGTAATAAAGTAAATCGCACTAAGCTGTATCCACAACGGATCCATAATGTTTTCTTAGAAATCTTGTTCACAAACAACGACCGCTTCAAAGCGTTGCAGCAATATTTTCGTTTATTAGCTCGTGTATGTTTATATCAAATATAAATTTATGTGATATACTAACTGAGAAAACCTAAAATACTCGAGAAAGCGGTCGCAAAATTCAACTAAACTTATGTATATATAACATAAGGTTGCGGGAAGATGGTATTCATATAACTAAAGTGGCACCTCTCTCCCTTTAAGATCAATCCCTTAAAACAATGTAGTTGGTTATTTATCCCGGTATTTATCCACAACATTCTTGGGAAATTTGAACGATTTCATAACCCTCTCGTAGGATGCTATGGAATTGAAGTCACTCCTGTACTGATGTGGCGATCTTCAGCTGGTAATTAAAGTTGATAATCTTTCAGAATTTTCCAAAATGTATCATATAGTGTATTCTTTTATCACAACCATCACGTTATTCATTAGGGTGTAAACAAAAGGCACTATGTGTTGTTTCAATCTATTCTTAAAAGATTCACCTCTTTAGACACATATACAGCATATACTGTATAAATACATATAGAATGAAAATATATTTATAAGCAAAGAAAGGTTAAAAAATGGATATCAGGCTTCTAATATCAATTTTTTTTGCTAAATTTCATAACCGAAATAAGTTTGTCCTACAAAATATTGCTGACCAAGAAATACAAGTAGCTCTTGTATCTGGAGCGGGGATGCTAATAAATGATAACTTGTTACGAATGGGTCATGGATGAACATTACAAATATGAAATCACACTCCCTTTAAAATCAAATTCAATAGCTTCTCGTTCCGTACTGTGAAAGCGGCAGTTCTAAATCGTTATTCATACGAAAAGATTTGGGCCTTGGAGCTCTTCTGTTGAAGGCTTACAATAGAGAGAGACAAGGGAGAGAGAGATTAAGTTCGAATCTACTTTATTACAATGTCCGGTTATACAAGTTTATATACTTGTATAAGGTTAAATATGAATAAATATGATTAGATAAAATAAATATATATTGTTAATCAATTTTAATGCGCCTTACATTTATTCAAAATATTCTATGATATTTAATATTTATTTAAAACTGAATATTTAGATTAGCATCATTCCTTTTTATAGTTTCACTCCTTTTGTAATATTTATTGTTCATATATCTTTATTTGCTTATTGGAGCGGGAGAGGACCTAGACGAAGACTGCGGATCGCAACCTACGAGGAAGACAATAATAAATAAACACAATAACTTTAAAAGGTAATTTATTTTTATTTAATTTTATTTATTTACTTTTAATATGGAAACCCGCTCGGGAAACGTGTATAACACCAAGAATGAAGAAACCAAGGTCGACGACCCTGCAAAGCTTCAACTTGGTGCAACAAATGGTAGAGATGCTGGTTTCGAACCAGTTGCTTTGAACCCCAATATAGAAATTCCGAAATATGGTGGGACAGAAGACCCTCGCCCATGGATAGAATCCCTCGAAGAGATTGGTTTCCTCTATCATTGGGCAGAGTACATAATTGCCCGTTATGCCGCCATGAACATGACGGGAAGCGCTAAAACCTGGTTGAATTTACACAAAGCTAGTTTCACGAGCTGGGAAAATATTAAAATCCGCCTCATTCAGGATTTTTCTTTGAACGCGAATAAAGAAGAACTTAGAATGAAGCTCAACAGAATGCAACACTGGAATGAACTAGCGATCAGGTTTGCGGAAGACATTCTAGTGTTGTGCAACAAGGTTGACCCCGCAATGGAAGAGGAAACAAAAATTGAACATGTTATTGGAGGACTGAAAAAAGAGTACTCATTCGCGCTCTACCTGAACCCTCCTAAAACGACCGATGACCTTCTTGTCGTGTGCAAGAAAATGGATTATTTTGAAAAGAAGTATCTGGAACGTGTGGAGAAATCCAGGAACCTATATAACGGTCTACGCTATTCTAGACCCCAACAACAATCGGGGTACGTGCCGCCGACTGCTGCACGAAACTACCAGAACACTTCCAGGCCCCAAGCCCCTGTTTCCAATAATTACAAGAACGACTCCCCTCCTACTCCCAGACAGTATCGAAACAACTTTCCCCAGCCCTCTACCCCTAGACGTCCTTATAATCCTAACTTTGTGCCGAAACCAAACCTTCAGAGAAACACCTACAATAAAAGCCAAGAAGTGAACAAAAATAGGACGGAAGATGGAAGACCAATCTGCTTTAAGTGTAACAAGCCAGGGCACGTGGCCCGTTATTGTAGGGTCAAGTTTATAAGAATCCTAGAAGAGGATCCAACAGATACCCAAGAGAAGGTCAAAGAGAAATGCCAAATGAATGAAATATCAGAGAAATCAGGACCTCGGCTTTATGCTGATGTATGTCATAGCACACAGACAAATATTCCTACCCGGAATAGATATTCCGTGTTGGAAGATTTAAACTAAGCGTCGCGCCTGAATCTGTCTATCAAAGCAAGTCGACCATAAACGGAATCAAGAAGTTGGACCCAAAATACAAATTAAAAATTAATGTGGACAAGATAGGGACTTTTGAAGCTTTGGTTGATACAGGTGCTGACCTCTCAGTGGTCGACCTCAGAACGGCCCTCGATACAGGCCATGGTATAAGTAAACTCGCAAAAATTTGTGCAGGACCCGACGGAAAAAAATTGGACATGGTACACGGACATTAATTCTTGGGAGAGATTTCCTTAAGAAAATGAACGCGAAAATAGATTGTAAGCAAGAAACTATAAAATATGATTTGACGAATAATCATGACGAACTCAATTTTGAAATGTTGAAAATAAAGAGTGCCAAGGATTTCATTGTACCGGAATGTTCCATTAAATTGATCAAGGCATTGGTAGAAGCAGAGGATGGGGAATATATTATCGAGGAGAGCAGCAAAATGTTTCAAACAAATGGACTTCGTCTAGCAAGAAGCTTGATCAATGTTATAAATAGGGAAACACATATCTGGATAACTAATCCGTATCCTCGACCGTTAAAAATAATGAAAAACCAAACATTGGCTTTTGGAATTAGTCCAGAGAAAATACATGTGAATCGAGAAAGAGAGGTAAAAGAGAACGAAGAACCTAGATTCCAAATAAACGAAAATCTTTCACCAAAGGAACAGAAAGAGTTAAAACAATTTTTAGAAAGGTATGGGGATCTGTTTTCGTCGTGATTAGGGAGAACCAATTTGGCAAAACATCGGATAGACACAGAAGACGCGAAGCCAATTAAACACAAGCCTTACCGGGTAAGTGCTAAAGAACGAGATATAATAGAGCAAATTGACGAGATGCTTACAGAAGGCATAATTAGGCCATCTTCTAGCCCCTGGTCTTTTCCAGTAATATTGGTCAAGAAGCGAGATGGTAAATACAGATTTTGTGTGGACTACAGAAAACTGAATAATGTGACAGTAAAAGATGTCTATCCGATCCCTAGAATAGACGAAGTTATGGATACTCTCCAAGGATCTACATACTTCTCAGCAATAGACCTCAGATCTGGATATTGGCAAGTTGAAGTCGAAGAAAGAGACAAAGAGAAAATAGCTTTCACTACTGCGCATGGATTATATGAATTCAACGTGATGCCTTTTGGACTTTGTAACGCGCCTGCTACCTTTGAGAGAAATATGGAGAATATGCTTGGAAATCTGAGATGGCAAATTTGTTTGTGTTATCTGGATGATGTTATCATATATAGCCCGGATTTTCCAAGCACCTCAAAAGACTTGAAGCTGTTTTTAGATGTTTTCGTGAATCTAATTTAAGGTTAAACGACAAAAAATGCCGATTTGCTTTTGAAGAATTGGAGATTCTCGGCTATATAACGAGCAAACATGGTATAAAACCCGCGGAACATAACATCAAAGCTGTCAGAAATTTTTCTCGGCCCAAAAAGGTCAAAGAAGTACAATCCTTTTTGGGAATGTGTTCATATTATAGAAAATTTATCAAAGATTTCTCAAAAATTGCTGACCCTTTGACCAACCTTATAAAAAAAGTGTATCATTTACCTGGACAGAAAGACAAGAGGAAGCGTTTCAAACCCTAAAAACAGCACTATTAAGTCCACCAATTTTAGGTCACTTCAATCCAAATGCGCCTACTTATGTTCATACTGATGCGTCCAACATCGGCATAGGTGCAACACTTGTCCAAGACATCGGTGGTGAAGAGAAGGTGATCTCATATTTGAGTCGTACCCTAAGTAAAGCGGAGCAAAATTATTCAACAACTGAAAAAGAATGTTTGGCCGTTGTCTGGTCAATGTCAAAATTACGGCCCTACCTTTATGGAAGACACTTTAAAATAGTAACAGACCATCACGCCTTATGCTGGCTCAAAAACTTGAAGGATCCAACAGGTCGATTGGCAAGATGGGCATTAAAAATTCAAGAATATGACTTCGATATAATACATAAATCAGGAAAGAAGCATCTGGACGCCGATGGCTTATCTAGGGGACCCTTACCAGAAACTGATTGGGATGAGGATTTTGAAAGGCTATTTTTAAATCAAATAACAGACGAAGAGGATAAGTTTATCGAAAGTGTTAAGAAAAACCTTAATGGAAGCAGGCGATCAATTGCGCAAAACTTTAAAGTAGAAGATTGATGCCTCTTTAAGAAAAACCCGAACCCTGAAGGCAGGGCGTGATTGCTTGTGGTTCCAGAGAAGAAAAAGAGAGAAATTATGAAAGAATATCACAATCATATGTCGAATGGCCATCTGGGTGTCGCCAGAACCATGTACCGAATAAAGAGTAAATACTTTTGGCCATCCATGCTAAAGGATGCCTCAGAATTCGTTAAGACGTGTCACCTTTGCCAAAGTAGAAAAGGCTCAAACCAATTACCTTCTGGACTACTACAGCCCATTCCCCCAGCCAACTTTCCTTTCGAAAGAATTGGAATTGACTTTGTTGGTCCATTGCCATCTACGAAAAACAGGAAAAAATGGATAATCGTGCTGACGGACTACTACACTAGATATGCAGAAACAAAAGCAGTCTCGGAAGCAACAGTGAAAGAAGTTTCAAAATTTCTAATAGTGGATATTTTTCTCCGGTACGGAGCCCCACAATATCTTATTAGTGACAGGGGCTCTCAATTTACCAGTAATTTAATGGAAGAGGTGATGAAAATGTGCAAGATTAAACATTGCTTCACAACGAGCTATCATCCCCAGACTAATGGATTGACAGAACGGTTAAATAGAACATTGATCAATATGCTCAGTATGTATGTGAACACTGATCAGAAGAATTGGGACGAAATACTCCCGTTCATCACTCACGCTTACAATACTACAATTCAGGAAACCACAGGATATTCTCCCTTTTTCCTGATGTTTGGAAGAGAACCCACGTCTCTTTTGGACGACAGGAATATCTCGGTGGACATTGACAAGGATGATTATGATGAATACATAAAACATCACTTAGACAAAATAGACAGAAAAAGAAAATTGGTTATTAACAACACGATAAAGACTCAAGAAAGAATGTAAAAGAACTATGACAAGAAACGCAAGGAAAGAAGCTACGAACCAGGAGAATTAGTAGCAGTTTGGACACCAATTAGGAAAATAGGAAAGTGTGAGAAACTTCTGAGAAAATATTTCGGTCCATATAGAATATTAAAAAAGATGTCTAGCGTCAATTATCTAATCGAACCCAAAGATAATCCGGGCCAAGACCCTCTGATAGTTCATGTTTCAAGAATCAAGCCTTATTATGAGAGAATGGATGAGGTCATTCACGAGGACGTGACAACCTCTGGAGAGGGGGAAGTGTTACATCAATTTTAATGCGCCTTACATTTATTCAAAATATTCTATGATATTTAATATTTATTTAAAACAGAATATTTAGATCAGCATCATTCCTTTTTATAGTTTCACTCCTTTTGTAATATTTATTGTACATATATCTTTATTTGCTTATTGGAGCGGGAGAGGACCTAGACGAAGACTGCGGATCGCAACCTACGAGAAAGACAAGAATAAATAAACACAATAACTTTAAAAGGTAATTTATTTTTATTTAATTTTATTTATTTACTTTTAATATGGAAACCCGCTCGGGAAACGTGTATAACACCAAGAAGGAAGAAACCAAGGTCGACGACCCTGCAAAGCTTCAACTTGGTGCAACAATATAAATGAATGTAAAATATAAAATTGATAAATATACATATATATAAAATATATACAGTATTCATTGGTGCCGACCACCGCAGGAAAGACTCCTTCACCGATGGACTGCGAGTGTTCTTTCCCAAAGAATGGGCAGGTCGATGTGATGGCTGGCATTACCCACCTCAAGACCAAGATGGTACTTGTAGATGGTTCGCCACACTTCTCAATTTTATTGCCTCGGGATGAAGGCCATAGCCTGAAGAGCCAGGCCTGCAGATCCAGGGTCACTTCGCAAGAAAGAGGGAAAGGGTATACGCGATAGCTAACTAAATTAAAAATTCGTTAATTAAATATACCCTAGGATTATTTTTTCAGACGAAATCATTTCATCGTGAAGATAGAGGCTGCCTGGCCGGCATTCATATTTCTTGAAAAAAGACACCTCGGCCAGTATAAATCTTTTTATTACCTCGACGTTTCGACAAAAAGCTTTTGTCCTCGTCAGGAGCAAATAAAAATTAAAACATATAGCAAGGCGTTAAAAATTAGTCTAAGTCATTTCATACACTTAAAATAGCATCTATATATGATAATAGTAATTTCTTGTTGGTTTTGTGCTTGAGTGTACGCGCGGAAATGAAGATTAAAAATAATAATTTGAAATCTAACTATTGGAGTGATATAGAGAAATGTCACAATCTACACCAAACTCATTATTCAGTTGCCACAGAAGAAGAAGAATTGAAGGAGGGAGCTCCAAGTTAGAATGGGATTTCTCCTTCTTTCTTAAGTCCGAAACAAATCATTTAAAATTTGTAGCGATTTTATAACAAGCAACTTGGACAAAACTTCTTTTTGTTTTCTTTTCTTTTCAGGATAAAAAATACAATTCTTATTTTTTATCGTTATATTTGAAAATACCTATGTTAAGAGAATACCACATATATATATATGTTGGAATTATAATTAATGTGATTTATATTCTTTAAAATATTTTGGTTAATTATATATATTATATATAAATGCTTAGTTTACATTTATATTAAAATAAAATATCAGTAAGTAGTATTTCTTTATTATTAATTTATTAATAATAATGATATATGTACCATATATATATATTCGTGGATGGCTTTTCTTGATTTATCAAGAAATTAGGTTGGCCAAATATCAGGGAACAGGCTAAATCAAGGTTTAGTTGATTTCTGTTCCACCAGATGGCGCTCTGCCTTCTGTAAAGCACATGTGCTCCTGGTCAGGATATGCCATTTTTAATATATTGAGACGTTACAGAAACAATTTTCAATTGTACATAAATTCCTTTAAAATGTTACTTTAATTTTTCATATGTTTATTTTCAATTTCTTTTTCTCATTCATTAAAAGTCAATGATGTACATGTAGGATCATTAATCACCACAGACACGGTTAGCCAAAAAAGTTATCTTTATTTCAAAAAGTCTCTCGACTTATACAGACATAGAATTTTAGTTAAATGGTATTCTAACAATAAAGAAATATAACACACTGTTTACAATAGAATATAAAACAATTAAAAAAAGAATAATTAAATATCCACATTTAAAAAATGTAACTTTTATAAAACACAAAGTCTAACACAGCGCCATCTAGGTGTGGCAATTGGAACCATTTAACCCTACATTCACTCCCCCTCCAGTGACCGAGGTCACGCTATGTTAAAAATCTTTGGGGAGGATGAATCACTCTACCACTACGAGTCTTTTGGGGTTCCTCAAAATGGACTTTCTGGGTACGGGCCTTAGATGGTTGCAGGTCCTGCTGGATCCCTGGTTGCTGGCGCCGGTCATCATCTTCAGGGTATGACTCCGGGTATGACTCCTTCAGAAGATAAGCTGGTTTCAAACGGTCGAGGGAAACATTGTCTTCTTTTCCTTTAACCATTACTGTAAAATATTTTACAGTCCTCTTCAAAACCTTAAATGGGCCTTCATAAGCCGGTTCGAGAGGTTTTTTAACTCTGTCCTTTCTAATAAATACGTGGGAGCAACTT
Organism: Cordylochernes scorpioides; assembly: GCA_030710605.1. Lineage (NCBI taxonomy): Eukaryota > Metazoa > Arthropoda > Arachnida > Pseudoscorpiones > Chernetidae > Cordylochernes > Cordylochernes scorpioides. The sequence goes on from CP092878.1 coordinate 45,600,464, forward strand.
TGCAGGTCCTTATGAATGAAGACATTAGGAATTGGACTAAGGGATGCATAAACTGCCAGAAGAGTAAAATAACTCGTCATACCAAAACTGAGTATGGTGAATTCGGGAAACCTGATGAGCGGTTTGGAACTGTCCACATCGACTTGATTGGACCTCTACCACATCGATAGACTAAAACCAGCCTACATACTAAAAGAGGAAGAGGACATAGCCACCACACCTGGAGTAGCTGGGGACCCAAGACTCGCCCCACCTGGAGCGGATAAAGAACCTTCCGCCAGTGCTGCCCCCAAGATGTCAAGATCTGGAAGGACAATAAGAACCCCTGTACGTTTCAGAGATAAGGTGGAATGTTACCCAGGTTAGGAGTTGTTGTCCTACATTGGTCCTCATCTCGTAACTTAGTTACTTGGGAGGGAGTGATGTAGGGACACCACTCACACATTCTCAATAATTATTATAGAAAATGTAAATTCAATTTGTATATTTTATTTTTGGTTATAATTGATAGTTTAGAAATTATAATCTTTTTGTAAAAAATATTTGTTATCATCATCAATTATATTGTTGCCTTCGAATTGTAAACAAACTTTGTATATAAAGACATTTTAGATATAAGATATTAAATTAATATGTGTGAAGAAAAATAAATTGTTTAATTATTCAAAAAAAAAAAAAAAAAATGAATGTAGGGTTAAATGGTTCCAATTGCCACACCTAGATGGCGCTGTGTTAGACTTTGTGTTTTATAAAAGTTACATTTTTTAAATGTGGATATTTAATTATTCTTTTTTTAATTGTTTTATATTCTATTGTAAACAGTGTGTTATATTTCTTTATTGTTAGAATACCATTTAACTAAAATTCTATGTCTGTATAAGTCGAGAGACTTTTTGAAATAAAGATAGGTATGAGAACTAACCGACCGGATTTCCAGGGTGTTGGGAAGTGTCCGAGACGTAAGCATTTGGTGAAAATTTGTGACAGTGTTTTATGCAGCGTTGGCCCACCAAGAAGAAGGCATCTGGTACCTAGCCTGTCGGGACCAGGGGATTTCCTCCGACCGCATCGACGGATCGTTTGGCTTCCTTCCAGGGCGCTCAGCTGAAATGGCGCTCGACTCCATTAACAACAACATCAGTGAAGGCCTGCAGCACTGGAGGAAGACCTTGGCTATTGGTATGGACATCAGCCATGCCTTCGACACCGTTCAAAGACACACCATCATTCAAGGCCTCCGCGACCTTAACTGCCCAGAAGAGTTGATTCAACTGTCCGCGAGCTTCCTCCGAGGAAGGCAGGTAATTTACAACGCTTGGAACGCCACCCTTACCTCTACTACTCTACTTGGGGTCCCCCAAGGTGCAGCACTGAGCCCCTTCTACTTCAACATAGTGGCTAGAAAAATCCATCTCCTTCCAAGGCCAAACAACAGTGAAATCATCAGTTTCGCAGACGACTTCACGGTACTGATTCACTTCCCCCGCAGATTCCCAACACGAGAGATCAATCAATTCCTAAAACAGCTCTTTCATTGGGGCAAGACTCAGGGGCTAACATTCAACCCAAGGAAAACCCAAGCCTGCCTCTTCCATTGGAAAGCCAAGCGTCCAGGCTATCACGGCATACATTTCCAAAACCAACCTATTCTAATTGATAACACTATAAAAATCCTCGGTGTTACCTTTGATTCCAAAAGAAACTTCGTTGGTCATCTGGACAACATCCTCAAGAGGTGCAGGTGGATTCTCCCTCGACTAACCAGCACGATCCAGGGGCAGTTCGGATTAACCTTCAGCGCGGGCCGAAAAATACATAACATGGTGATCCTCCCAGCCATCCTCTATGGCTCTGGGGTTTGGGGCAAGCGGGTGTTTGACACCAATGGCATCAGGAAGCTACGTGGCCTCCATTACAAATACGCTAAAGCTTTAATCAGAGGAGGCCCGTGTACTCCAACTATCCCAGCAATCTCCCTCACAGGTTGTCCTCCACTGGATATATCTATCAAATCCCATCTAGCATACTTGGAAGCGCTAAGAGAAGGCCCTTTTGAGTCACGTCCCAGTCCCTCCTCGGTACCCTACCCACCTCTTAGAAGACCTCTCCAATTCTCTAAGTCACTGCCAGAACGGGCCACTATTGTTTATACAGATGGCTCTCGGTCAACCAACGGGGTTGGCGCAGCAGTGGTGCTTCCACCTCCCTATTCACCACTGAGACTTAAACTCCACAACAGCTGTACCTCCTTCCAGGCGGAACTTTGGGCGATTCTTTATGCCACCAGATCTATTAAGATCATGCCGCGACAAGACTTTGTCATTGCTTCCGACTGCCAGGCAGCTCTACATGCCATCTGTCACCCCGATATCCCTAGAACCCCACTTACTGCAGAGATAATCAGAAACCTCAATACTCTGGACAATGTTCAACTCTGCTGGGTCCGGAGTCATTGCGGCATCGTTGGAAATGAACAGGCCGATGAAGTCGCCAAAGCCGCAGCTCAATCCAAATTGCCTTTACACTTCGCAACCCTTCCTAGGAAATATGTCCGCTCTCAAAGCAAACAGTTCGCCCTCCAACTATGGACCGACCTCTACACCACAGACCATGCTACAAGAAACCTCAGAAGAGTAGCTGCATCTCCTAGTCTTCTAATATCAATTCTCCCAAAACTAAAATATTGCAACGTCACCTCTACAATTCTGACAGGACATGGCTTCGTTCAAGCCGACATCGCCAGAACCTCCAAAAACAACGACCCCGTATGCCAACACTGCCACCAAGAAAATCAAACAGTCGACCACCTCCTATTCAGTTGCCCATCCTACCATCTTCAGAGATTCCAGACTGCAACTCTACTTAACACCAGCACATTCAACCAAGAAGCATTGAAGAACCTCCCCAAAAATAAAACAGCCTGGCGACATCTAATCAGTTGGATGTCAACTGCAACAAATAGACAATAAGTCAGAAGACAAACCCGGACAGTTGGCGACTTTCGTACGCTCCAGGAGTCCGGGTTATGTACAGAATAATATAAATAATAATAAATAAAGATAACTTTTTTGGCTAACCGTGTCTGTGGTGATTAATGATCCTACAGTGGTGAGCCGGACGTGATGCAGGAGCTATTTTTCTTTTTCGGGGCATCTTTCCTTGAATTTGGTTTTCCCCTTTAGATTCGTTTAGGTATTTGATAACTATATTTTTGTCAAGAACTACTGAGCAGTTTTTCATGATCAAATTTTTAGGGTCAATGGAATCCAGACTTGGAACAGCTCTGGATCCAGCTCCTGCATCACAAAGACAGGCCGCCACCAATCCAGCAGCTGGATCCAGAGCTGTTCCAAGTCTGGATTCCATTGACCCTAAAAATTTGATCATGAAAAACTGCTCAGTAGTTCTTGACAAAAATATAGTTATCAAATACCTAAACGAATCTAAAGGGGAAAACCAAATTCAAGGAAAGATGCCCCGAAAAAGAAAAATAGCTCCTGCATCACGTCCGGCTCACCACTGTAGGATCATTAATCACCACAGACACGGTTAGCCAAAAAAGTTATCTTTATTTCAAAAAGTCTCTCGACTTATACAGACATAGAATTTTAGTTAAATGGTATTCTAACAATAAAGAAATATAACACACTGTTTACAATAGAATATAAAACAATTAAAAAAAGAATAATTAAATATCCACATTTAAAAAATGTAACTTTTATAAAACACAAAGTCTAACACAGCGCCATCTAGATGTGGCAATTGGAACCATTTAACCCTACATACATACTAAATTAGTAAAAAAACTCAATAAAAACGATATGTAAAAATATACATAAACAAATGGCTTGTAAAAGAAAGCGGCAATAAAATGAGTTTAGGTAAAATGCCTATTTCATTAACAAACATTTCACTTTTAAAATAATGAACTTTAAAATTAAAGTTTTACAAAACTAAAATTAGCGTTTTAAAAATAAAAACGTGGCAATATATATATGAAAAAATAAAGAGATATATATATACCATATATTTTAATATCTACACCTGACTCACTTATTTTTTATTTTTTTCTATTGTTTTTTCATATGTATGTATGTAAAATGTATGTAACTAAGGATAATATAGTGTTTAATTAATATTAAAATAGTTATTTCAAAAAGCTTTTATTCAAAATGCACTTTTAAAAAGGAAAAATATATATATATTTCAGCTTCCTCCATTGAACAAATATATTTATTTTTTTGTATTTCTGAAAATATGTATATTCGATAAAATAATCCATTGTATCAATATTAAGTAAAATTAAAAAACGAACGAAAAAAATAAAAGATAAAAAGATCAGGTGTTGAAATCAATATTAAGAATGGCATATCCTGACCCGGTTCGTGGATGGCTTTTCTTGATTTATCAAGAAATTGGGTTGGCCAAATATCAGGGAACAGGCTAAATCAATGAATAGTTGATTTCTGTTCCACCAGATGGCGCTCTGCCTTTTGTAAAGCACATGTGCTCCTGGTCAGGATATGTCATTTTTAATATTAAGTAAAATATATCAGGCCTCCAGGGAAAAATATATTTTAAAAACCTTTTCAATCTCTAGCTTACGGGCACGAATGCCCTTCTACAGGAGAATTTATACCACCATTCAGGAATTATACCATGTTTTTTACTGTAGAAGGGCGTTCATGCCCTTCACATATATGATAAAATTTATCAATAAATATATATTAATATATTATAATAAATTTGTCGGCTTTTGGTATTTTAAATATTTTGAGATGAGAAAAGATTTATTGCAGGTTTTTGGTATAAGAATATAATGCCAATGGTTTATAGTCGTAGAATACTTTCACATTTTAACCACAAATCGCTTAATTGTGCTGATTATAACAATTTATGGAAGAAATAGACTTGAATGGTAAAGAAAAAATAAAGTTAAATATTACATATCTACAGAAAGATTTGAGTCGGCCAAAGTAAAACAACAACAATCAGTTTATAAAGTCTAAAACCGCGACAACTGTTGGTCGATTTTATAAAGTAGTTTATTCTATAAAATATGATTCAAAATTTAATAAAACTTTTAAAAATCTATATATATATATATATATATATATATAAATGAATGTATGTGTGTGTGTGACAATTTTTGACAATTAAAAAATATTTATTGTCATCTTAGACAATATTACACATTTTCAATCATAGGGAGAGAAAAAGAAATAAGAAGATGAAGATAAGAGAAAATATATACATATATGAAACATAATTTACAAGATGGTGATGGGAGATGGAGGAAGAAAACCTCGGCGCTGGAGGGTCCTGGACCAGGCGATGAGCGGGTCTTCCACTGCTTCTCCGAGCCCATCCTGTACAAAGTAGCGATAAATTCGCAACTTTGCCGACGCCAAGATGGAAAGGGCGTCGTCCTCAAGGCCGGACCCGCCGAAGATCCAAGCCTGCAGGTCAGGGGGCCGCCCTATGATGTTGAAGGCCTGATGGAACGGCAGCACCAGTAACGGTGGCCGAGGGAGCGGTCGATGGACCCGCAGGCAGGACAGGAGGGGCCGACCGAGGCAGGATGGGCCGGATGGGGCAGGGCGTGGAGGGCCAACTTGAGAGCCGCGTCGGCCTCGTGGCCCGAGTAGGCGCAGCGCCGCAGCGAGGCCCAGTCGATCCTGGATGGTGGATTGATGGTGGGCGTCCATCTCGCCAGGAATCTGGAGATGGGCGTGGCGGCGAGGCGCGGACGATCCAGGGCCCGTCGGGCTGCGCGCGCTGTGAGGCCGTTGAGGAACGGCGTAGCCGTCCCCCGCAGCACCACGGCCGCAGCTAAGGAGCTAGATGAGGGCGTAGACTCCGCCCCGAAGCCCACGGCGTTCTCGGAGGTCAGCCTCCGGCAGAAGGCGCCCAGGGCAGCGGCGTCAGCCAGGGCCGAGCGCGTTGGGCGGGCGATGAGATTTTCCTCCATGATGAGATCCCGGACTCGGGCTCCGCGCCAGCGGGCGGGGGCCAGGAGGTCGGGAGGGCGGAGGAACCGGCAGCCGCCGATGATGGGGAGGTCCAGCAGCTGAGCCGTGGGGAGCGCCCGGTGGTTGAGGCTCAGGATGTTGGAGGCCTCCTCCCAGAGCTTCAGCAGCCGTAGACGGCGGGGCTGGAGACGGGTGCCGTCCGGTGGAGGGTGGATCAAGGCCTCACCGCTTTCTACCAGCCAGCTGAAAGCATTTCTGCCTCCGCGGAGCGCGACCTGCACCCCCTTGAGGCAGGCGAGCTGGAGCTGGGTCGCGAGGTCGTGGAGGCCGAGGCCTCCGATGGTGACCGGCCTCGCCATGACGTTGGCGGGAAGCCACACCGTGTGGTCTGGCCCCCAGACGAACTTCGCCAGTCGGGCCTGCAGCTTGGCGATGGTCGGGGGTGATGGGAGGTATCCATGCAGGTGGTGCTGGATCGTGGACCCCACCAGCGTGTTCGCCGCTCTTGCTCGTCCGACGAGGGAGAGGCCGCGGGTGAAGGGCGTCCATCTGCGGCATGCAGTCTCCAGGAGGGCCAGGAGATGCTGCTCCCGGTGGGTGACGGTGCTCCTGGGGGCGATGTCGAGCCCGAGGATCCTGATGGAGGTGGTCGACCAGGAGGCGCCGAGAGGGGAGTCGCCGCGGTTGCGCCAGGCGCCGCACCAGAGGCCAGCGCTCTTCCGGAGGTTCACGCCAACCCCGGAGGCCTGCTTGTACTCCTCGAAGACGGTCGCCACCAGTTCGAAGTCTCCGTCGCGATGGAATAGGAGGACGATGTCGTCGGCGTAGGCGATGACATTGCCCACGCTGAGGGTCAACTCCAGAGGGTCAACTCCAGGCGACGTAGCAGCGGCCCCGTGGCGATGCTGAAGAGTGCGGCACTCACGGCGCAACCCTGCCTTAGGCCGTTGAGGAGGGGGAAGGCGGCGGTGTAGAATCCTCCGGCCCGGATGGTGGCGTCCGCCCCGGCGTAGAGGATGTTAATCCAGGCCCTGAAGGCCGGCGGGAGGCGGAGGGACGTCAGCAGGGACTCCAGGAAGCCGCGGTCTAGTGAGTCAAAGGCGGACTCCAGGTCTACGCCCATGACGGCCAGCGGCGAGCCTATGGCGGTGGCCTCCTCGACGGCGTCCGTCACCATGGCGATGTTCCATGACGGGAACCTCCCGGGGACGGCGTAGGTCTGGCATTCCGGCACAAGGGTCCGTAGGTGGGGCTTGAGGCGCCGGTGAAGGATGGCGGCCAGGACCCTGTAGTCGGCCGAGGGCAGCGCGACGGGCCTGTAGCCATCAAGGCCGCGACCTCCGCGGGCCTTGGGCACGAGGCAGATGGAGCTGCGCCGCGTCGACGGAGGCAGGGCACCGCGGAGCCGTGATGCCGCGAACACCCGGGCCAGAGCTTCCGCGAAGAAGTCCTCGCTGAAGGCGACGAGGAGCTCGCACGGCAAGCCATCCCAGCCTGGGGCCTTTCCGCGAGGGAGGTGCTCGATAGCGTTGGCGATCTCGCTGGGGCTGATGTCCGGCCGGTGGAGCGGGTCCTCCTCACTCAGCTCGCGGGTGGTGGTGGGCGCGCTGCTGGCGATGAAGGCAGCTCCCGCAGCTGGATCGCTGGTGGGACGGGCGAAGCGAGGCTGGAAGGTCGCGAACGCCCTCCGCCGAAGCTCGGGGCCCTCGATGATGTTATCTTGCTCGTCCCTGATGACGCTGACCGGGCGTCGGAGGCGGATGGCGCGTGCTAGGTCCGGCAGCGAAGGGTAGTCGGCCCGGATGGAGGAGGCCTCGAGCTGCGCCGCGATGTAACGTCTCGCCCTGTAGACGTAGCTGTCGCTGGCAGCGTGGCGCGGATCGTGCAGGGATCTGGCCTCCGCCAGCAGTCCCGCCTTGATGGTGATCCACCTGTCCCATAGGATCCCGTCGTCGTCATCGTGCGCCGTGTCTTCCTCGAGCTCCCGGATGTAACCAGCCAGATGTTCGAGAACGAGGCCCGAGCGGAGCATCGCGGCTAAGCGAGGCTGGGTGGGGGAGGAGACGGCGGTGGTGGGCGGGCCCACCTGAAGCAGCACGAGGCGGTGGTCCGAGAGGTGGTAGTGGCTGGTCGCGTAGATGGGCACGCGATCCAGGACTCCAGCAGGGACGAGGATCCGGTCCAGGCGGTTGCATTCGACTTGGTCGCCGTGCATGGCGACTCTGGTGGGCAGGTGGGCGGCGTAAAACTGGGTGGGCCACGTCGACCAGCGCGGCCAGGTCCAGAAGAGCGGCGAGGGCATCCGATGATGATGATGATGAGGGGCCCCGATCCCTGATGTTAAAGTCGCCGATGATCCAGCAGGCCCCCTCCTCCTCCTGTGCCGCTGTCGCCGCCAGGAGCTCCAGTTGCCGGTTTCTCTCCCGGGGTTCATGCGCCAGATGAACGGCGATGGCCGTCATCTCCTCGCCGTGGACATCTATTGTTGCCAAGGCGATGTAGCCCGGCCACAGGATACGCTGTTGTAGCACGGTTACGCCTGGTCCGAAGACGCAGGCGAGTCCGGATCCCGAGATGGCTACGGGATGGGCCAATATAACAGCGTTGTAGCCGAGGCAGAGGTCTTGGCCGCTGCCGAGATGAAATGCGTTTGTCTCCTGGACAAACGCGATGTCCACGTGATGTTGCCTGAGGAGATGACAAAGGGCAAGGCTCCTCCCCCGAGTGGCGAGCCCTCGCGCGTTGATGCTGGCGAGACGGTAGCTCATTGTTGCCGTCCCTTAAGCACCCCTTGGTATTCTGAAGGGTCTTGCGGATGGCGTGGTTGGAGTCTGGGATCGAGGCCTTGATGGTTTCGGCCACCTGGTCGAGGGCGGCGACCTGTGCTTTTGACAGCGAGGGCACTCGCTTCTCCATTTTTCTTTTAGAGGTGAGTAGCCGCTGTGCGTCCTCGCGGTCTATACCGGGCAGCCCGTCCCAGTCGATGGAGAGGTTGGGGGACTGCTTGAGGTGCTCCTGCAGCTGGACGAGTGCGGGGTTTCCCCGGGGAGACGCGGAGGGAGTTGAGGTCAGCTCCTCCTCCGACATCTCAATGTCGAGCGGAAAGGTCTCGGGCTCGGGGGGCCGCGGGGCAGCCAGAGGAGCAGGGAGGGCGACAGGGGCGGGCTGGGCAAGATCCCTCGGTTCGGCAGGATGGGGCGCCGAGGGGGTCACTGGAGCCTCAGTTGAAGTCTTCGCCGGTTGGACAGGGGACGCCGGTGTTGCAGGCGCAGGTGTCGGCCTCCTTGGCTGCTGAGGAGGAGGAGGAGGAGGGGGGAGGGGCCTTGCGTCGGTGGGAGACGCTGCTTGCCTGGGGCTGCTGTTCCCTTGCCTGGCGAGCGCTGGGCAGTTGGCTCTGCGGTGGCCCTGCTTTCCGCATTTGGAACACTTTATTCCAAAGGAGAGGAAGGCTGACAGGGTGTCTCCTTTGGACCTGATGGTCAGTCGGGTGGGCAGCGTCTCCAGCCTCACGCCCTCGCGGAGCAGGATGAACGCCTCCCGGCGGCCGTCGTTGAAGGTGTATTCCCCCATCTTGATCATGATGGGGGCGATGGAGGTCACGGTGCCGAAGTTGCGCAGGGCCTCCACGTTGGTGCCGTCCTCGACGAAGCCGGGCAGATTAGCGATGATGATGCGCTCTGCCCTTTTTCGGAAGGGGAAGACCTTCAGGTGGGTGCCCTCGATGTCCAGGCCCACCTCCACCAGACGGCTCGCAAGGTCCTTGCCCGCGAGGCCCACGACGTAGTGGCCGTTCATCCTGTTGAATTGGGTTATTTTCCTTGGCCCTCCGACCAGGTTGCCTATTGCCTGGAGGTAGTAGTAGTCCGGGATGTCAGGGCACAGCTCCACGAAGATGTAGTTCTCGTGGTTGGTAGAGGTCTGCCTCGTCTTGGCGTCGGCGATGTTGGCGCGCGTCGCCTTGATTTCCTGGGGCGGCATTGACCTCGGCCCTGTTGGCCGCTTCAGCTGCTGGGAGTTGGGCTTCTCAGCAGGCCTGCTTGGCTGCTTAGCGGCGTGGTCAGGTGACAGTGAGACACGGCGCCTTTTCTTGCTCTTCACGACTGTGTAGCCCTCGTTGGCGTCCACCTCCGCCATCTCGCTGTCGGCCCAGTTGAGCGAGGCCGGGCTGGCTGGAGTTGCGCTGGTCGTAGCAGCAGTCTTCGGCGCCGTGACGTCACCACGCGCGGCGGCCGGATTTACATGCATGTCGCCTGCCGGCGAATTTGCATACTTTTGATTTTCAGAAGAAATTTCAATTATTTTCTTCATATTTATGTCTTTTGGCGATAATTCCTCGCCTGTTGGTAGCAGGATGCTGGGCCTTACAGGCACTTTTTCAGCACATCCTGGGCTTTCTGCCAATATCACACTTTGCCAGACTAAGCGCCCTTTACACGCACTCAAAAGGCGAAAAACGGCGGAGCTCGCGAAAGCGTGGCCGCACGCCCGAGTGTGTGTGTATGTGTGTTCTTTATGCCTGACCAAACCACTCATTGGAACGCCATGAAACTTTGGGAAGTTATTTAGTATAGTACTGGGAAGGTTTCAGAGAAATAATGTCTTGAATATCCTTAGAGTTAGTTGCATATTTGTATATTTAACTCGCAAGCAGCGCCACCATTGCGACGATGTTAACAAGTTTTTTTATCTATAAGTTTTATTATGACTAAGTTTATTATCTTAAATATTATTTATCAAAAGTAAGATTATCTCAGGATGACACGGCAATTTATTTGAGACAAGAATAATGATACAATTCCAAGGCAAAGATACTAATTACCGAGGGAACCAATTAATATTGATTTTATTCAACTTATCGAGTATTTTTCAAGGGACCGGAAAAAATGTTCACTAGATAAAACGATGATTTTGTAATGTAGAAAATTAGGAAGGACAAAATTCAGGATGACACGGCACACAGGGACCGGGAAAAAATGTTCACTTTATCGAGAGATTCAAATTTACGAGTTTCAAATTATCAAAATATATCTATTATTTTTTTTTATAAGTTTATAGAGAATTGTTTTAACAAATGTTCGTTAGAGAAACCTTTACTCGGGTAAAACCCGAGCGAAGCCGGGTACATCCGCTAGTAACTTATATAAAATTTTCTAAATAATTTATTCCAACATCTATGCAAAATATCAATAATTTTCTCATCTTTCGAAATATTCTCAATATTTTTTGGAAGGTTCATCAGTGATTTATTTCGATTCCATTTTGATGACCCTTTTAAGGTCAAATCTAATTTTGGACCACATCGAGTTTCGGGTAAATAAATTCACAGGACAGTGTCATTATAAGGTAATCCGTAGAGAAGTTAGGTAACTTGTTCATTGGAATCGTGAGGATGGCTGAAAGGCTATAAATATATAAATATATTTCAGATACAATATGTACCTTGAGTCTAGAAAAAATGTAAAATAATCTATGCCTTTGCATATTATTTTAAAATAAATTTGAACATGGTGTAGTTATTAATTTTAACACAAAATTGAAATTTTTATGGGATTATTTATTTCAACACACAAAACGCGAAATACCGTCTAGGGATAATTGCGTCGATTTAAAATTTTAAACAGGAGCATTTATAAACATATTATATAAAAAAAAATAATTAATTAAAAAAAGAGAAACAATGAGATATATTAGGAACCTGATCCTACCAGGTTAGAAATATATATATAATCATAAATATATTTACAAAAATAGTAAAATCTGTGAAATTTATCTGTAGCATTTACAAATTGATATAGATCTACAACATTGTTTACTGTCTGTTGTCTAGCGATATAGAAGAGTGGGCATTCCAGCAGTAGGTGTCTGGAGTCTTGGATGAGGTTAATAAATTAAGAAAAGGCATCTCCTTATATATATCTTAATATATATTAATTACCTATTATTATGAATCAAATAAATCTAATATATCCATCCAGGGATAAGTTTATCTATCAGTTTTCATTAAATGACCTCAAGCTTTCGGGCTTATCATCCCTTCGACGGGTGTAGCATAATAAATGAAATACTTTTATAGAAAATTGCCGGGAGGAAATTGATCTATAAAATAAAAGTCGTCTTACACGTCAAAATAAAGGCTAAAACTGATAGAGGTGACCTTTATTTTCATCGATCGAAACTCCCCCCGGCAAAATTTCCATTTATATTTTAGCCATAGATTTGGCCTTTCCACTCTATCAGAGCTAAACACTTCTTGAGAAAATTGTGAAGATTTAATTTTTTATCCCTTGTGGATCTCATGAAATAAAGTCCGACCTGGACTTACGGCGGCTATAGAACGTAATCATGGTCTCCAGGTTGGCGCTACACAGTTTTCCAAAGCTGGTGTTGTGGCTATATATCCGACCTGAGACCGTTACTTTGCGGATATGGTCAATAGATGCTTATAGTTTTAGCGTATGTTTTAACGGGAGAGACGCCCTTTATTTTTAAAATATTTTAGTTATTGAGTAACTCCCGTCAAAGAGCTGATAAGCTGATATCTTGAGTTTTATGTAATAAAATCTGTTAAAGAAGATGCCGAAACCAAACAGGATATGCCTCTTTTTCTTAATAGTGCATTTAATCTACCTACAAAAAAGTCACTTTTTATGTCAAAACAAACACAAGACTATGCGTAATCTATTCATTGTCTCTCTTTGTAAACCAGCAAATTCAGGTCGGGAGACCAACACCAGGTTTTATTATTTTAGAACGCACAAGCAGAGACCATTGTTTCGGACTAATAGGCCTCTCTTTTTCCAGGGTGGACTTTGATTTTAATAGATTGAAAAGGGATTCCGGAAAAACTTCTAGTACGTTCAAAATTACTTCAAAAAAGAGAGAGAGAGGAAACCTCAGAATATTCTAAAGAGATTTTTAGCTGATAAATGTCTTGCCCAATTCCTATGATCAAAATCATTAATGGGTATTTTCCATGAATATATTGATAAGATATCACGTAGTTTTGCGATTCTTTTTCAACTATAGAGATCATACTTATATAGATCAATAATCTTTTGGCAACATTATAAATCTATACCTGTTAAATGCCTTGTATTTATTTATGCAAAACATTCATTTATTCTTTGATTTTTTTATTTATAGCTAAGTAGTTGTTAACATTGTTTATTTTGAAAAATTAGTACAAGGGTGAAATTGTACTGATATCTGTTCGATAAATTTTTAAAAGGCATCAGCTGATCGTGCAACTTAAAGTTGCTGATGGCTTACGCCATATAAATTTATTCCGATAGATGGCGTAAGCCATCCGCAACTTTTAGTTTCACGATTAGGAAATGCCTTTTTTAATTGTACGTTTTGTTTATGTACTTTTGTACAAGTTATGACTATACTTACATGGGTTATGGTTAAATTTGTTGTTTTGTATTAAATTCAAATAAGTAAAAGTATTGTCATTATGACTGATGTTCCAAATTTGTCATCAAGTCGACTATATTCAGGGTATATACTAAATACCTTAGAAAATAGATGGACCTCCAGTGTAACTATTACTAAAATATAATTCGATATCTTTGATATAATTAGAATTAATTCAATTTGTGTCTGTTCAATTTAATTATGAAATCTCTACCTTCAGGGTAGGAAATTTCCACTACATGTCACATACTTCTATACAGGGTGTACCAGGTAAATTGGGAATTTCAACAATGGTATTTTAACTGAAATTTTTTGCAAGTAAAAATTAAAATATCCGAATGAAATTTGACACAGTAGTAGATAAAAGGATATAGGTTTTATTTATTCAATGAAGTTTCCATTATTAGCTACAACAGTCTCGAGGCGAGTGCGGAATGAAGCACAGGCCTTGGCGACGATGACCTTGTCCATTTGGGTCATCACCGTGTGAACTGCTTTCTTGACAGACTGGATGGTGGTATGAGGAGCTTTATTGACATCTCTCTCAACAACGCCCCATACATAGTAGTCGAGGGGATTGCAATCTGGAGAATTAGGGGGCCAAATATCAGGACCCCAGTGACTAGGGACGTTAAGTGTCAGCCACGATTGTGTCTTTTTTGCCTTATGGGCTGGAGCTGAGTCCTGTTGGAAGATATACTTCCTTCCTGCGGCCACCATGTCCATCCAAGGCTTCACAACGGTCTCCAGAACATTGATGTAGGTGTCAGCGTTCATCCTAAGGCCCTTCTCAAAGAAATGGGGAGGCATGACATCACCTTCACTGCTGATAACGCCAAGGACCATTACGGAGGCAGGAAATTTCGTGTGCATCACGACAGGTATCTCTGAGGGGTCTTTACAGATCCAGCGATCATTCCTGGGATTTACCTTTTGGTCCACGTCAAAGTTCTTTTCGTCAGAGAAGAACCTTAGCATGCCAAAAGAGTCATGTTTCAGGTTGTTGAGGAGGGCAGCAGCCTTTCCTTTTCTGTTATTCTTCATATTCTCAGTCAGCAACTGACATTTCCGAAGGGCATAAGACTTGAGACCAAGGTCCTCATGGATAGTTCTGACAATTGTCATAGAGCCAACGTCCATTTCCTTGGCTATGGCCCTCATGCTCTTCCCAGGGTTTCCATCAATCTTCTCCTTGACATTTTTGACAAATTCTTCGCCTCTTACCCTTTCCGATCGACGCGAGTGCTTTTTCCTTGTAGCTATCCCCTCTTTGTTACTGTCGGCCTCATCAAACTGCTTCTTGACACGATAAATAGTGGTTTTGGGCAACTTAAGAAAATCCACTATCTCTTTGGGGCTCCTTCCGGCGCGCAGAGCAACGATGATGGCAGCTCGATTTTCAAATTCTCGGTTACTGTTCATCACTACACTGCGCACACATGTACTGTTGCATTTTCGTGAATATGGCTACGTAATGAAAAAAAAAACAAGTTTTTAATCTCAAGTAGTTTTTGTTTTATGGACTGTCAAAGTTAGTCCCAATTTACCTGGTACACCCTGTATATTACCTATTTTCTTATGACTGAGTATCCGCATATAATTTTTCCATACATATATATATCATATATATATATATATATATTACAAAAAGTTTTCTTGATGATTTTAGAGTAATATATCTAGATTTATTGATCATTCGCTTGATCTCGGAATCCATGAGTATGTGCTATTGCAATCGTGGTAACAGAATAAAATTAATAAAAAGAGTCATCAAAAATAGATTTGATTGAGCTAAAGAAATATATAAAAACATTATCTGATAAAGGTATGCCTGGCTTAAGGCGTAAGAATGAAAAAAAAAATGAAAATATTATCTGGTGGTAGATATAAAAATAATATTTTAATCTATGAAATTTAATTTTAATTAATATTTTTATATAACATATATATATGGTAATTTAAACCAACAACCCCATATTGTATATAACTTATAATAAGATTTTAATGTTGTATAATAGAAACACATCTGTAAATGATTATACGTATTATTGACATGTGTCTTTACATCATCATATGTAATGTAATTTGTACAAACTGAGGATAAATAAATAATAATCTGTAATAGATTAAGAGTTGAGCTAAGCAAGAGATAGAAATCATAACGTCAAAATCAAGATAGATTTAGAATTCCCACAACAAGGTCTAAAAATGGACCAAGACCACCCACACTCCACACCTGGTGGAATGCAAAGCCCCCTTTCACACCTGGTGACATGCAAGGCCCCCTTTCTCAGAAACGGCCCCTGTCGCATAAGGCCCCCCGTCTTAACCTATAAATAGAGTCCCTTTACAGTCACTTCACAGTGAGTGCAGCATCTGTGTGAGCCCACGTCGGTCGTCCCTCAGAGCCATCTCATCCATCATGTAGAATAGTAAGAAAACTTCTACCTACCCATATTTCGCTCCTAGCTCAACTCTATCTGTTCACGGAACTTTCTTAGTGCAACTGTGTCTTCGTTTTTTTGTGTGGACATTTCCAAGCTTTCCACTCTGCCACGACCACGACTGCCTGTACTTTGTGAGAATTTTAAAAGGTCTTCCAAGGTGCAGAGAGGTACTGGAAAACTCCCCATCCTGACTGTTCCTCTCGGTCAACACAGTATAGCGAGAGTCAACAACCTAACCTCAACTTATTACAGCTAGTCGACAGGATTCAACAAGAGTCAACAGAACTTAAACTTATTTCAGTGAGCCGACAGGATGACCAAAACGAAGGATGACACAACGAAGAAGATAAGACGACTGTCCAGATAGAAGCGAGAAAGTGCAAAGATGAAGGAACAAGCACGCAAATTCCAACGAAACGACCGAGCAATCTACCCCAACAAGAGATATTTACGGAAGAAACGCCGCCCCAAGGGACCTCCGCAGACCCGCTAACACCGATCGCCAACGCCAGGAGCTTTCTGACCACTCCAACGACACAATCGAAATTCCCGCAAGTCATGGAAACCAAGCAGCGATGTACACAAACCCTGTGAGAAGTTCTCCACCTTCGACCTGACATCGTCGAGACAATGCTCAAGACAACAAGCCACAAACAACTTTCCAAAAGTTACAAGCTTCTACAAGCTTTACATGGAGCGACTTCCACGTCAGCAGGACCACCAAAGACCAAGTCTCCTGACTGAACTATCTTCAAAACTGTAAGTTTCAAAATCCTACATAACTTTATCCTCAAGTTCACAACTTGATTCAACATAAATTTTGTATTTATATTTTCACTTTAAGCATTTTAAAATCAATTTTTACCTTTTTTTATCATTTTTTATTCAATTTTTAAAACTTTCACACTATCATTTATCAAATTTACTTTAATTTTTAATCAAATTATAAATTTCAAGTTATTACTCTCAATTTTACTAAAAAAAAAAAATTTTGCCCATCACGCATTTTTACTAATTTACTAATCTTACATGCCTTTCCTAAATTTACCTAAAATGGCATTATCCAAAGCTACGACTTAAAAAAAAAATCATTATTTTTTTTTTTTTAATCTCATTCATCATAATTCTCAACTTATTTTTGTTTTACTTATTAGTTATCTTTATACCAAAAGACCAATAACTTTATCAATTCTTAAAATTTGGTAATGTTCACCATTTTAAGTAAGCGCCCAATTCAAATTATTTGTAACTCTCACGACATTGCCCTTTTTACAAGGAACATTTTCACGCTACCATAATCAACGATCAAAAATATCAATTTTTAAATATAAATTAACATAGGTGAAACGCATTTTTTTTAATTACAAAAATCGGAAGATACAATATCTTCAAAAACACCACTAGGGAAAACAACTATCTTTCCCAAAACAAGTTAAAAATAAAGATTCACCCCACTTCACCACCAGTAGCTAATTTAAGTCACAGGCTTCCAAAACGATTACAATCGTTAATATTTGTGGATAAATACACTCCCTCATCTTTCCTTTTACATGCATATTTAATTATCAACAAATCTCTCTCAACAAACGTTACAACACCCTCACACATCACTTTCTCCAATTGGCAACAATTTTTAGTGCGCGACTTAACACACAAATTCAAATCTTGAGCCACACAAGCTCCACTTAGCTCTATATCGTCGCCACAATAAAATAATTTCACATTAAGCGTGCCACATCCACTAACAGTCAAATATTCTCTCGATGTGTTTCATACAACAACCACCCATGACTTTATTAAATTTGTTATTCATGGTGAAACAGGTTAGATTTGTACCAAACTAAGACTTCACGTGACACCTTTTCATTCACATTTCTCACTTCGTGTCACAGTGCCACACCACAAAACTTTTTCACTTTTCAGGCCAAAGACGCCTTCACGCCTGTGACACCACATCTCACCTCAAAGCGTGTCCACGTCGAAAGTCATATCTTTCACTCACGTCTAGCCTGAAATCATCGTATAACATTTTTACTAAGTCTTAACAACTACGAACACCGAGAAAATCATATCTTTCAATTATAACAGAAAATTTCAACTTCAACAAAAGAGAGAAAATCAGTTTCAAGTAAACGACAAAAATAACAAACATCCCCCATGATTGACCACCCACGACGATCCCGTGAAAAACAGGAGGAGTGACCCCCGAGTAATAGGACTCCCCGAGTCTATTTCAGTTACATATCCCCGTCTTCCCTCCCCTCAAGCAGTCATCTTGACCGCTACTTCATGATCGCCATGTTAAACACATGTTTCACACTAATCATTTAGATTTCCTCGAGAATCTGACAAACTCCTTAACCACACCACACATATTAAACATTTTACATGTTAATGGAGATCACCATACATAATATATTAGTAACCAATCCAACCAATAAATTGCGCTTCTGAAATTTCTATGTATACAACCAACACACAGCGCATCACAATTTATTATTGGTACAATACAATTAATTTTACATTCCTATTTCACTGTGCTTCTTTAAAAACCCAGCGTCTAAATAATTTCTATTATTAAACCACTAGAAAAAAATGTACAGCTGCCAAACATTTGTATGTCGCAATTATGCAATCACCAACGTGACCTCATTATTCATAAAAACTTTACAAATAATCACCAATTAAAACAACTTGGTTAAGTCTGATATAGACTTTATGACACAAAAGAGAAATCATTCTCTACATATCACCATTTTGGACAAATGAAAATGTCATTTCACGTATTCCCAGTTTCAGAGAGTCATAGAAACACCGAATTTTACCAATGGGATATGATCTACACACAACAATTGTAATTTATTTTCAAGAGAAATACTTTTTGTTCAATTTTCCACTGTCCAACATTTATCCCATCATTAATGACCTTCAATTATATTTTAAATTTTGTATAAAATCTTGAATAATTAGTCTTATTTTTATCTTTCAATTATATAATCAATTTTTAGTCCAACATTATTAAAAAAAAAAAAACTTTAATCAAATTTACTCTAATTTTTCATGATACAGTAGAACTTGGATAATTCGAACTTCTTTAATTCGAAAACCTCTTTAATTCGAATATTTATCTTGGTCCCTAGAATTTCCTATATAAATTATGTTAAAAAATCGTGGTTAATTCGAATTATGTCTTGGATAATTCGAACTTTTACGAGTTAAAATAAGGACCTGATGCCGGTTCAAGCCGTGAAATTTTGCGAAATGACGTTGTAATATTGTAACAACGAATTTGTTATTTTATTATTATTAATTATTTTCTTAACGGAGTTATCAATTTTTATGTTTATATTTTGCTACTCTGTAAACTTACCTCATTGCTTATCTTTTATTTTATCAATTATAGTTTGTCCTTGCCTTAAATAAATTGCTGTGTCACGCCGAAGTTTGTCTTTCCTAATTTTCCACGTGGCAATATTTTGCCGCAAGAGAAGTACTATATATAATAAATTCATTTTTATTGGATTTTTGAGACTCCTTATTTATCAAGAAAGCTAAAAGGAGCGAATATGTCGGCGCTTCGAACATACAAAACTTTGACGTTGGCTGAAAAAATAGCGTCGATTAAAGAAGTAGAGATGGGGATGAAAAAAAAATCCGATATTGCTAAGGACTTTGGGATTCCTCGAAACACGTTGTCGACGTACTTAAAAAAATAAAGAAAATATTCTCAGGAGTGAAAGTGAGTGTGTTAAAGGCCGAAAAAGGTTAAGGGAGCCGGGAAATCCTGATTTGGACAAATGTGTTTTAAAATGGTTCAAGCAAGCAAGAGATAAGAAGATTCCCGTGAGTGGTCACCTTATAAGAAGCAAAGCTGAACAATTTGCTACTGAAATGGGGAAAACCGATTTTAAGGCGAGTTCTGGGTGGCTAGATGGCTTCAAAGAACGCAACAAAATTTCGTTCAAAAAAGCTGGTTTTAAAGGAGCTGGTTTCGTAAAAAAGGAGGAGGATGAAGAAAATGCAGATGATATTATAGCGGAAACGATGCCTTCAGTTGACGGCTGGGAGGACGTCATTTCTAATCCTACCATCTCGTATGACGATTTCTTAAACGTGGATAACGATGTTGCAGTATGTGGTGAGATAACCGACGCAGATATCATCGCTGAAGTGCTCAACCACAACATTGAAAAACAAGACGGCGACGAGGCATCGGGTGATGAAGACGAGTCATCAGTTGCCGGGGAAATGAACGTTCCAAGTGCGGCCGAAGCAACGAACTATATCATGCAACTTAGACGATTTTTGAAAGTAAAAATGACGTAAGTCCCTCTATTTTCCACTCGTTGAATACGTTAGAATCCTTTGTCCTTATTGAAAGACTTAATTCTAGAAAACAGGCTAAGATTTCTGACTTCTTTGGCAAAAATTAAATTTCAGAGTTCCAACGAAGCAGAATAATCTGTACATTTTTTTAACCAGCAATCTGCCTTTTTTTGTACATTAATACATCAGTTTTGAAATTTTTTAATATGTATATAGTATATACATACAATTATTGCACATAATCTAAATATACGGTAAAAATGTAAATTTACAGCAACTAATGTTATTCTTAATAAAGGAATTGATCGAAATTGTGAGATTTTTATTGTTTTAAGCCTTTTTATTCAAAACATCTTTAATTCGAATTTTTGGATAATTCGATTTTTTTTATGGTCCCTTGGGGTTCGAATTATCCAAGTTTGACTGTATTATTTTATAGTATTGCAAAACATATAATTGTTTCAAAAATTATTTTGACGTGACAACGTCTTAAATTAGGTTGCGGCTGGGAGTCACTTATGAAAAAGTGTAACGCCCGGTAACGTTACGATGAGTCACCGAACGAGAATTAGGCGCATTGAATCGGCGCATGCTTGTCTCTGTCTTTGTCTTTCTCGAACGTTCTTGGCGTTGGAAAAACAAGAAAGCGTCATAATACAAGTTCACACGTGTGGTTAAAGTATCGTCAGCTGTGTCTGTAGTGAAAATGTGGAGTGCTTAGATTCGTCATTTACAACAACTACAACAATAAAGGTAAATAATTGTACACTGATATTTCATTATCGTAAACTATGATTGATTGATTAATTGTTAGATTGACACAAAAGTTGAGAAACTGAGTTTATAGGTTATGTCATACTATTGATAAATGTTGATAGTGTTAAGTAAATTATTAGTTTAAAATTAATTAATTAATTTATTATTATTTTACAAATTTTAAATAGTTTCAAATTTATTTAGCAAAAATTTGAACCTTCGATCTGAATAAATGTTTTGATTTTCGAATTGATTATTTAAAATTACAAATATTAAGAAAAAGTGGCAGATATAAGAAAACTTTATTTAAACTGTGTTGAGCAAGAATTTTAACATCTAATATATGTAAATGTTTTAATTTTCAACTTCATCATTTACAATTACAAATTTTATTTAATTTCAAATTTATTTAGCAAAAATTTGAACCTTCGTTCTGAATAAGTGTTTTGATTTTCAAATTGATTCTTTAAAATTAAAAATTCATCCATTCAATTTCAAATGTTCAACAGGAATCACCACTCTCAAAACAATGGAAACGGTGCCTTCAACTTCCAGTACTTCAATGGAGACGGAGGATATCGTGCCGTCAACGTCTGCAGTACCTTTCGTTGTTCCACACACCACCTCTACCGCCAGAACGAATGCTCAGCGACAACGTGAGTACAGACTACGAAAAGCATTGACCAGAACTCCTGAACAAGTAAGAGCCTTTGCAAAAGCGGCTGCGGAGAGGCAACGCAGGTTCAAGCTACGTAAATCTGCTAACATAGCCCTCACCAGCGGTACGTCAGAGTCACCTGCTTCAACGTCTTGTTCTGTGGTGGAGAGAACAAGCGTTCCTGTCGTGGCGGAGAGAACGAGCGTTCCCCTAACTAACGCTCAACGGCAACGTGCATTCCGACAACGTAGAGCAGCATCTTCTCGGACTGATGTACAACCGACTACTTCTTCAAGCCAAACAGCAATACAACTGGAACAATCCACCTGGTATACCAAATGGTCATCGTCAATACGGAGATTTCAATCTACTTTCCTGGACAACGATTTTGGCCATGCTTGCTCGGTTTGTGACAGATTGTGGTTCAAGAATGACCTTAAAACCATCACTGCACTACAACTGAAGGTAATCTCGGATTGGTACGTTAAGGAAAATCGGCAGCTACGTAAGGAGGATTATTCAAAGTCTTGCAACACCTGTAGACAATCACTGAATAAACGTAAGCTTCCTACTCTCGCAAAGGTCAACGGCTTCTCATATCCTGACATACCTCCAGGTCTACCGCCTCTGGATCCTATCAGTGAACGTTTGGTCTCACCGCGCCTTCCATTTATGCAAGTGCGTCGACTGCGTCATGATTTCTCTTATGGAATTATTGGACAAGTGATAAACGTCCCAGTCAACGTACAAGACATGGTAAAATGCTTGCCTCGCCATCTAGAAGAGGACGATGTTATCAACGTTAACATCAAAAGGAATCTTGCACACAGAACAAATTACATCAGCGGGTACATGTCTAAGCGTACGGTCAAAGAATGGTTAGATGTACTTCAAAATTCAAGTCTATATCGTTTGTACGATATCAAAATAGATTTGTCAAGACTGCAGCCTGCATTGCCATCAGATGAAGGCCTTCAAGATGATCCTGCTAATCGGATCGAAGCAATCTCCGCCGAATATACGCCCGAGTCTGAAGTTCTTGCTGCGAGACAGCACACACTACTGTGGAATGAAGAGGATTGTCTTGACATCGCACCAGGACATCGAGCAACGCCTCTTAACATGTACATTGTTTTAGTAAACAAAATATATTTCTATAGTTAAAATTTGTGCAATTCTTATTTTCATTCAATTCCTTGTTCCTATTGTGCAATTCAATTATATTCATATCAATAAATATTCTACCGTTGTCACGTAAAATCTTCGCGCCGTTAAACCGACTTTACAGGCAACCATTGTTTTTTATTTTATTATTTATTATATCTTTTATATATTACATGTTTAATTTTGTCCACTTACACTTTTTGTACCCGCAATCATATTTCTATATTTCTATTCACTATATTTTATTTGTTTAAATACCTTTATTATCTGACAATGTTTATCATCCGCTATCGGGCATCTACAACAATCGTTTTCAACAATCATATTCTTTAACCAATCCCCTATATTTTTCATCACTATCTTTTCAGTCATTGCGTCACATCAACGTAGAAAAACGACAGCACTGCTTGACAATTTATTTTTTGATTTCGTAATTCAATAAACTCTTTGAAAACACAGTTCCCTAGATTTACAAATCTCAACTTCTGGCCTGAACACGCTTCAAGAGTTTATTTCATTTAAATCACCCGCAGAGCACAATCACCAACGCATTCACAAAGCGTTCACTTTTCTCAACTTTCAACTTTTTTCAGCTCTAGCGGACCACAATTAACCTTTGATTTCGAGTCAAGTCAGACCACCTACTGTCGCTACAATTCTACTTCTCGCATGGCTCTATTTCACTCCTTTCTCAATCATATTAATAAGCAACTTTTCTTCAACAACTTTTAACCCAATAATCCTAAAATTGTGCCAAAACACTGTAACCCTTATATAGGATCGCAAGTGAAACATTGCCAAGGAAGACAGCTCAAGTCTATATCCTCGCTTTGCACCTGGATCTGAGTATTTGATTTACATGTGCACTCCTAACAATTGAATTTTCTTCAACTACTAACCCTTTCCAAAGCCCGCCAATATTCTCTTAGAATGTGAATTTTTATGTCATCATTTTATTTTAATCATCTTTTTTTTTTTAAATCAAACAAAAATGTCATTTTTATTTCACTTTTATATATCCAAACAAATCATCTTGTTATAGCCCCTTTTAGCCCTCACAGTTTAAATTAATTAAAAGAAATTTTAATAAATTACCTGTGTTAGAGAGGCTTTACCCGCTTAAACCCGGATAAACCCTTTCACTCCCGGGGCTCATCTATGGTAATTTAAACCAACAACCCCATATTGTATATAACTTATAATAAGATTTTAATGTTGTATAATAGAAACACATCTGTAAATGATTATACGTATTATTGGCATGTGTCTTTACATCATCATATGTAATGTAATTTGTACAAACTGAGGATAAATAAATAATAATCTGTAATAGATTAAGAGTTGAGCTAAGCAAGAGATAGAAGTCATAACGTCAAAATCGAGATAGATTTAGAATTCCCACAACAAGGTCTAAAAATGGACCAAGACCACCCACACTCCACATCTGGTGGAATGCAAAGCGCCCTCTCACACCTGGTGACATGCAAGGCCCCCTTTCTCAGAAACGGCCCCTGTCGCATAAGGCCCCCCGGCTTAACCTATAAATACAGTCCCTTTACAGTCACTTCACAGTGAGTGCAGCATCTGTGTGAGCCCACGTCGGTCGTCCCTCAGAGCCATCTCATCCATCATGTAGAATAGTAAGAAAACTTCTACCTCCCCATCTTTCACTCCTAGCTCAACTCTATCTGTTCACGGAACTTTCTTAGTGCAACTGTGTCTTCGTTTTTTTTTGTGTGGACATTTCCAAGCTTTCCACTCTGCCTCGACCACGACTGCCTGTACTTTGTGAGAATTGTAAAAGGTCTTCCAAGGTGCAGAAAGGTACTGGAAAACTCCCCATCCTGACTGTTCCTCTCGGTCAACACAGTATAGCGAGAGTCAACAACCAAACCTCAACTTATTACAGCTAGTCGACAGGATTCAACAAGAGTCAACAGAACTTCAACTTATTTCATATATATATATGTCATAATATATGCTCTTCCAGGATTAATAAAACAAACCTAGAAGTCAGCCAGAGAGAGATGATATCTAAAGGGAGTCACTTTAGACATCACGACATTCCAAAGGGGCGGCAAATGGGGCCCGCCCGTCAACACCTGAGGTCTATTTTTGGGACAGTAGTCGGGGGGTGGTGGTCAAAAACGGTCGTTCAAGGGCCATCTCCACGCGCTACCTCTCTCTCTCGGTTTGCTGGGTCCCATCTTCCAAACTTGTTGTTTCCTTATTTCTCTCTCCCCACATTATTATCATAATGCCACACTGAAAGTCGACAGGATCATATCACAGAAAGAGTCGACAGGATAAGACCTGGCCGGGAAGCAAATCCCTCATATACCGGAGTATGAAGAAACAAGAAGCCAAGCCACGATGATCGGCCAAACCCAACTCGACTGTAACCACTCCTCTTCGAGCCCTCAACCCCTTCTTCGCCAACCTTTGAACCGTGATCCCGAAGAAGTATTCACCTACGACGGAGATGGAGCTGCCACGCACTTCTTCCAGCACTAGATCTGCCCAAGAACGACCGCCGTGCCAGAGCAGGACACCTTCCATTATCATGGACAAGACTCCGCCATATCCCTGCCGCTACTGTGATGTACAACACTGGTACGCACAGTGTCACAGACAGAACTCTCCCGAATCTCAATGAACTTACCTGCTCTCTAAACCAGCATAACCTGTAAGTGAAATTGTTTTACCCCTTCCATTCATTCTTTAAAGAATTCACTCCTTGTAAATTCTGATGCCAATATTTACATAATTAGCTCAATTTATTTTCTCCACGCCTATTAACAATGGTTTTATTCTCCATACTATTTATCTAGATATTTGTAACTCATTTAATTAGTTACCTTACCTTTTACCTTAATTTGACAATCGTCATTTTAATTAAATAATTTCCATTTTAACGTAATTAAAAAAAGGGGGGGAATTCTACCTATTAATGCTTTACGATTTTTACTATTAACAATATATTTTTCATAATCAATTTATCTATAAAAATATGCCTCCAGCACCTAAACTTTTGTACCATTTTGTATATGACCTCTCCTACTTTTAAGCACGGCTCGCGAAAGATAATTTATTTCCCTAAACGACGCAAAATTCACCCTGTAATTCAAGCGTCGAAGAATTCCAACCACCACGTGAGTCTTACTTACAACCAACCCTTGGTGACTCTTATCTATCTTCCCCTTAATGTCCCACTCATTTTTACAACTTTGTTAACCTTATACCAGCTCAGGACCTTTTATAGAATTATTGATTAATCAATTATCGAACATTATTGCAAACAATATTGTCATTTCAAAATCCTAATATTCGCCCTTCATTTATGATAATATATTTCGTAGTTCATCTCTAGCCTATCCACCGACCCACACCATATAGCCAATGGTGTGTTCGTCACAGGATGCAGATTGACTAACTGCTAGATATTTATCAACTCCTTTTAGTTCATACTTGAACAATCTGCATCGAGCGACACAGTTCGCCCTTTCTTCTCGCGCCACACGTTCGCTACACGGACCCTGTCTTCAAATCTATGTTTGTCCATTGTCCAAACCAGCACGATATAGCCTACCTTCGATATTTCCCACGGAGGTACGTTAAACATCGTCGCTGATTCTATCCGGTCCGTCATCATTTCGCGCAGACATGGGTCTTACTTTCAACCCACCGCGAAATCATCGCCTTGCACAAGCTCCCACGAAGGTTCAAACACCTCGTGTCCGAGCAGCTTGTCACTTGTAACGGACAACGCCGTCCTCGTCCCAATTTTTGGCACTGTGCGCGCATACTTTTCGCAAATTAAACATAAGTCCATTCGACTTCCTCATCTACACACGGGACTTTTCCCCTCGGACTCGCTACACAAGTAACTGCATAGATAAGTTAGATTGGCCCAGGGCAAGTTTTCCCTCGCCCTGTTCGCCAAGGTTCTAACATTGTATGTAGTTATGTATTTACCTCAGTCCTGAGCTCACACAATATCCAACCTCAATCTCATTTCTCGTACTCTACACTTATAGCATAGAAAGCCCATGACAAGTTTCCCCTTGCCATGTCCGCCTGAAAAATATCTTAAAGTGTAGAGTTCCCCAGTCTTAATGATCTTCAGAATTCCATCATATGTATGTGACTCTTCTTCCCCTTGTTCACACTCCTCAATAACATTTCCCTTATAGTACATTAGATTTTGTTGTATATAGCCTTTTATAACCTTGATATTTTAAAAGATTTCCTTAAATGTCAAACTCTCCGGTGTTGTAAAACTCCTTGTAAATAATATTTACTTGTGTACTATACAATATTTTATTTACATAAACTATGTCACCATTACCTTAACTAATTTCAACTGTAAAATTATTTTCTCTATTCCTGGCTTCTCCAGCTTTAAGTATACTCAAACCATGTTCAGCCTTCTTCAACGGGGGCCATATGTCATAATATATGCTCTTCCAGGATTAATAAAACCAACCTAGAGTCAGCCAGAGAGAGATGATAGCTAAAGGGAGTCACTTTAGACATCACGACATTCCAAAGGGGCGGCAAATGGGGCCCGCCCGTCAACACCTGAGGTCTATTTTTGGGACAGTAGTCGGGGGGTGGTGGTCAAAAACGGTCGTTCAAGGGCCATCTCCACGCGCTACCTCTCTCTCTCGGTTTGCTGGGTCCCATCTTCCAAACTTGTTGTTTCCTTATTTCTCTCTCCCCACATTATTATCATAATGCCACACTGAAAGTCGACAGGATCATATCACATATATATATATATATATATAGTAAAAGAAGAATAAAATCACCAAGGATGAGTATCTTATATTTAATGTTTACGTTTCAAGCTTTCGGATATAAACGAACCTTCTACAGGAATAAGAACTAATGAATGCATCTAGATGGATCAACTGTTTATAAACATATATATAACCAATTGATTCATCTAGATTCATTCATTAGTTCTTATTCCTGTAGAAGGGTCGTTAATACCAGAAAGCTTGAAACGTAAATATTAAATATAAGATACTCATCTTTGGTGATTTTATTTTTCTTTTTCTATTAATTGTCGAAGAAATTTAAGTCGATAATAATATATATATTCACACCCTTATTTTACAAAGTTTATTTTGTCCAAAATATAAATTTTTATATCAATTTTTTCTCCCGATTGAATATAAGCTAGAATATTTTTCAAACTTAATTCTATTGACGGTTTGTGGGGCTGAGTTTGTTGTTGACACACTTTAAAATGTTATACCTTGATAAGGTTGGCGTTCAGCCAACTGAAATATTGGTAAAAATATGCCTCTTACTTAAACATATATATGTCATATATACTTATAGTATATATGCTTGTCGCCTATACAGGTTCAAAATAGGTAACTGATCTGGCTGAAATTTTTACAGTATATAGAGTTGAATATGAAAAATCTTTATGCAAACTGTCAGGCTTCTATCTCGAATATCTTTGGAGGTTTTAATAAATTATTTTTTATTCACTCGCAACCAGCGCCTCCCTGCGGTAAATGAAAGATGTAAATTTGGGGAAGATGGGTGGAATCCAGCTGCGGGAGGATAGCCCACGTGAGGCGCCCCGAAGGCGCGACGGAGATTGGTGTGTGGGGGAGGTGGAGCGGGACGTTTCACAAGAATGACATAAGACGTAATGACCGCGTTAGGACAAGAAATCACTTGCTAGCATCAAATATATCGATTTATGTATATATCAGATATAAAATATATTCATATAAAAATCTAAACAATACAAATATTCCAAATATTATTATTTTTAAAATACACATGGGCGAAAGTGCTCTCGGGTAAACCCCGGGCGTTGCTCGAGCGTGTCATTCGGCTAGTTAACATATAAAGTTCTCAAAGACATATAATATATTTATATAGTAGTTTATATACATTTCATTTGGTAATTTAGCATTAATCATAAAGAAGTGCTTGTATGAATAATTTATAGTACTGCATCAAGATAATTATAGTGGAGATAAGACTTTGTTTTTCTCTTTTAATAGGAATTCAGCACGAAATTTGTGTTCTAACAGAGTGACGAAAACCATTTGAATATCTCCTATTATTTTTTTATTTTATTATAAATGTCCAATCGAATAAATTAATTATTTATAAATGATAACTCCGAAACGCGAATGTTTCTTTTCACATATAAATCAATATAAACTGCCCTATATCAATATAATATAAATTGCCCTTACTGCAATGAACAAATATATTGGGAGGATTTCACATTTTGGTGTTTTATTTGTACCATATAGATGGCGCGTTATTACTATGTATTAATTTATGCTTAACTGGCCTTGTCCTTATTGTTTACGGAAGAGCATTGCTCGATGCAAATATTCAAATGTAATTCTATTGTCCTAAAAGGTTATGTCCATAGTTTACTTAAACACCATTTCGCAGATTCCATCCTTCAGTGTTGCATATAAAGCAGAATGATCGAATACAGTATTGATCTCTGAATCTTGATCTCTTGATCTTGATCACTGAAATGATCCCTTAAAAATGTTTGAAGCCTGCGGTGCTTTAGCTGTGCTTGGTGCTGCCTTGGTTCCCTCATAAACGGCGCTCTCGCCCTCTTCTCCTCCGGGGTGCCCACTTGCCCTGCCGGCGCCTCTCCAGCCCTCTCCTTGGCCCTCCACCGCGACAAGACGGGCGCTTGGTGACTCCTAAAGATGATTCGTGCCTTAAAATGCTTATCCGAAAAGCATGTAGAAGGCGGATTAATCGATATATGATCGAATACAGTATTAGAGCTCTAAAAAGGCGGTCTGGTAGATTAAATTGGTGAAACTTTAGGGAGTGTTTACCACTGATGAGCAAGACCCTCCCAATATATTTCTTTCATCGCAGTAAGGGCAGTAGAAGTTTGATTTATATGTAAAGAAACATTCGCGTTTTGGTGTTTTGATTTGTATTATATAGATGGACCGTTATTGCTTGGTATTAAATTAATTCTTCATTTAAATTATGTTTAATTATGCTAAGAACACAAGGTACAGGTCATGATTATTATAATGATTAATTAGAGAGCGCTATTTTCTATAAATGCACCACAGGCAACATTTGTAGAAGACAGTTAAAATGTGGCACTTACAAAGCAGACGACTGATGCTATCATAGACCTTTCACTTCCTTAAGTGTAGTTAATATTTCATCGTGTAATAAGAAAAAATATAGTTTATCTTTTTGAAAGAATGATTCGCATCAAATAAATATATGTTTGATCTTACTATATGTAAATGATTTCCTCTTCATTGAATTATTTATGTAAATAACAAACTATAATATTATAGAATATATTCTGTATATTTATAATATCCCAATATAAGATGCTAATAAATATATTTTCTATATATATTCGACTAAATGATATCTACTATATAAATTATTTCGATGTGAATATACAGAATATATAATATTATGAATATATAATATTCCTAGGAAGAAGAAAGTTTGTCTTGTCAAGTCCGAAGGAAAAGTAATGCTTGTAGTTTTTTTTTTCGATTATCAAGACTTGTCTATTTTTGTATTTATTGAAGAGAGGGTTATTATTAATAAACAGGCATACAAAGAAATACTTGTGCGCCTTCGTGATTAATGTTTATTTTAACTTGTATAATAATATTTGGCTAACCCGTTTTCTTGATGAATCAAGAAAAGCCAAGTAAGAACCCGTTTCGAGCTGTTGGCCCTCATCAGTGTGGTGCAGACTGGACCTAAACCACCAAAATATTGGTCTAAAACAGGGGTCGGCAAACTCCGGCTCGCGAGCCACATTCTTTGGATGTGAAAACTTCGGCTCTTTATATAGTTTCAAACGTAAATATTATTTATGCGAGTACTATTTATTGTTGGCAAGAAAACATTTTATAGCACTTTAAAACTTTGTTTATTCAACTTTATTCAACTTTATTAACATCATGAAACGCGATATCCCAAACTCAGGGATATTTGCGTCAATACATTTCATTTGCATTACAGCAATTCGGCTATATACAATCCTGTTCAATTCATTATTTTACATAAATCAACCAAAGAAAATTGTCCAAAGAGAAAAACAAACAACAAAGCAAAACACACAGAGCAAGCATCGCAGTTCTTTTTTTTTTCTAAGATTCCTTCTCTTTTTTCCAATTCAAGAGAAAGTTGTATATGTATTTACAAAATTGATCAAAATTTTTATACTTTTCTTTTTTGTCTACAAATTCATCAAGCTGTCCATACGACCAAATCTATTTTCCCTAAAATCCCGGAAAATTGGGCACTCCAGAAGTAGATGTCTCGCGTCTTGAATTTCACCTCCGCAGAAGCATCCTGGTTCCTTCACGGCGCCGATAGTTGCCAAAAATTTCCCAAAATTGCCATGATCTGTAATGAATTGGATATTATTAAAATTTAGACGGAAAAATCTTGGAATTCCTAATACGAAAAAGCTTCTAAAAATTTCATTAGTGTTCTCAAAAATTTCATTCATTTTTGCGTGTAAGAAATATTTGACTATACTTGGAGCATGGGGTTCGTAAGTAATTAGATCTTCAATGGACAGTTAAGCTAGATCAAATTTGATTATTCTGGATTCTATATAGTCTGTTAGGAGTGGAATTTTTGCCAAGCTATGCACACAGTTTGATGAAGTGGTTTTGTAAGCTCTAACTGCCCATAAAATGATCTGGTACTGCATGGAGTTCAGTTTTTGTTTACAACGATTGTTTAAATATTTGAACCAAATTTCAGAACCGTATGTAAGTACAGGCCTAATGATTGTTTTGAATAAAGTTAACCTCTTTTGAGTGTCTAAACCCCACATATTGCCACTTAGTGAACATAATAAAATTTTCATACGTCCTGCCTTACACAGAATATCATTAACATGCGGTGTAAAGTTAATTTTGTTTTTCCATTTGTGATTAGAAAATTTCATTCCCAGAATTTTTACTTGCTTGACCAGCATTATTATATTGTTATTAACCTTAATAGCTATTTTTTGTCTGTTATGTAGGTATAGCATATTAGTCTTCTCTGTACTGATCGTTAATTTATTTGTATTACACCATTGGATCACATAATTTAAGGTGTATTCACTTGCGGTTTTTAGTCCTTCAATAGTCTTATTCCAGCAAATTATTGTAACGTCGTCTGCATAACATATAATATCTGCATTCATTGAATCAAAATTTATCAACAAATCATTTAGCAAAATATTCCATAGAAGTGGAGATAAAGGTCCACCCTGTGGACATCCTTTAGTTAGTTTCTTATAAAAAGTTTCTGATTCGTATGTAAATTTCACCTCCCTTTCATTATTCAAATAAGATTTATGATCCGTATTAAATCTGAAGGAACATCATCATTATCCATTCTTTTTATAATAGCAGGCCACTTATTTTGTAATTGTTATTTTGTAAATTGTAATTTTTGACTCTTCCGACTCAAAAATTTACCGATCCCTGGTCTAAGAGTTTTTCAAATAAATCAAGAAATATATATTTATAAAAATATATAATTTAAATGATCTTTAAAATATTCTCGGATGAAAATAAATTATATACATTATTGCTTTCGCCTTAAAACCAAAATGTGAAAAGTCAAATTCTTATTTTAATTTAGAAATGAGTTAGTGATATATAAGAGTCTCAGTTTACAACGAACCACGGAAATTTTAAGGAATTTTTATCAACAATTGGAACAATTATCAACGGTTGAAGACTCTAGCTGTCATTGTGGCAAGGGAATCTAGGACTCGAGACACCTACTGCTGGAATGCACATTCTTCTTAAGCGCTAGACCACAGGCAGTATTGTAGATCTATATCAATTTGTAAATAGCAGAGATAATTATCATAGATTTAACTATTTTTGTAATTATATTTATGATTATCTTTCACAAACCTGGAAGGATCAGGTTCCTAATGTATATTATTGTTTCTGTTCCAGCCTTAAATATGCAAAATTGTTAGAATTTACTTTTGTTAATTATTGTTAAATTATGTAAATTTTAGAAATGTATATAATCTTGATTTTAGAAAATAAAGTGAGTTATTAATGTATACGTGGTTGAGTCATTAGAGTTAGTGAGACGAGACAATAGCAGTTATTCAAGTTTGAATGAGTTATAGTTAGCTCGCTGAGTCAAGAAGCATATAATTAAAACCAGCGTTAAAATAAGAATTAGGCGGTGATTCCTCCTTATTGCCAGGAGGCCAAAGCCAGTTCGATTCATGGTCCCTCGATATCTGGATTAGGATTTGAAACAGAAGAAATTTAGCAAAAACTCAGTGAGAATACAATTGCGAAATGTCTCGAGACGAAAGGATCCTCCAAAGAAAGTTAAGTTGCCAAATAAGGCGAATTGATGGATTTAATGAAACTGTGGATTCAATTATTGAGGCAGGTGAAACAATACGCTTAGAAATAATGGGTGAAGAATTAAAGGAGATCAAAGAAAAAAATGAGAAACTCTACGACGAGCTGTTTTCTTTGGATGAAGTTGATATAGATAAAGAAAGTGAGGCATATGATGGTTCAATGAACAAGATTGGAAGCTTGAGGGTAAAAATAGAAAATGAGAGAAAACTCAAAGACAAACTGGCGGACATAAAGCCAAATGGCTCTCAGGC
Organism: Cordylochernes scorpioides; assembly: GCA_030710605.1. Classification (NCBI taxonomy): domain Eukaryota; kingdom Metazoa; phylum Arthropoda; class Arachnida; order Pseudoscorpiones; family Chernetidae; genus Cordylochernes; species Cordylochernes scorpioides. Next base: position 45,633,857 of record CP092878.1, read on the forward strand.
AAATATAAAATTGCCTCAATTTGACTTACCGATATATGATGGAGATATGGGCAATTGGATCAACTTCAAAGAGCTATTCCTCACCACCATCGATGCACATCCAAGGTTAACTAATATACAGAAGTTACAATATTTGAATTCTGCAGTAAAAGGCGAAGCGGCCAGATTAATAAGGGGTTTCCCTTTACTAAGTGAAAATTATGGCCAAGCATGGAGTACACTGTTATCAAGATATGATAACCCGAGAGAGCTAGCTTATGCCCAGGTGTCAAAAATATTTTCTCTCCGGGCAATTAAGAATCCATCGGCTAAGTGTCTCCATGAATTCATGGATGTTTGTAATGAAGCCATAAGAAACTTAGAAACGCTGGAATTGAAAAGAAATCAATTTGTGGATGTGATCCTGGTGCACTTCCTCCAGCAGAAGTTGAGTGAAAATCTAAGGTTGGATTGGGAACTGTCAATGGACAATACTCTTCCATCTTATGACAAGTTCATAGCATTCATTTCCAGACATGCGAGAAGCATGTCTTGTGCTGTCAAGGAATGTTCAAAAAAGGAAGAAACCACCGGATCGAGATTTCCCAAATGCCAAAGCTACGGGATGCTAATTGAGAAATCGGACACTTGCATATTATGCAAATCTAAGCATCATCCACTATACATGTGCAACTTATTTTGCAAAATGCCTTTAAAAGAAAAATTAAATGTAGTAAAGAGTCATAAATTATGCTTCAATTGCTTGAGGAAAGGCCATTTCTCATGGAATTGTAGGCTGAACCAACGATGCAAAGTATGCAAGGGGAAGCACCACACAATGATTCATTATGATAAACCGAACCAGGAAGTCGCTTCGGCCCAAGTTGAGAACACAACTCCGAAGGAACATGAAAATGCTATCAATTTAACTAATACTCAACAGGCAAACTGCAATGATAGCCACGTACTACTCGCAACAGCTAGAATCAAGATAAAAAATGGACTCGGAAAGTTATGCACCTGCAGAGCCCTACTGGACAGCGGTTCCCAAGTCACCATGATAACAAAAGGATGCTGCGAAAGATTGGGACTTGTCCAAAGGAAATCAGATCGGATGATTATAGGGGTTGGAAACACACCAGTGCAGCATTCTTCATCGACAGTAAGTGTGACATTTTGTCCACTGAATAATTCTGAGGAATTCTCGGTAGAGGCAGTAGTCACGGGAGTGCTCACTTCAGAAATTCCGAACTTCAGGTTGAAAGACCCTAATTGGCCAACTTTGAAGAACCTCAAATTGGCAGACCCAGAGTTCTACATACAAGCCCCAAATAGATATGATATTGGGAGCAGATATATACACTGAACTTATGTTGAATGGCTCTATATCTCTCGGAGAAGGATTGCCAATGGCTATTAATACAAGACTAGGTTGGGTACTTCTAGGAAAACTCATGGGAGCATCGGAGAGTAATACAGAAGTCTGTAACCTGAGTTTACAATCTGAACCAGAACTAGAATTCGTATTGAAAAGATTCTGGGAAACTGAATCTGTGCCGTCACCGGATCTTTGTACACAGGACGAAGATTGTGAAATTTTATTTTCGAATAACCATGGCAGAGATAGCCATGGAAGGTATTGGGTAAAATTGCCATTCAGACAACATCGACCGCTTCTGGGTGAATCAAGAGAAAAGGCTTTAAGAAGGTTCCTTTTGTTGGAAAGAAAATTGTGTAAGAATGTGAAATTATATGACCAATACCGGGGATTCATGAAGGAATATGAACACTTAAACCACATGGAAAGGGTCCCAATTGCAGAAGTGAAGCGAGAATTGAGCAGATGCTATTACATGCCTCATCATCCAGTAATTAGAGAGCAATCCACTACAACAAAAATGAGAGTTGTGTTTGATGCATCAGCTAAATCTGAAAATAATGTTTCTTTAAATCAATTTTTGCACAAGGGACCAAAAATCCAACAGGATGTATTTTTCATTCTCCTCAGATTCAGAACGTATCCTGTCGCCATAACTGCTGATATAGAAAAGATGTACCGCCAGATAAGAATTCATCCAGAAGATGCGGACTATCAGAGGATATTGTGGAGACCATCGCCAGAAGAGCCTGTGGTGGACTATCGACTACTGACTGTTACCTATGGTACAACTTCGGCTCCATTTTTGGCAATGAGAACATTACAACAGTTAGCAGAAGATGAAGGCCAAAATTATCCTGAAGCTTCTAGGGTGACCTTGAATGATTTCTATGTCGATGATCTGCTAACAGGAGCTCAAACGATTGCTGAAACCAAAGAACTAATAGACCAATTAAAAGACTTAATGAAAAGGGGAGGGTTTCACTTAAGAAAGTGGAATTCAAATTGCCACGAGATAGTGTCTCATGTCGAGGAAATGAACGAAGAGAAGAAAATTAACTTGGAGAAAGGAGCCATATCCAAGATTTTAGGAATTGTATGGGATCATGTACAAGATACGTTTAGAGTTAATATAACTCTTCCTGAAGAAGTTGTTACCAAGAGAGATATTCTCTCCAATATTGCGAGGATTTTCGATCCACTTGGTTTCCTCTCACCTACTACAGTGGCTTTGAAAATAATAATGCAGGAGTTATGGAGAGGTGGGACAGGCTGGGATGAGCATATTCCGAACGACATCAAGGAAAAGTGGAATAATTTTAGAGCCGAATTACTAAATTTAGGGGATTTGAGTATCCCAAGATACGTATGGGCATGTGAAAAGGATCAAGATGTTCAACTCCACGGATTTTTTGACGCATCAAGTGTAGCTTATTCGGCTGTGTGCTACTTAAGAACAGTCTCTCTGGATGGACAAGTCCATATATCAATGCTTGCAGCAAAAACCAGAGTTGCCCCATGTAAGTCTCTAACTCTACCAAGATTGGAATTGTGCGCGGCTCTCCTCCTGTCTCAGCTCTACAGATCTGTTGTTGATTCATTGAAGATTGATATTGGCAGGGCATATTTGTGGTCAGACTCTCAGATCTCATTAAGTTGGATCAAATCAGATCCTAACAGATGGAAGACCTTTATACACAATAGAGTTGTGAAAATACAGCAACTGTCTGATAGAAACTCATGGCGTCACGTATCTGGGAAAGATAATCCCGCCGATTGTGCCTCTAGGGGAATAATGCCTGCTGCGTTATCTGGACATACACTGTGGTGGCAAGGACCGACTTGGTTGAAAGATAACAACTTTGTTCAGAATCAGGATAATTGCTATGGCCGAGAATGCCATGAGGAAGAAAAAGTAGCCTTAGCTTGCCAGTCCCGAGTTTCAGTCTGTCCAGAGGTTGTAACAAAATATTCCACTTTTATCAAGACGAGGCGAATCATAGCCTGGTGTTTGAGATTCATCACTAACTGTCGGGTGTCGCTGAAGAAAAGAGAAATTGGAACATTGTCGAAGAAGGAGTTAGAAAATGCAGTGATTAGGATTATTGGATGGATTCAGAAGGACGAATTCGGAGAAGAAATGCAGGATCTAAGAAATACGGGAGATGCTTCAAGAAAAAGTAGAATTTTGCAGCTTAATCCTTTTATAGATGCATCTGGGATGTTAAGAGTAGGGGGTAGGATTAAGTACGCGAATGTAAACCCTGATCAAAAATTCCCACTGTTATTACCGAAAAATCATCACTTTACCAAATTAATAATACTTCATTTTCACACGAGATATTTGCATGCTGGTCCACAGCTGGTCTTGTCTCTCATACGAAATAGTTATTGGATCATGGGGGGTAGAGACATTGTAAGAAGAATCATTAAACAGTGTATAAACTGCTTCAGATTCAGGGCAAAAACTGCAGTACAAATTATGGGGAATTTGCCTGCTGATAGAGTAAATCCATCAAGACCGTTTACCAAGACTGGAGTCGATTTGGCAGGACCTTACGAACTAAAACCAAGTCTGACTAGATCGAAAGGGACGATCAAATGCTATGTGATTCTCTTTGTGTGTTTTTCGGTCAAGGCAATTCATTTGGAAATGGTAACTAGTCTCTCGACCAGTTCATTCATTGCAGCTCTCAGGAGGTTTATATCTCGTAGAGGAAAACCATCAAAAATTTACTCAGACAATGGAACGAACTTCAGAGGAACCGAAAGCTTCATGAAGAAACAATATAAAATAATGAATTCAAAGGAAACTAAAGACTTTTTAGCAGAAGAGTTAATAGAGTGGCATTTCATTCCTCCATCAGCTCCACACTTTGGAGAACTTTGGGAGGCAAACATCAAATGCTTAAAGGGTCATCTGAGCAAGGTAATAAAGTCATCACTTTTAAATAGTGAGGAATTCATCACACTACTCTGTCAAGTTGAGGCTTGCCTTAATTCAAGACCGTTAGTAGAGTTAAGTCCCGACCCTAACGATCTTCGAGCTTTGACTCCGGGACATTTCTTGATTGGCTCCCCTCTGATTGAGGACCCAGGATTGCAAAATTATGAGCGAGTGGATTTACGGTCAAGATGGAATCTGGTACAAAGTCTGAGGAACTCGTTCTGGTCAAGATGGACAAGAGAGTACATCAACTCTTTGCAACAGAGAAATAAATGGAGGTTGTCACAAGACAATCTGAAGCCTAATCAGTTAGTGCTAATAAAAGAAGATAACCTTCCACCTCTACAGTGGCGTCTGGCCAGGATCCTCAAGGTATATCCGGGCTCTGACCAGAAGGTGCGAGTTGCCCAAGTTCGGGCTGCTACCGGAGTCTACCTACGACCTATTACGAAGTTGGCTCCGCTTCCCTTCAAATCTGAACCAGGGTTCAGCGGCCGGGGGGAGTATGTTCCAGCCTTAAATATGCAAAATTGTTAGAATTTACTTTTGTTAATTATTGTTAAATTATGTAAATTTTAGAAATGTATATAATCTTGATTTTAGAAAATAAAGTGAGTTATTAATGTATACGTGGTTGAGTCATTAGAGTTAGTGAGACGAGACAATAGCAGTTATTCAAGTTTGAATGAGTTATAGTTAGCTCGCTGAGTCAAGAAGCATATAATTAAAACCAGCGTTAAAATAAGAATTAGGCGGTGATTCCTCCTTATTGCCAGGAGGCCAAAGCCAATTCGATCAGTTTCTCTTTTTTATTTTTAATTACTTTTTCTTGTATAATATGTGTATAACTGTTTCTGTTTAAAAATATGTAAATCGACGCAATTATCCCTACCCGAGATATCGCGTTTTTTATGTTGAAATAAATAAATAAATAAATATATATGAGTCCATACTGTTTTTACTACAAATTTCTAAAATTACGTTTGGTAAGTTTGATAATCGTCCCTTCAAACGAGATTTCACAATTGTGTGGGCAACAGCAAACTATTCCAATAACCTCTAACTAATCAACAATTCGAATACATATTTGAGAGGAATTATTGAGAAATAGTTAAAATAGAGCCAAACTTCTATAAGTAAATATTTCATTTTATTTATTTCTCTCCTTTGAAGTTATATTTACCCAATATATCCAAACTAATAAGGGAAGAGCTATAAATAAATATTTAAACGAAAAGTTAACATTGTGTAATGGGGATTTAAACTCTCCTGTAAATAGGTATTGTGTGCGACGGGATATTATACGATTTATAAACGGCAAGGGAACTCTTCAATGTGATATTCAACACATTCTTTTCTAAATTAATAACTAAGGCATTATATATATATTTATATAGATGGGAATTTTTCTGGAAGGAAATTGTTCTATAAAAGCATAGGGCGCCACTCGGGTCTAAATAAACTTCAAAACTAGACGCCATCTATTGACCGTCGCCGCAAGCTAGCGTCCTCAGGTCGGTGACAAAGCCACAACACGAGCATTTATAGATAGCAGAGAGCCATCTAATGGAATAAATGCCAACTAAAAGTATATTTAGGATATGCTTCCATAATTTATGGCTAACCCATTTCCATGATAAAATCAAGGAAAGTCAACCAATTACGCGTTTCGGGCTATTCACCCTCATTTATTTGTTATTGGATCCGAAGATGGTTCTATAGAATTTTGCTTCGAAGAAAATGATCTATAAATATAAAGGTCGCCTCTCTCTTCAAAATAGACGCTAAAACTAATCGCCATTTATTGACCGTCTCTGTAAACTAACGCCCTTAGATCGGACACAAAGCCACAACACCAGCGTTGGCAAACTGAGAAGCATCCACCTGAAGCCATGATTTCAAGCTATTGGCCTTCTTCTGTTCATTACATTCGATTTCATTTGATACACAAAATATCAGAAGAATTTTACAAGTTGGCAAAATTAATTCTATGGCCAAAATATAGTTTAACATTTTGCCGAGGGTATATACGTAGATCAATAAAAATTAATATTGCGTGAAGATAGCGTTCATAATCCCAAAGTGTCACCTCTCTATTTAAATATGCACTAAAACAATTATATACTCCAGTACAAAAGGTAAAAGTGGTCTAGATATAAAAACGACGGTGTTGTGAATTATTCTTAATCGGTACCTTTACATTAGTACTGTGGTTATTAGTAAAATGAATCGTTCTAAAGCCTATTTAAAAGGTGGGGTTACATTTTGGTACATTTCATGTATAATATGATGCACTAGCGCGCCATTTGTTATTAAAATTCGAAACTATTTTAGAAATCTTACGCGTCTAAAATAGTTTCGAAATTTTATGTATAATAACTTGTGATGCAGATGAGTTCCGCGTCGAGTGTAAAAGCCACACAGCATGATGAAAGGACCTAGTTTAGTTTTTTATACTCTAGTACACGTAGTATAGGCCATGATAATCATAGTGGGTAGAAGTTGACAACTGCTTTTACTGTAAGTTCACCATATCTCGACACACGTGAAAAGCAGTTCAACTTTTGTACTTACAAGTATTCCAGAATCTCGTTTGGTTACTTGCAATCGCTTGTGGTGGTTGGAATTTGCATGTATCGGGAGCCATTGAAGCATTTTTTTTTAATTAGAAAAAAAGTGTCCAATTCGGGATTCGATCACGGATCGTAGAGTTCGAAAACCAACGGTTTAAGTCACTCTTCTATCGACTCCCCTCGAGTTTAAATTAAGTTAAACCAAATTTCTTTAAGGTAATTTCTACTAATCATGGTAACTTCAAATTCTTTCAGAATCACAGAAAAATATATTTGCCTTAATGTCCACATTTAGAGCGGAAAAGAAACCAATTAACATATTCCGATTTCTTGCCCACTGGTTATCGACATAAGATAACCGAGTTATATGGACAACGCCGATCTACATAAAATAGTTAAAAAAAAAAAATAAAATCTAATAAGTTCTACAGATTATTATCACAATTAGTCAACTTCAAGAATCCTGAGAAACTTCATTATTGTATCACTTTATTCAAACCAATGTAAAATTTTATGATTTCATTTCTACATCATAAGTCATTGTGAATAACCTTTTTTGAGATCAACCTTTTCTTTCTAAAGTACTATTCGTTGTATATAACCTTATGTTTTCAACTATATCAATTTACGTGTTTAATTTTTTATTTATTTAAAGAAAGGGAAACAATTTTGCAATAACAATTACGATTAAAATCAACTGTTGGAAAAGAAGCCGTCCGAAGCAGCCAATGGGAGGCCGGCGGAAGCGGCTACGGGGATGCAGCGGCAAAAATGAGGAAACAATAACAGAAGAACTTGTAAACAATTTTCGAACGCTAGAATTTGCCCTGATCTCCGATTCTTTTAGTGTAAATATTTAAATATATAATTAATTAAATAATACTTTACTTATTTTATTAAATTGTAATAAATATAATTTTCCCTCCTGTTTTCGTCTAATATTTTAAAAGTGTTATAAGCAGCGACACCTTAATTTTGAACCTTCAACCCCGCCGACCAAGAATAGAGGTGAGTGACTACCTCTATAGAATTTAGATCGTCGTCACAACACAGAATGGCGGTGAAATCGCAATATTTTTGGCATCCCAGCCGGGACTGTTGAAGGTAAATTCTAGAAGAAAAAAGAAGCATTTTGAGCTGACCGTTTTATAACTCGCTAGCTAACCCTACTTGCTGCTTTGTTTACAAGATGGCGGAAGAATTAATTCTACGTTTAAAGAAGAAGCGTGCTATTAACAGATCATATTTAACGAAAACATGCAATAAGATTGAAAGTGGACTTGACACGCTAATGAGAATTGAACTTGAAGAATTATTAGAACAATTTAATGAATCATTTAACGAACTTAAATTAGTGGATCACGAAATAGAAACGCTTCTTGAAACTGACGATTTAGAGAAGGAATTACAGGGCGTAGAGGAATATCGAGAGAAATATATTACTTGGAGATTTAGGGCAAATAAAAAGATTCGCCAATCAGATTTTAATGGCGAAAATATACCGAATTCGAACTCACGAATAGATGAAAATGAAATGAGACATTATGTACCTTCCTGCACGACTGTGAAACTTCCGAAATTGATGATATCGAAATTTTATGGAAACTTTAGTGAATGGCTGACGTTCTAGAATTCTTTTGATGTAGCTATACACCAGAACAACTCACTGAACCCGATCGATAAATTTAACTATCTGAAGTCACATCTCGGCGGAACTGCACTAAACACAGTCGAAGGTTTCGCTTTATCTGCGGACAATTATGAGAAAGCTATAAAATTGCTTAAAGACAGATTTGGGCGAGAAGACATTTTGATTAGCCGACATATGAACAATTTGTTGCCAATGAGAACACTCAAAACGTCAAGCGATGTAAGAACCTTCCGCGAACTTTTTGACAACCTTTCTGTTCATATAAGAAGTCTCGAGTCACTAAACGTGTCCATTGATGTTTACGGACAACTGTTGTGCCCGATAATAATAAAGCTTCTACCTGCAGACCTTAATTTGGAATTGAACAAAGAACTCCCGACAGGTTACGTAATTAATGACTTGATTACCTTTCTGGAAAGACAATTAACTGCACGGGAGAAGAGTTTTAGAAACGAAATCGGTACCGGGAATGAATCAACTTCTAAACCTAATTTGGTAAACAAACATCCAAAGACAAGATTCTACAATGAAAAACCAATTGCGACAGCTTCAGAACTTTTGAATTCAGTTCACAAATCGAATGAATGTGTATTTTGTGGTAAAGACAACCATGGAAGCCCTAAGTGTGACTTTGCAGCTAATATTAGTTTAAACGAAAAGAGATCACTCATGAAGAAAAAAAGCGTTTGTTATAAATGTCTTCGGCCTTCTCATTTAAGTAAATTTTGCAGAAATGTAGTCCGTTGTTCGATCTGCAACATTTCTTCCCACCTGGATGTCATGTGCACAAAACTGATTTTAGATAGAGGTGGATCTTCCAAGTCTCCAACGGTGCAAGATGAAACTCTCGCCAACTTATCAACCTCCCCAGACGTCTTGTTACCTACTTTGAGAGTGACCCTCAAAGGGAACAAAACGGAGAAGACGGCACGGGCTATAATAGACACCGGATCCCAAAGATCATATATTTTACATAGTACAGCAATGGAAATGGAGTACAAACAATCTAGGAGAGAGTTCTTCCGGCATTCCTTGTTTGGAGGATCGAGTACCGACGTAGTTGAACATGAGGTCTATACCATTCATTTATCTGACATCAAAAATTCCTATCGCTGTGAGTTTGAAGCACTAGGTCAACCCCTTATCTGTGGAAGCATACCTCCGGTGTGTCCCAGATCATTTTTAGAAGTGAGTGAAGAACTCGACGTGTCTGATTTGATGAGAGACCGTATAGAAGTCCTTATAGGCGCGGACATCGCCGGGAGATTGCTAACTGATGATCAGAGAAGGATCTCATCTGGACTGGTGGCATTCCGTACCAAACTAGGATGGACTGTGATGGGAAAGATTCCTCCAACGGAGGTGAGAGATGACATCAGCTCCCTTTGCGTGACCACACTTCTATCTTTGGATCTAGAAAACTTGTGGAAATTAGATGCAATTGGAGTCTCTGACGCGGAGGTTGAGAAGAAGACTCAGTCCTTACAAGCTGAAATGGAGGAACATTTCGCCCACACCACGACGCGAGATATCGAGGGGCGCTATGAGGTAGCTCTACCCTGGGTGCAAGACAAGGAAAGGATTCCTTCGAATAAAGACCTAGCCGAAAACCAACTAAGTTCTGTAAGAAGAAAACTTGAAGAAGTTGGAGACATGAAAGAGTATGGACAAATCTTTGAAGAATGGATGAAACAGGGGATAATAGAGTATTCCAGAGAGGATAAACTAGATGGTGTACACAATCTGCCATATCGACCAGTGTTTAAAAGAAACAGTCAAACTTCTAAAATAAGGCCAGTATTTAATGCGTCGGCCCGGAAGAGAGATAAACTTTCCCTGAATGACTGTCTGGATAAGGGACCCAATTTGATGGAAATTATACCAAGACTTTTAAATAAATTCCGGAAATATGAAGTTGGTGTCTCTTCCGATATTGAGAAAGCATTTTTACAAATTGGAACAAAAGAAGAAGACCGAGATGCTGCAGTTTTCGAGATAGCAGGAGTTGAACTAACTGGACATCTCATCTTAAAGAATAAGAAGAAAACAGGGATTGTCATCTTCACATGCGCAGTGTATAGAGGAGTTCATCTGGAACTTGTGACATCTTTGTCTATGGAAGCCTTTCTCCAAGCTTACCGCCGATTTATTGCTCGAAGAGGCCGACCATTGATTGTGTATTCGGATAATGGGACTAATTTCAGAGGCATGGCTAATGCTTTAAAGAAGATTGATTTTTCGAGATTAAAATGTGATCCCACATTGAAAAACATCACCTGGAAATTCATACCGCCTGATGCTCCTTGGTGGGGTGGATGGTGGAAGCGTTTGATTGGAATGATGAAACAATTGCTCTTTAAGATTCTCGGTCAAACCTCCTTGGGATATGAAGAACTGACCACGGTAATGTGTGACGTCGAAAGCTTGATGAACACACGCCCTCTGACCTACCTAACGGAAGAAAGTGAGGATCTCGTTCCATTGACACCTTCGTTGTTCTTACATGAGGTCAGAGAGGTTGGCGTTCCAGACCTGGACTTGATTGATAACCAGACCCTCTCCCACAAATATCAATATATCAAACGTGTACGAGAAGATCTTAGAGAACGATTTCGTATCGAATATTTTGGATTCCTGACACAAGAAACGAGACGCCTCAAGACTACCATACCATTCAAGGTGGGAGACATGGTGCTCATTGGACAAGAGAGTTTAAAGAGACTACACTGGCCGTTAGCCAGAATAATCCAACTCTATCCAGGAAAAGACGGACTTGTGAGGGTTGCGAAAGTGAAAACTTCATCAGGTGATAAAATACGACCTATTCCAAAACTCTACAATTTAGAGATAACGCCCGAGATAAGATGTCGAGACCCTCTAACGGAGCTATCTCCCACACCAGAAGTTCGATTGACAACTGAAGAGGACCCTTTGACTTCACAACAAGAGCAACATCACATTGAAACCCCGAATGTTGTGTCAAGTTACGGACGGCCCATCAAGAGACCCAACCGATTGGATCTACTTAACTTTTCCTTTCCATGTTTGAGTCGTCGAGACGCCAACTCAAAGGTGGGAGAAATGTTGGAAAAGAAGCCGTCCGAAGCAGCCAATGGGAGGCCGGCGGAAGCGGCTACGGGGATGCAGCGGCAAAAATGAGGAAACAATAATAGAAGAACTTGTAAACAACTTTCGAACGCTAGAATTTGCTCTGATCTCCGATTCTTTTAGTGTAAATATTTAAATATATAATTAATTAAATAATACTTTACTTATTTTATTGAATTGTAATAAATATAATTTTCCCTCCTGTTTTCGTCTAATATTTTAAAAGTGTTATAAGCAGCGACACTTTAATTTTGAACCTTCAACCCCGCCGACCAAGAATAGAGGTGAGTGACTACCTCTATAGAATTTAGATCGTCGTCACAACACAGAGTGGCGGTGAAATCGCAATATCAACTATGGTATGAACTATTGTGAATAGCTTCACACGCCTTTACTTAGATTTGATAGATCGTCCTTTATGTGCAAATGAAAATAAATAAATATGAAATATAAGTGTATAATTATTTTAAAATTTCATTTTTTACTGTTTACTAGAGTTCGAATAATCAATATTCATAGCAGCTAGAAAAATCCCGCTTTTTAGCGGCTCCATATCTAGCTTCAACCATTTCTATGGGTCAATCCTTTAGAATACCATCATATCCTCAGCTTTTATATATTCTATCATGGTATTTAATTCGATTTATTCTGCTAATTCCTAACATAACGAGTCTTAGGTCGTTTAATGGTCTCCTATCTAGCATTATATTATATCTAAGCATTTATCTTTTTGTGGATCCATGTGATATTCTTTTTCCAAACATTATGCTATTGAAATGATTGGTTATTTAATATTGTAAAATGGACTACGAGCTATCCGAAAGTCAAGATTTTAGAGTAAAGTTGGGGAAAGATGAGTGGACTTCAGCTGTGTGGGATGGCACTTTTGGGAAACAGGCGCCAAAACCGGCAGTCGTGTGTGGGGAAGGAGAGAGTATGGTCACATTTGCGGCGAGTGGAAGACACGGCGAGTTGCCTCCGGGGTGTTGATGATCCTGCAAGACAGTGCCAGGAGAACCTGACATAGAGCGGCCTACAAGGTGGTTTAGTCCAGACTGGACGTTGCCAGTTTGGATCGGAACTTTGACGTGGTGTATCCTTCTATTCGCCGAACATTGGAGGCAATCCCATCTAAGTGTATCTAATTCTCAATCCCATTAACATCTCCTGGCAATAAACTGTATCGTACTTAGCTGTAACCTCAACGAACCTACATTGAACTTTGTACGTAAACAACGACCGCTGGAAAGCGTCGTAACAATATGTTTCAATATACAATGAGATTCAAGTATTGCGCACCAACTCCGGACCTAATTTTGTGTCTTAATAGAGATTCATCTTTTGCCATAAACAAGGATTAGGAATCGTTTACCTCATTATATAGAGATCAATATGATCTTTCCAAACAAAAATTCACATTATGATGAAAGTTGACATCATTTTGAACAAGACCTACTATATATTCATGAACTCCGCCTTTGCCGGTCCCAAGCCCGGATGAAAAAGGAGGAGGGGGGAGCAGTAACGAGCTCAGTAAAAAACCTGGTCTCAGCTGACCCGGCTGATAGTACCCTGTAAGGGCTCCTAATCCAGGGATACAGGATGAGCAGCGTTTGTACTCCATGTTAGGATAAGCTGCACATGGCGTCTGTTCCTCATGTCAGAGGCTGTCATTTCTTTTGGAGCTAAATCGGCCTGCCACTGAGTAGTGCTTCCAGTCTTAATGACAAAGGAAGACGCATAATACTTAACCCAGTCATGATCTCAAGTTTTACAAGCTTGATACCCTAATAAGATTGAGTGGATATAAAAAAGAAGGAGAAATATATATTCATTCATCAGATTATTTGATATAAAATTAGAGCAATTTAATTTTGTGAAAAATAGTACAAAAGTAAAATTGTAGTTGGATTCGGTGGATAAATTAAGAAAAAACATCATCCGATCGTGAAACAAAGTTGCCCATGGCTTGCCCCATCTGTCGGAATTATATATCAACGAATCGTTGATTTTTAATTATTAAATAATTGACTAAACGCTTTTTCTTAATTAATCAAGAAACGCGTACTTGGTTAGCTTTCATTAATTAAACAAAAATGCGTAATTGACCAATTCTAGAATATTTAGATGATTAGTTGATATTTTATCCAACAGATGGTCAAGCCATCAGCAACTTTTAGTTGCATGATCAGAAGATACCTTTTTTCCTATTTCGTTTCTCGTTTAAAGGAAGTTGCATTTTTTTAACGATCTGGTAAACAAACAACATCATCCTTCAGTGCTGCGTATATAAGCAGAATCGTCCAATACAGTATTAGAGCTCTAAAAAGCGGTCTGGTGGATTAAATTGACGAATCCGCTGGAAGGGTTCACCACTGATGAGCCATATTTTTCATTGCAGTAAGGGCAGTAGAAGTTTGTATTATATATAAAAGAAACATTCGTGCTTTTAAATACTTTCATTTTATAAATATGTATATATATATATAATGTTTAAAGGAATATATATATTATGGAAGTTGGACTACACTAAAAATCGGAATGATTGAAAAATACGCAATGTCGAATAGGTAACAAAGAAATATATTGCTGTATAAACGGTAAACGTTTTTCAGCAAAATCCATATTTTAATTTTAGAACACTATACTAAGGGGGATAAACATAAATTATCAGTTTTTAATAATATTGATTTGCAATCGATACATAAATGGCCTTAACCTCAAATCGCATAGACTTGTAATGCCATCTAGTAACGGTTTTAGGAACTATTTTTGAAACATTTTAAAACTATATTTTTTATTTATAAAATAGAAATGTACTTTGTAAATATTCTATTTAAGATACATAGTTTAAAATATTGATTTTGAAAAAATATCCATCTTTAATTAGGCATATCGTCATATAATCATCGAACAAATTGTTTGATAAATTGAAAAATTATAATTGCTTGACACATTTTTATTTTAGAATACCAGGAAAGAACCCAAATAGTCTCTGATGATGTGTTAATAAAACCCATTTCGCAAAACTAATTGTTTGGCAATTTTAAATTGAATCTGAGATATGTAAAATAGTCAAATGCATAATATAACATGTCTCATGGAATTTGTTAAATCATTGTCTCACCAAATGGATTTGATATTTTAAATACGGTTCTGTAAAATATAGTGAGTGCTTGACAAACTCAGCTGATAACAATAACACGATTATTTCAAATGTTAATATAATACAAAATATTATTTAAAGACACTAATAATATGATTTCTTGCTATAAGAATTGTATCGTTGCTTGACACAATTTGGCGACATTTGGCTATTTTAACTCTTCCTGATCCAACAGATGAAATAAGAGGAAGGGAGGAGAGTGAAAAAAATCTATATGTCATACTTTATTCCAAATATAACTTCCTTGGAGGTTGACAAATGTTATCATTGTCTATTACACTGTTACACAAACTTCACTGAGTGTTGACTATCTCTTCTAAAGATAAGTTTGATTTTTCTGTTCACATAATATTTAACAACTATTTTTCATTTGTCGCAAAACCCATGCCTCGCGAATTCTTGACACTTTTCAAAATCACTGACTTTAAGATCGCGAAATCTTTGAATTTTATAGGGCTATTAAAAAACAAAATTTCTTAGTGTTCTCCAAACTGTTCCATACGAAATACTCTCATCTGGCGAGAAAATTACATCTTAATACGTGGATAACGTTTCAATAGCTTCAACATGCTGCGAAACCGTAACAGCTGCTGTCTTGGAGGTCGAAGGATTTCACTCTGAAATTTCCTTCCAGAGATCTAGTCTTCCTATTTTTTTTAAATTCGCCTTAGGGAGGAACAGCTCATTTACCGCTTCGAATATCTTTGAAGGTAGGAAACGCTCTTAAAGGTTCAGTGGCAAATTATTACAATCATGTTATATATACATACAATTATTACAAAATGTTTTACCAAGAGGGCTTCATCCTTTAGTGATGGCATTCTAGAATAGAAATTATTAGAAGATATATGAATATCAAAGCCACAAAACCAGCTTTGGCAAAGTTAGAAACGTCCCCCTAGAGAATAGGGGTTCGTGTTAATGGCCCTCGTCAGCATAGGGCGGATTTTATTTCATGAGATCCAAACGGATTCTAATGGGATCTTTACAATATGCCAAAGAGGTGTTTAGCTGGCAAAGTCGTTAGCCAAATCATCTATGGCCGAAACACCCGAAGCCACTAGTTTGCGACGACGGTCAATATATGGCGTCTAGTTTCGACGCTTATTTTGACGGTAGAGGCGCCCTGTGCTTTTTTCAGATAAATTTCCTTTCGGCAAGATTTCCATTTGTGTTTTGGCTATAGATTCGGGCCAGCTACTTTTCCAGCTGAACACCTTTTTGCGGATTGTGAAGATTCCATTA
>CP092878.1:45661844-45697250 GCA_030710605.1 Cordylochernes scorpioides
CATGAGTTATGTTTTTAATATTGCAGTATTTTATGATATTGTGATTATTGCAATCTCTTGGTAAAAATAATAAAATAAAGGTAGAATCAAAATTTAATTTAATTGGTCTGATGAACATAATTAAGGATAGAATACCTGATTTTAGACGTAAAGAAGAAAATAAAAGATTACATATTTACATATGTACAAAATGATTTGAGCCGGCCAACGGGAAACAACAACAATAGGCTTATATAGGGAAATTTACAGAGTAGTTTTTATCTGGGAATTATAATTTTAAAGGGGGGGTCGGTGGAAGGCTGGTTAAACCGTTTGGTTTCGACCACTACGACCCGGGTTCGATTCCCGCAATGGACACTTTTTATGTTTAAAAAAAAATGCTCCAATGGCCCCCCGATTCTTGCAAAAGTCCAACCCCACCAGCAAGTGCAAGTAACCAAACGGGGCTCTGGCACATTTGTAAGTGCAAAGTCGAACTGCTTTCACATGTGTAGACATGTGGTACGCTTACAGTAAAAAGCAGTCGCTAACTACCCACCATGATTATCATGGTCTGTACCACGTGTACTAGGGATAAGCAAAAAAAAAAAATAATAATAATAATTTTAAAATGAAAAAAAATTATACAACATACATATAAATAACTTCAACAAGTCAAACGTGTATATTTACATACTAAACATGAATATATGCGCATTTGAATTTTTTTAAAATAGAATAATTTTAAGAAACAAATGTCAGTTTGTATTTTCACGGATATGTGGCAGTGAGCAATTAGGTATATTTAGTTGCACAATCAGAAAGTACCCTTTTTCATTAATTTAGCATCCTGGACAACCCTTTCTCTTCTTTAAACCCATTTCAAGCATCTAAAAACCTTAGAATTGTGTAAAATATAATCTAGAAAGTGTAGCAAGGGAATAATATAGCTATAAATATTATTATTTTTATTTGATATTTGACTGTATGTCTTATGTTTTTTGTGTTGAATATTGTATCTATTTAACATTTAAAATATGTATATCTTATGTTATGAATGATTTAGACAAATATACAAATATATACCATTAGAGATTTATTATTAACGACACTAAACTAATTACTGGGAATAGTGAAATTATTTTAGTTTATAAAAGCATTAATAACTGATACATATCAAATGGTTAAACACAATTTAAATATTTAGAAATATATTTTCGAATTATATATGACTTTTTCTTATATTTAATAATATATATATTTAAATCATGAATATTTATTAACACACCACATATATTATCTTACCTATTTAAGAGTAATACAAGATGGGTCCATCTTATATGTGATGAAAAAAAGTAAATATATCAAAATTAAAATAGTAGAATTGATCGAATTTTCCGTTCAACTTTTTTGTTGGTTGTTATATAATTAATATATGTGGTAATTTAAGAATCATAATACCTGCGTAAATACTGACCACCCCTTCTTACACCCTCTACTCTAATATTGACTTTCAATCATTGTACCCAATCCTCCTTTAATCCATTAACTTTGTATATATCGTTTTGGTGTGTTCAAATAAATACAATGGTACATCTAGAGAGAACGTAGAAACCAAAACTAAACTACCGAAACCAAAACCTGAGATCAATTGCCAGACACCGCGGCGCTATGTCCGATGACGTAACGCTTGAGCATATAAAAAGGGCTTGCCCCGCAGCCAATGAGAGAGATTGGGAGTTATTCAGTTGAGTGTTGCAACATAACAGACAGCAGCAGCAGACAGTTCGTTAGTAAGTGGCCGCCGGCCGCAAGGTCGCTGCGTTCTCTCTCTCTGATGCCTCGGATTCCCCTTTGAGTCGTCTCTGTGTGCTTTACCACTCACCATCACCACGACTGCGCAATCACCATCTTTCCCCACGACTCAACACAGCCTACCAAAATACCACAGCAAAGGAATAAAGTCGACAGCATACCACAGAGAATCGACAGGATTCGACATTGAGTCGACAGGATTCGACATAAAGTCGACAGCATACCACAGAGAGTCGACAGGAATTCGACGTTAAGTCGACAGGATTCGACATTGAGTCGACGGATTTCGACATATATTATTTTTTCTATAATTATATTAATATGTGATGTGATAATATGTAGGTTTGAGTATGTATTAAGGAGGTGAATGAGGTAATAGAGATAAATATATATATAAAATAAAAGGATTTAAAAGCGCGAATGTTTCTTTTTAACATAAAACGAACTTCTACTGTCCTTACTGCGATGAAAAAATATATTGGGAGGGCTTGGCTCATCAGTGGTGAACCCTCCCAGCGGTTTCGCCAATTTAATCCACCAGACCGCTTCTCAGAGCTCTAATACTGTGTTAGATCATTCTGCTTTTATATGCCACACTGAAGGATGGAATCTTAGAAATGGTTTTCAAGTAAACTATGGACATAAGCTTATAGGACAGTAGAATTACATTCAAATATTTGCTTCAAGCAATGCTCTTCAGCAAACTATAAAGACAAGGCCATTAGGAATAAATTAACACAAAGCAATAACGCGCCATCTATACATATAAAATAAAAGGATTTAAAAGCGCGAATGTTTCTTTTATACATAAAACGAACTTCTACTGTCCTTACTGCGATGAAAAATTTTGGCATTAGTTTTTTTTTTTTTGAGTATTATTATTTTTGCTGACATGTTGATATATTTGTATATATTTAAAAGGTAATATCTCTAGAATTAGAATATGTAAGGACAGTTGCAGATTATTATGATTTATATTAATATTAGTTTTTTTTATTATTTTTTCAGAAAAACATCTACGAATGTTTGACTGGGGTCTGAAAACATTAGATTACAGGCTGCTGGCCAGGTTTGGTCAATCACGGTCACTCTTCTCAAGCAATTTCAATCCCTACCCCCTTTTACCCAAAGAGTGTAATAGACCTACAGAGGATGCACCACTATATATAAGAGTTAACACGCTGGGGCGGGTACCTCGGAGGTTGGGTGGAAAATCTGCCAACTATTTGAACTATATTTAAAACACCTAAATGGATTGAAAAATAAATAAATAAAATACCTGAATACTAATATATTGCATTTTTTGACATAACACATACTTTTTGCCTGTGATAATGTATAACTTCGGTGTTGCTATTCTATGGCTCTAATACTATTTATTAGTAATGTTCTTTCAGTATGAAGGAAATTGCACTCGGGGGAATTCCCGGGCGAAGCCGGGTCATTCGTCTAGTATATAGTATATATGTATATAAGGATTAGAGAGATGGATATTTTTTCCCAGAAAGGCTAACTCAGATATAATATTTAGAAATTTATGTTCATTCATTAGTGTCAACCTTCAATATATATATATATATATATATATATATATATATATATATATATATAAATACCTTTATTTTAAAAGATAGTAATTATTGCTATCCACCCAACATTTTTTAGTTTTCTCTAGCTAGACACTTCTCAGTTTTCCAAAGCTGGTTTTGTGGCTTTGTTACCTACCCGAGGCCGCTAGTTTGCGGCGATAGTCAATATATGGCTTCTAGGTTGACGTGTTTTTGACGGGAGAGGCGCCCAATACTTTTATACACATATATATAAATAATTAAATTGATATTCTTTTTATCCGGGAGGAAATGTTTCTATATGAAAATTAAGATCGCTTCTCTCAGCAAAATAGGCGCTAAAACTAAGCGCCATTCATATAATAGCATGAATATTGCATATATTTTATCTGAGTAATTTTTGAAATTAAGTTTCCTCTATATGCCAAACAAGAATTTAATAATAAGGCTCTTCTTCTTAATTCAACAAAACATTTACGGCCAATTTCGGGAAAAAAAAACAGCCGGAAATAAAAGTGGTGAACCTAACCAGTAATTTTGCTAATTTAATCTACTATATCCTTACACCTATATGGGATTGTTTCATCTGCTTATATAATCTCTATCAGAAGGTTTATTCTTTGTAAAGTTGTTTGAAGAAACTACGAGAATATATTTATCTGTGAATATAGAAATTACTCACACAAAAAAAATTCCCACTCAGATAAAATACATACATTAATCATGCTATTATATAAATGACGCTTAGTTTTAGCGTCTATTTTGCCGGTAGAGGCAAACTTCATTTTAATAGACAAATTTCCTCCTGGCAAAAAAATACATCATTTATTTATATACATATATATATGAAAAATGAAAGAAAAAAATAAAATATAAAAATATATACTCTATATTCTGTTAAAATGTATAAAAATGTATTAAAAAGTATAGGGCTCCTCTCCCGTCAAAATAAACGTCAAACTAGACGCCATCTATTGACTGTCGCCGCAAACTAGCGGTTTCGACAGTAGTGACAAAGCCAAAACACCAGCTTTGGAAAACAGAGAGGTGTCCAGCTAGAGACCACTAAAAAATGTTAGGTGGATAGCAATAATTACTATCTTTTAAAATAAAGGTATTTTCTCTCTCTCTCTCTCTCTCTCTCTCTATTGAAGGTTAAAACTAAAGAATGAACATAAATTTCGGATTTGACTACATCAATTTTTTTTTTCAGTTCCACACGTTTCAGTGATTCGCTGTCACTTTCCTCAAGGTGAGTACTGTAACGTCGTGAACCAAATAAACAATTGTTAAATGTGTCTATATATCCACAAAAACATCCAATCAATAAATGATCTTCAAAGTATATTTGATTCTAAATCATGAAGAAAACGACGACAAATACGAATTTAACAGCAACGCAACAGATCTTTAGTATCACAAAGCAATAACGCGCCATTTATACATATAAAATGAATGGATTTAAATGCACGATTGTTTCCTTTATATTGTGACGGTGTTTTGACCCACCGCCTAGTTTGAACGGCCTTTCAACCACCAACAGCCTGCCGGCGGTGACGCCAAGTCGGCGCGCATGCGCGGCGGCGGCGGGGAGGTGGTAAGCACGGGCGAGGGTACGTTCGTAATCGACGGCCACCACGAGCAGACATTCTTTCCCATCCATCCATTTGAATCAAACATTTTTCAACTCTTGTTTTACTAAATATTTAATTTGTAACATTTTATTAATATTTATATTTTATCCTTAATAAATTAAAATACCACGAATGAATAATTGAATCATTTTTTCAAAATCAAACGAACCACCTCAATATATAATACAAACTTGTACTGTCCTTACTGTGATGAAAAAATATATTGGGAGGGCTTGGCTCATCAGTGGTGAACCCTCTCAGCGGTTTCGCCAATTTAATCCATCAGACCGCTTCTCAGAGCTCTAATACTGTATTGGACGATTCTGCTTATATACGCAGCACTAAAGGGTGGAATCTTAGAAGTGGTTTTAAAGAAAACTATGGACATAAGCTTATAGGACAGTAGAATTACATTCAAATATTTGCATCGAGCAATGCTCTTCCGCAAACAATAAACACAAGGTCAGTTATTTATTTTAGCTTTTTTTTTTAAATGTAAAATAATATTTTTACAATATATACCCATATAATCAACATATATAATATTTTATAAATGTTAAATAAAAATATAGTTCAAACTCGATAATTTCATATCAGGCGATTAATTCGAACAAAATAATTTTATCTATTGGTTCAAAAATATCAAAACTCAATTTCTTTAAAAGATGGTAATGTATTTCTGAAAAAAAGTTTTCAGTGAGAAAGAGAGAAATTCTTCTCTATATATATATATATAAGAATAAAAATTATTCTCAAATACCAAAAATTAAAATTGAGTTTCGGGTGTATCATTTTGCAAGAACATCAATCATTTGGTAAGCAATTAGCAAATACATTTCAAGATGTAACCTGATCTAAAATATAAATTGCGTGAAAATAAATATTTTTCTGTGATTTATGTTTAAAAGAATTATACATTCCCCTATCAGTGAATTACAAATGAAAATTACATTGGATCATACTTTCTCACAAGATGGATATCCAATCACTTTTTTCCTTCCAATCTCTCGACCAAATAAAATTCACCCGTTTATTAACTACTATCAATACATTTGTGGAACATCTAATGCTTTTTTTTTCATTGTGGTACCCGCTGAACTAATTTTAGAACAGGTTAAAGTTTTTCTGTGAGAGATGTGTAAATATATATATGTTATATCAAAATATTATTTTATTTAGAGAAATTTATTTCATAGATACAAATACTGCTAAATCGACCGCCATAGGTCGTGCTTCCCCTATAAAAACTCGTTGTTGTTCTTCTCCGTTGGTCGGCTCAAAACATTTGTACATGATGTAAATAAGCTTTTCATTTTTTTTTATTCTTACGCCTTAAGCCAGGCAGTACTTTAATCAAATTATGTTCTTATATATTACTTTAGCTAAAAAAAAAAAACAATCTCTGATCAAAACCATTTTTGTTATTATACTTTCAAGATTCAGCCACGACTGCATCACCAATACCATTTATTCTAAAAAAGAACCAGCAAATAACTAACATAGTATAATCCTCAAGATAACCAAAATCAAGATAATCTCAACAATTCTAAATACAAGCAGAAAAATCTCTTTTCTTTATATAAGATATATTTATATATTAGATAATGAAAAGGCATATATTAAAATGAATAAAACATATTTATTATGCGATTTTATATTAAAATTGAATAAGATATTATATAGGCGCTTTATTTTTCATAAATTATATTTCTATATGGGCGGTAGCGGATGAGGGCCAAGCAGCGATAGCAAGGAATCCACTTCCTTTGTCTATAAGCCTGGTTAGTACTTTTAGTTTAGGTTTGGCAGAGCGTGAACTGTATCTAGATAGGTCAGACCTTTTTCAGCTGACTAATATCCTTTAATTAGACCCGTTCAATCATTTATAAAACTTTCTGACTACATGAGCAACATCAAATCTATTCGACTAGGTGAGTCTCCTAACGCTAATTCATTGGAGCACAGACTCAAATAACTAGACCGATTCGAAAACTGACTACACACACACTGGTTTTATTTGTCCAGAGGGCAGTTTTATATATTTGAAATTTCCATATTTATCTAATAAAAACAAAATTTACATAATGGGTGCGAACATTATGATTATTAAACAAAATAGAATAATGGTTGCCCTCGCCTGATTCAACCATAAAGAATTTTCCTGCTGTGTTCATGTGTGTATATTTGTAGTGTTTCGCCATTTTAATATATTAGAACTATTGTATCATTTATACTGTTTATATAGTTACTCCATTGAAAGTTTACTCGTTGCACGTATATTGTCTCAGCAGGATCAATACTTGAATGATTAACTTATTGAAAAGTGGGATTAAATATATGGATTTATTTTAAATTGATTATATAAATAACGGAATTATAAACAAGTTGCTTACAAAGGCGGTTGTTCTTCTTTCTGCCTCGTGCACAACCTTATTTGCACACCACATGCACCGCCGCGCAGATCCACCGTGGCAATGGATGATAGGCGTTCAAAATTGGAGCTCGCTGGCTAGGTATCGTAGAACTACTCGGAAATATGTTAAAAGAAAATGTAAAGATAGAATTTCTTAAAAATAAAATGTAGGGTTTCTAATGAAAATATTAAACTCTCAAGGTGAAAATCGTTTATTTCACCGATCTTCTGTTTTTGTTAAGAGACAAAGGACATGTTTATTTTATGTGTTTTTAATAAAGATTTTTCTATATCAAATATCTTCAGAATTATTGTCTGAATCCTCATATACATGCTAAAAGGTACAATATTCTTAAGCTTTGTCCATGAGTATATCTATATTTCTCTCAAGGTAGGGAGAAAGGTAAGTTGATAATACAGATTTCAGGTATATTCATGAATGATCCGATTAGTATTTCAAAGGGGGCTGTTAACAATTAAAGAAATATTTTAGAAGATTCTTCTAAAACCTATCTCTAAAATAGGAATTTGACTAATTGATAATACAAGGAATATCCCATAAGTTCCCGGACTGGGTCCATAAAAAAATAAATAAATGAAAAATGTAAATGAATTTGACTGTTTATTATAGAAAAAATATCTGGCTACACGGTGGTACCAATATCGAGGCGGTACTTGCGCGCGCGCCAAGGTTATTCTAATTTATTTAAAGGTCACACCTAGCGCTGCGGCGATTTTACGATGGAACAAAAATTGAAGCAGAGGATTTGCATAGAATTTTGTTTGAAACTTCAAATATCAGCAACCGAAACTTTTGAAATGCTTAATAAAGCATTCCCCAATGACTCCCCAAAGAGAACAACTGTTTTTGAATGGCATTCTAGATTTAAAGCTGGCAGAATTTCCATTGAAGATGATCCTCGTCAAGGACGCCCAAAATTTCAAAGGACTGATGAAAATGTGCAAAAAATCACCGATTTGATAAAAGAAAATCCTCGAACCACTTTGCTGGAGCTAGAGCAAGACACAGGCATCTCTAAAACAACGATTGGAAGGATCGTAACCGAAGATTTGAAGCTCAAAAAGACTCCTGCAAATTTCATCCCAAGATTCCTCACCAATGAGCAAAAACTGTGTCGGCTTGCAACCTGTGAGGACATGATGGAAATGACAAGAACGGATCCAGAATGGAAAGACAAGATAATCACAGGCGACGAGACATGGGTCTATGGCTATGACCCTGAAACCAAACCTCAATCTGCCGAGTGGAGAGGTTAGGGTGAGCCTAGACCCAAAAAATCCAGAAACAAGGTGTTGCTGGTCGCCTTTTCGGATAACAAGGGCATTGTTCATCACGAGTATCTTCCTGCAGGCCAAACAGTTATTAAGGAAATGTATTTGGGCATTCTTCGCCGTCTAAGGGAAGCGATTCGAAAAAAAGGCCAGAAAAATGGACTAATGGTGGCTGGATCCTACACCATGACAATGCTCGCCCTCACACAGCGCACTTGATGACTAGCTTTTAGGCGAAAAAAGGGACACAAATCCTACTTCAACCACCCTATTTCCCAGACATCGCACCAAATGACTTTTTCCTGTTCCCCAAACT
This sequence comes from Cordylochernes scorpioides, assembly GCA_030710605.1. Taxonomy (NCBI): domain Eukaryota; kingdom Metazoa; phylum Arthropoda; class Arachnida; order Pseudoscorpiones; family Chernetidae; genus Cordylochernes; species Cordylochernes scorpioides. The sequence goes on from CP092878.1 coordinate 45,670,863, forward strand.
TAAAGCCGTTCTAAAAGGAAGACATTTTGACACCAGGGATGACATAATAGAAAAATCGCCGTTAGCATTGAAGAGCATTCCAAAAGAGGCTTATAAAAACTGTTTCGACAATTGAGAGAAACGATGGCGCTGGTGCGTTGAAGCAAGGAGGGGATTACTTTGAAAAGTTTTAATAAAAAATCTTTTAAAAAATCTTACCTTTTTTATTTATGGACCCAGTCCGGGAACTTATGGGACATACCTTGTATTTACTTGAAATTTCTATTCATCACCTATCCTTTTTTAGGATAATTTATATTGCTTTTCTAACAATATCCTTCAAAAAACCTACTATAAAGAGATTGAAATAATTATAGGTTCAAGAGGTTATTCAGAAGTGAGGCAAAGTATTCCAAAACTTGTCAAATATTTTGAAATATATGCACGAGACTGAGACTCTTGTAAACTTCTTCATGCTTTTGAAATAAAAGTTGAAGTTCGAAAAATTTTAATGATTTTAACATAGACGAATAAAATCGTGAATCTCTTGATATCTGGTTAAAGATTTCAACATAAAGGTAGAAGACCTAGACGTTTTGAAGCAAGTCAAACCTTTTAAAATAATCCTAGAAGAACGAAACGTTTAAAAATCACTATAACGTTACAAATAAAAGGTGAAACAGCAATATCTGAAAAGGGGCCACTACAACTATGAGTTTGAACGTAAAAGATCGAGAAGTTTGAGCCACTACAACGTTTAGAATAAAAGGAGAAGACCGATACGTTTAACATAAACATTTAAGTCCAAGACGTTTGAGACACTATATACAACGTTCAAAGTTAAAGCGTTTGAGCCCCTACAACGTTTAAAATAAACGTAGAAGTCCAAGACGTTTGATACACTATATACAACGTTCAAAGTTAAAGCGTTTGAGCCCCTACAACGTTTAAAATAAACGTAGAAGTCCAAGACGTTTGAGACATTATATACAACGTTCAAAGTTAAAGCGTTTGAGCCCCTACAACGTTTAACATAAACATTGAAGTCCAAGACGTTTAAGACACTATATACAACGTTCAAAGTTAAAGCGTTTGAGCCCCTACAACGTTTAAAATAAACGTAGAAGTCCAAGACGTTTGAGACACTATACACAATGTTCAAAGCTTAAGCGTTTGAGCCAATACAACGTTTGAAATAAGCGTAGAAGTCCAAGACGTTTGAGACACTATATACAACGTTCAAAGCTGAAACGTTTGAGCCCCTACAACGTTTAAAAAACGTTGATGGGCGTCTTGCCTGAAAGCTTGTACGATTATTTTTTAAATTTATTTATTTCAACACACAAAACGCGATATCCAGACTAGGGATAATTGCGTCGATTTACATTTTTTTAAACAGAAACAGTTATAAACATATTATACAAGAAAAAGTAATCAAAAATAAAAAGAGAAACAATAATATATATTAGAAACCTGTACCTTTCAGGTTAGAAAGATAATCACAAATATAGCTACAAAAATAGTTAAATCTATGAAAATTCTCTCTCCTTTTTACAAATTGATATATGTACGATTGTCCGATCGTCGTCTTATAAAAGAAGTTCGTCTCCCTGACTTATGTTTAATTTTCTATAGTAAAGAGCGAGATTATCCTTTTTTAAATAAAGCTAGACAATTGTAAATTTTGAGCCACTACAAACACGGTTTAGAATAAAGGTAGAAGATTAAAACGTTTGAGACAATACAACGTTTAAAGTAAACACAAAAGACTGAGTCGACTGAAAGCTCGTCAAAGCTTTTAACATACCTAGATGTAGGAGACATATGTACGCTTAATATTCATCGAATATTTTTAGAATAAACTTAGTATGTGAAAGAAAAAAATTGAAAATCATCAAAGCATTTTAAAATAAATTTAACTATTGGATATTTAAGTTCTTGCTATGGACAATATCTTCGCTTCAATTTATCAATATCGAAAAACAATTATTACATACATACAAGGTTGTCCCAAAAGTTCGTAAACACATATAAAAAAATGAAATACCAATATTATTCATGGTTATGTATAATATCTATGTATTATGTGTAAAGTAATTGTATTATGTATTATTATTATTATGTTTTCACCGTAATAATATTATTCGCCAAGTAATAAGAAAAACAACGTTTCAAGTGAAGCACGAATTTTTGAGACAACCTTATAATATATAAACAAATAGAAAAAACCCTGTCAGATTCATAAATGTGTTAAACAAAGCATCTAGGGCTGCGTATCTTTTATGATACGCAGCCCTAGCGGCTTTGTGTAACTTATTTATAGAAACAAATGTTTCTAATTACAATACACATATATATAAGGCCTATATACTGCTAAATATTATTGCTTCTACATGAGAATTGATAAATTAGACATTCAGAAAGTAAGGGGCTAAACTAGAGGAAAGGAGAGTGGATAGAAATCAATCTTGTCGAGGAGTTTATGTCCAGATATAGAGGGTACAAGGTCTTGCTTTGAACAATATCTTCGCTTATATTCATTATTATCATAAAACTAATATTAATTAAATAATACAAAAATAATGTTTCTTATTACAATACACAGATAGCTATGTGTAAGTCCTATACTGCTCCAAATCTTGCTTCTACACATGAATTGATAGATCAGGCATTCAGAAAGTTATTGGCTAAACTAGAGGAAAGGAGAGTGGGTAGAATTTAATCTTGTCGAGAAGTTTGTGTCCAGATATAGAGGGTACAAGGTCTTGCTTTGAACAATATCTTCGCTGCAATTTATCATTATCGAAAAATATTATTAATTACATGATACGGAAACAAATGTTTCCAATTACCATGCAAATATATATTTAAGGCTTATATACTGCTCCAAATCATTGCTTTTACACGAGAATTGATAAATCAGGCATTCAGAAAGTTATTGGATAAACTAGAGGAAAAGAGGAAAGGGTAGAATTTAATCTTGTCTAGGAATTTGCGTCCAGAAATAAAGGGTACAAAGTCTTGCTTTGAACAATAATTTCGCTGCAATTCATAATTATCGAAAAAAAAATGAATACATAATACAGAAACAAATGTTTCTAAGGAAATACACAGATAGATAGATATATATATAAAAGGCCCATATACTGCTCCAAATTATTGCTTTTACACGAGAATTGATAGATCAGGCATTCAGAATTATATTGGCTAAACTAGAGGAAAAAAGGAATGGGTAGAATTTAATCTTGTCGAGGAGTTTGTATCCAGGAATAGAGGGAACAACCTAGGGAGTAGGTCTTCAAAGCAGGTCAGCTGATAGAAAAGAAGATGGGAGGATCCTGAAAAGGTATTGCAGAGATTCAATATCATCAAATGCTGACGTATGGCTGTATAATCGCCACAAAATTGGATATCGATTAGAGGTGAAATTATATCCATTTAGACCAGCGTTTAGACCAACCTGCATTAAATCACAAAATATCGAATCCTATTTTTATTGCCTTCGAATATATTTGCCATTGATAGAAGAAATATTCATAAATATACATAGTGCTTTCATTTATTTATGTATATAGTGTTTTTGCAATTGAATAATTTTACTCTTATATCGCTAGAATTCTTATTCGTCTTATACTCTCTCTGTAAAATTATTAATATTATTAGTAGAGATTATTTTATAAATCTTCAAAATTTAGAAAAATTATTTAGAATTTTATTATTGGAAATGATAATTACTTCTGAAAATAGAGCAATCCATGTTTAAATCTCTAGATAATAAAAAGACATATATTATATTGAATAAAATATTTATTTGCCAATATTTTGGTTGCCTGAACGTCATCCATTGTCAGGCATTACATTTTGTATGAACAAACTCAGCCCCGTATAAAATTCATTTTAACTTTGTTATTATAAAACTATGTAACAAATTGTAATACCTTGAAAAAGGTTAGCGTTCAGTCAACCGAAATATTGCCAAATGAATCTTTTATTCAATCCAATAAATACCTTTTTTTTCTAATAATTACTTCTGTTAATAGAGAATAATATTGATATTCTTTTAATTTGTTTCAGCTATAAAACAAGCTCTCAAGGTAAATATAGAGTAACTCATTTTCTATTGCGAAATTCAAGGATTGATGTATGATTTCAAATAGGTAACTGATGGATTAAAAAAAAATTGGGAGGGCTTGACTCATCAGTGGTGAATTCTAACAAGGGTTTCGCAAATTTAATCTACCAGACTGCTTCTTTAGAGCTCCAATACTGTATTGAATCATTCTGCTTATGCTAATATGCTACATTGAAGGGTAAAACCTTAGAAATGGTTTTTAAGCAAAGACTATGGCCATAATCTTTAAGGACAATAGAATTATCTATAAATATATGGATCCAGCAAAGATCATTTGCAACCAATAATATTAATAAATTAATTTGTGCCTAAATGACCTTGTCCTTATTGTTTGCGGAAGAGCATTGCTCGATATAAATATTTATATATAATTAACTCTCCTAAAAGCTTATGTCTATAGTTTGCTTAAATTTGATTTCCAAGATTTTACCCTTCAGTGTAGCATATATATATATACGTCTGGTAGATTAAATTGGCGAAACCACTTGGTGGGTTCACCACTGATGAACCAAGCCCTTTTAATATTTTTTCATCGCAGTAAGGACAGTAGAAGTTTGTTTTATTTGTGAAAACAAACATTCGAGTTTTAATGTTTTCATATATTGTAAGTATGTTTAAAAGACACATTCGTGCTGTAATTTTTTCTCTCTAATATTATTTAATTTAAACACTAAACATTTGAATGCAAAATATTCCTTAAATGTATACATAGGGGTATTATACCAGCTATATTTAGATATAGCGTCTTAACCTATAAAGCCTAATACACCTAATAAAATCCATAGTAAAGATCAGACTGAGACATAAACAAGGTGCAAATATACGAGCCCCTAGGTAACCCCTAGAACCTTTAAATAAGACAATAAAACGAATGTAAATTTGTCCGGCAATCAGACCGGTCATAAACTGGATTGTGAAATACATTTATTTCTGGACCTCTAATAGAAGTTCGATATAGCAAGAGGTCAACGTGTTGGAAGAAATCATAATGAAACTTATCCCAAATAAATACAAATGTCATATACAGTGAGTTTTTATTTTATTTTGTTGAAAGGAAAAAATAGGAATGCCTGCGGGGAAGCTTGGTTCCAAAACTTTATTGTCTATGATAAGAGTTCTAACAATAAAGCTATTGATTTGAGAGCTTCATATCTTGGAGTTCCTTTTTTTATCCTTTTACATTCGCACCTACATCTTTTTTATTTGGTTACTTTTTTTTTCGTTGTTGGATATTTTAGATTTTTATGTTTATTTCGATTTTTCTTTTACTTCTTTTATTTTTTTTTTCTTTTTAAAGAATTTATTTGTCCTAGTTAAAGGGGTTGTGATATATAAAGTAGATATGTTATAAATGACGATTTTAAAATAATAATATTATGTTTTTTTCAGTTTTACAAGTCTTTAACTATTTTGAATAAAATTGTAGAGTAAGAATAAAATATGAATATCAATTGATCAACTTACTAAAATAAGGTAAATAATCAATTCGAAATTATTATAGATGCGTATGATTATTTATAAAATTAAACAATTTCTACTGCCCTTACAGCAATGTAAAAAAAAATATGAGAGGGCCTGGATCATCAGTGTTAAACCCTCCCAGCGGATTCGCTAGTTTAATCTACCATACCGCTGTTTTATTGCATTTTTCGTTCTTCTTCTTATAGTGATACTGATCCTAGAACTATGGACACAAGCTTTTTTTTTGTATTTCTATTGCAGTAAGGGCAGTAAAGATTGTTTTACATTTAAAAGAATCATACGCGTCTATAATAGTTTCGAATTTAAAAAAAAAGATGGCGCGTTAAGGCATCATAAAAGATTGATAATTTATTATGTTATGCTAATATGGTTTTTACTTAAGAAACAGTATCTATAACTCTAAATATTAGCTCTTTATATAATTATACCTCACTAAAAGGAACGGTGGATATAAAGATATTTCTGCATATATGACTAACCTAAAATAATCCTAAATTATTCTTAATAATACAGTATATCATTGTGAAAAGATAAAATAAATGTGATATTGTACTGGGATAAGCTGCATAAATTATGAAAAGGACATTTCTTATCGTGCAACTGAAAGTTGTTAATAAAATTTTTACAATCATCAGCCGCGTTATATTGTATTTTAAATGTTACTTTAAGTATTAGTTACGAACGGAAAAATACGTCCAGGGCAGCCGAGTGGACAAGGCACCTGCCCGGTAAGCAGAAGGGTGTGGGTTCGATTCCCGCCCCTGGACACTTTTTATTTTTGCGTTCGCCATTACTCTTCATGTTTCACCTTTCCATACCTCATCCTCAAAGTTAGAAATGTCTCTATTTCTCTTTGAAAATAAATTTCGATTTTTATAAAAGAAACATTCGCGGTATAATTTCAATTTTCGTTTTACAATCATCAGCCGCGTTATATTGTATTTTAAATATACTTGTATATTTAAACTATTTTTTACGTGTATGTTTTATTTTTTAGCCCTTTAAGAACCAGGCAAGCCGATGTATCGGTTTGATGTGACTTGATGCCCCCTCTTATCCTTAAAAAAATCTAATGAAAATTAATTAATTGTATTTTCAGTGCATATTCTGTTGCATCTTGTTTCATATGTTTGTATGGATCATAAAAGCGTTTATTTTTAAAAATAATTTAAAGGATAGTTTGCGAGTCTTTTGTTGTTGTTGTCGTGTCCAAAGAAGAGTCTCAGATTTTTCCATCACAGCAGCAGCAATGTCCACTATCTTGGGTGTGTAAAGCTGCTGCTCTGGGTCTATGTCAATTTTCTGCACGGCTGCGGCCATTGCTGGGCATGGGAATATGTGAGTAGGTGTTAGTTCCACACCAGGACAGTTGTTGCATGCTCTATAGGTTCTTGTGCCATCTGGATGTATTTCCATTCCTTTATAGTGTTTTGTTCTGAGTCTTGTTATAGTTTTGTCAGTTTTCTCTCAAAGTTTATTTCACATATTTGATCTTTTCTTATTTTTGGTTAATTATTTTGTATTTTGCCAAAGCATCAACGTCAAATATTAACATTTGTTCTTTCATTTGGCTCCGCTTTCTGGCTTCCTTTGCCAATTCATCTGCCATTTCATTACCCTCGATCCCAACAAAGGCAGGAATCGATCCTTTTGAAAGCTAACAATAATCAGGAATGACTTGAAAACGACCGGCACTTAAAGGGTTAAGATATAAGGGTCGAGAATAATTTAAATGTTTTATAACAGTTGCACGCTAATGCATCATGTTGACTAAAATGCATACTAGTGATATCAGTCATTATAATAAAGATGATAGATAAGGTTAATTATAAAATTAATTCTTAAATTATTTACATAAAACGTTTCCAACACTTTTTCTTCCAACGTTTCGAGGAACCTCTGAAGTCCTTTTCAAGAAATTTAAACAGGTGGACAGAGAAGGTTACTGATATGTTGGAAATAAGGTGTAGTAAAATAAAGGTGAAATATATGGATGTTATGATTAATTTGTTTTGTTGTTGAAAAGGATAGGGATTTGAAGGTGCAGTCGTGAAAATAGGAAATAAATTATTTACTTATCAAGTAATTTTTATTTTGAATTACTTGAAGCAAATTACACATAAACTTATTTTTCACAGTAATATATAATTTATAAAATGAATTCTATATTCGTGATTTAAAAAAAAATAGGTAGGTCATCTATACATATTTACAACAATATTCAAAGGGTTATGTTCTAAATCTATGTTCAAAAATAAAATAATAGTCAATGATGAAAGCAAAATGCATTAGCATTTTAGATTATATAATATGGATATTTCCATATAAAAATTGGATAATACAATGTTGTCCCAAAAGTTCGTAAACTATTATCAAAAATTGAAATACGATTATTATTCGCCGTTATGTATTATGTAAATATTTGAAGAAAGAAAAATACAAATCGGTTAAATATTTTCTTTTAATTTTGAATTTTAAAGGTTTCAAGCAAATATACTGCTCTTCAACGGGCTAATATCTATGTACAATTTCTAAATAATCGATTATTTATAGATTGTACATTTATAGAGTATCAGCCCCTTGAAGAGCAGTATATTTGCTTGAAACCTTTAAAATTCAAAATTAAAAACTTTTACCTGATTTTTATTTTTATTTTTTCAAATAAATATTTATATATTTAATCACGTAATTGTATTATGTATTATTATGTATTCACCGTTATAATATTATTCGCCAAGTAATAAGAAAAACCTTTCAAGAAAAAAAAAACAATTTTTGGAACAAATAAGGTTAGTTAAAATGTACACGCACAAATCACAGGGGTAAATCCTTTAAACAATATTACCATTAAAAATTAATTTGTGGTAGAGAGTAGTGTAATATACAGTTAACCCTGTCTATAGCGTCCCCTCTAAATAGCGCCTTCCTCTCTATGGCGTCCGATTTTAAACATTAAAATGTAAAATTTTACATTAAAAGTGACCTGTCTATAGCACCCCCTCTCTATAGCACCCTATTTTGGTGAGTCCCAAAAGGGGGCGCTATAGATAGGTTTAACTGTAAATTTATATTTTGAAATATTTCAGATTTGATAAAGAGTTTTATTGATCACAGATTGGATTAGAGATATAAATTATTACTTAGGACTCTAAAGGTGAGCTGTTTCTATGAATCAAGCCCTGTGGCTTCTCCCAGGTTGAGAGTGGGAGAGCGGCAAACTCGCTCCAATATCTGCACAGCTACCTGCCAGGCGACGCCACTATCGCCAAATTTCAGGTCAGGCTGACATGGTTCGTCTGGAAGCCCTGTAATTGCGTCCCTTGTCTCTCAGATGCTCTACTCTCACGTCCTGTGTACGTCGGTGGCGTGGGGTTATTGGACATACGAATCAACTCGAAATTGCTTGCTTGGTTCAGGCTGCACGCAGAGCTGGAATGAAGAGACGTAATGACTCTCATTTTTTAAGATCACAGCTATTTTCCCTTCACCAGTAGGAACTGTGAGAGCTGGCCTCCTTCACCCTAGGGATGAGAAATCGGGTACCTCACATCCTACTGAACCAGTCCCTCTGTAGGTACCTGCAGATTTTTGGCAACACCATCTCATCAGACTCCCTCTAATAGATCGGAGTGCGTGTCAGAGACTTGCACCTCTGCTCAATATCACGAACACGAGAAGTGTCCACGAGGAGGCAGCTATACTTAACGTATTTTTCCTGAATCTGTTAACCAAGAACGCGCGAAGCAAATATTACGAGAGGAACCGAGATGAATCCGTGATGCTGTATGGAACTACCTCGTCGTTCTTGCTCATATCCACACGCACTGTACGTCATATTATCAATCGTCCTTGCCTGGCAGCCGTTCCCATCTCTCGGTATCTCCGGGGCTGGGCGCGAGTGGTGCCCTTCTAATATTTTCGTAGTAATTCCTTCGGGGGCCTTGCGGCGGACATCACTCTGCAGCTATCCATGCGCACCATGCCACATCCGGGGCACCCAGTGTCTAGCCAGCCGGTCTGAATCGTTTGCCCCTCCAGAGACCTGTCTCTGGCGAACCTCTACTGATCCTGTATTGCCATTCGCCCTCTTATCAGAGAGGCGTTCGCTATCTTCGGGCGACCGCTGGATCCTCGCAGATGTAACATCCCCTTACCCTCTTCTTAGTGGTAAAACACGGAATTTATGTTTTCTTTGTGAACCGCGAAATGACTGGTGTCTCTGAAGGCCCGCTGATATATCATCGAAATCTTCAACGTTGACAGAGGCGCCATGTACATATTCATTGTACATAGAACATATTTATTTATTATAAATTGAATCATAAATAATAGTAAATTAATTACTCATTATAATTCATCAAATAGTGTGAGCTGTGCATCTCATACTTGAATTTACAATATGTGAATAGATCATATTTAATTGATAATTATCTGCGCCTTAGAAATTGACCCAGATCTCTTTTCAGTCTGCCTCAGTACTCAAATTCGGACCCTTTCCAGCTTGTATCGGGATTTGGGCCGGATTCTTTTCCAACCATCGAGACATAGATCCTCTCACCAGCCTACATAAGGACTGAAGCCAGTATCCTCTTTCAAAGGAGCATAGTGGCTTAAGACTAATCATTTTTAAAAACTGAATCAAGACTCAAATACGGATCATCTTTCCAACTTGCATCTGGATTCAAACCCGAATCTTCTTTCCTCCTCAATCAGGACTCGAACCCGGATCCTATTTTCTGTTCGATTTAATACAGAGACCCAGATTCTCCTGTCAGATTCAAGACTTCTCATAGCAGATTCTATTCAATTTATTTTTGTGTGTGTTGGGTTAAACTTCTTGAAATTTCTTTTTACATCGACACGTTCTGATATTATCTCAAATGAGAGACAACCTCCAGGAGAGGACAGTATAATCGATGTTATTTGAGCGGTCACTCACGGAGGAATGTAAAATACCAATTATAAATCACTCTGCTAGTTCCAAGCTATCAGATGACTGACACAGCAACAAGCACGACACTACCATCAACTATCTGAGAAAGAACAAAAATCAGTTAGGAGGTAGTTAACAATCCTTGTTTGGCCGAGATAATAGATTGAGATAATCAATGGAGGACGGTCAGCATCAATCTCCCGGCCCACTTTCCGTTGAAAAATTGCCGTCCGTGTGATAACCCTCCGCCTCATTTGTCACTCTGCACTGCACCGATAAGTCCCCTTCATTACTGACCAAATTAAAACTTCCGCACGAAAGCAAAAAATGATGTCTCCATTGACTTTTTAATCATATTTTTGTTATTTTTCTCAGTAAGATTCTCGGTAACGTGTTTCAATCATAAACAAAACTTTAAAACGAAATAACTAGAACTATTCATCGATTTTTATTTTAGAAAAACGGATACCTTGCGAGCTTTTAAAAAAAGGCGATTCCACAGGCCTATACACTTATAGAGACTCACCTAAACAATCATAGACTTGCCGAAACAGTTATAGACGGACCTATGTACATATAGATAACCTATACAGTTATTAAAGGGCCTCGCGATTATATACAGGCTTATACACTTATATACGGGACAATGGACTTATAGATTTGCCTAGACACTCATAGACTTACCTATACCTTCAGAGACGAACCCCATTACATTGATAAACGAGTATATAAACTTATAGACGGGACTATACATTAATATACAAGACAATTAACTTATAGATTTTCCTAGACACTTATAGACTTAACTATGCATTTATAGAAGAAGAGGGTCTCTAAACTTTAGACGCACTGTCAACTCGTAGACGGGATTATACACGTGAAGAAATACTATACCCTTATAGAGAGGGTATACAGTTATAGACGATCTTATACACTAATAGACGGGCATATGGATTTATATATGAGCCTATCCAACTTTTGACAAGCTTATAAACGTATAGAAGGTTCTATTCGCTGATAGACGAGCCTATAAACTCTTATAGACGGGCCTTTTCACTTTTAGAAGGACTCTATACACATATAGACCTGCGTATTTATAAATGGGACTATACACGTTATAGACGGGCCTGCGCATTTATAGACGGGACGATGCACGTATAGACGAACCTCTACACTTATAGATATGCCTAAACACATATATATCCGGACCTATTCACTCATAGTCGGTCTATAGACTTATAGCCGGATCAAAATACTTATATCTGGGTCTATACCCATATAAGAAAGAGCTTTTGGGTCGAATTCACGCAATTTTTATATGATTAAATAAAAAATAAACTCAACGCAAAGCTCTCTCGTTAACAATTTTAGTCGTTTTAAAGGGTGACTTGTTGAATATGTTATCAAATCAATGATAATTATCTCTAATATAAGAAAATGTAATATATCTTGAAGCTGTAGCTCGACTCAAAAGTTTTAAAAATATTTCAAAATCAGTGACATTGCTCTTTCTGTAAAATTGTGTAGTTTCGGGTCTTTAAAGCTTGCTAATTAGTGAATATTCATATAATTCTATTAAAACACACCTATTTTATGAATATTTAAAATTTCATAATTAAATCAAACAAGAGAAGAGGGTCTTCTAAATGCCTTATTAAATTTCATCCTAATAATAATTTTCATTGTGACATCAAGAGCCTGGGCTGTTCACCGATATTTAAAATGGGGATATGCAATTTTGAATGGTTTCATTCTCATTGCAAATAATAAGCATCATAAATAAAGTGAAAGTAAGAGAATTTAATGTTTAAGCATAGTTTTTACTAAGCATAACATGCCTCTATCTAAAATATTAGTTCGTCTACCCGAGGAATGATGTGATTATGACCACTTCCAAAAGATTTTCATCTCTCTGCTCTAAAGAGAATCTTATTCGAAATATACTAATTAAAACATCTTTTTACACTAGTATTTACATGAATACCTTAAATTTGATATTCATATTTTTAAAGAATTTATATATATATTCGTTCTATAATTCTTAGTGAAGGTTATTCAAAAAAAAAAGAAGAAACACCAGTACGCAATACTTTATTCACAAATTCTACAAACCCCAGAACCAACAATTAAGTATTTCTTAAAAGAGAAAATTGCTATAAAGTATAAATATAAAAAAATATAAACGGTAGCGATGTGTTTCTTTATTCGTGAAACATTACAAGCTTTCGGATCTTTTAATCCTTCCACAGGCATAGAAGGGTTATAAAGATTCGAAATCTTGAAAATTTTCACGTAAAAAGAAACACATTGCTACCGTTTTTATTTTTTCTTATTAAGTATATTTAACTAACAAGGATAAAGATACACTATTGATTGCTATGGTGTATCCAATAATAATCGAATTTCAAAAAGCAAACGAAAATAAAATATAGAATCATTACGATTCGTCTAGGAAACTGATTACAACAAAAACAAGAAGAAAAATTCGAAGATGAAAATAAATCAAATTAAAATATCAAAGTAATATTATTATAATATTGTATACATATAAAAAGAGTTTTAATAACTAATGTAAAAATTCAAAGATACAACTCGAGATAGCGGCGATGAAAACCTCGTTAGAAAGATTCTTCCAATCTAAAATTTAAAAAAATAAAATAAATAAAAACAGTTGACGATTTGAAATTATTAATTTGAAAACCAATCCCCCAGAGAAATATAAAATTAATTAACAATTTATTAACACCCACAATAATAGCTTTCTCTCTCAAAAAGTAAACAAGAATTGAAATTAATAAAATATTTTCTAAACAGGCTTTCTGTTTCAACATGCCAACTCAATATATTAGAATAAAAGCCAAAACATTTCAAATCCCAGCTTTAATTAAATTAAAATAATGGAATTTTTCGCGTTCTCTTTTTAAACGGTTTTAACTCTTAAAATATTTTATATAATTAAAAAAGTTGATTAAATTTCATCATGTGGCTTTTATTTGTGATTTCTAAAAATCATCCTCGAAACAAAACAACAAAAAGACTGGTCATATAATTAAATTTTTATTTTTTTTAAAGCTAAAAATATGTACTAATTTTCTTTTAGGAAAATAATTTTTCAAATATTTTATTTTGTTGTTTTATGTTCAACAATTAGCTGTTTTTATGTTGACCAAAATATGCATAGATTATATAAAATTTAATTTCAAAACAAAATATTATTTTTTCTGGCTGATTTTAGAATGATATATGAATTTTTACAAACATATCTCGAATAGTATTATAAACGTTATTTATTGTGAATGTTTTATTGTAAATTTATCTATTGTTATTTGCTTTTTATTTGTAAAGAAAACATTACATGTAGAAATTTTATATTGAACGAAAACTTGATATTTTATATATAGGGTAAATGATTTAAGTAAAAACTCTCTCTCTTCGATAAAATCAATAATTATTATTAATATAAAGTGTTTGTGGGTTTATTTATGCACCTGTGTATGTGTGTTATGCATATCTTTCCACATATTCCAGAGGTCCATTAATCTAATAGTTTCTATCAATGCAGTTATTTATATTTTATACCAAATGTTGTCGGTGGACAAATGGTCTAAAATCAGGGGTCGTCAAACTGCGGCTCGCGAGCCACATACAGCTCTTTGGATGTGAAGCTACGGCTGTTTATATAGTTCCATACGTAAATATTATTTATGCGAATACTATTTATTGTTGGTAAAAAAAAAGTGTAGCTTTTTGAAAACTTTGAAATTTTTTAAATTGTAATTTTTGACTCTTTCGACTCAAATGTTTGCCAACCCCTGGTCTAAACCGTTGTTTTACGACCGCTACGAACCGAGTTCGATTCCTGCATTAGGTAAATAAAATTGGAAATAAATTCTCAAAACGCTCCTGATTCTCACATAGGTTAAATCTCTCACTACCAGTGATAGTAACCAAACCGGGCTGTGGCCCACTTGTTATGGCAAAGAGGTATTGTATCTAGGATACCTTTTACGAATGGTGTTAGGCGATAACACACTGTATTTATTTGAAATGTCATATTTAGTATCGAACACAAGCCTCTATAATACTTCATTAGGTTAAACACTTTCTTTGAAGATTGGATGTAAGATTAGAAGCAAGAGGTAATGATTGAATCCGTTCTTGTAATTATGATGCCCACATCGCAGGAAATCATGATATGCAGGTTCGCTTATACGCCTGCATTTTTCAAAGCAGGTTGTGTTTCATAATAATCTATATGAAAATTTGTGTTTGTTACAAAATAATATATATATATAAACAAAATGTATTGTTCTGGTGTAATTTTATAAAGGTAGATATATCTTTCCCAAATGAATATCATCGTTCCACGAACACAGTCATATCTGCCCTGGAATTCTTAGGCTCGGCATAATTGTCGACAAAGCTATATGCGGCATCAATCTTGGCCGATACCAACTGAAATAAATCGTAAAAACTTGGGATATTTTTCTTTGTCGTTTACTTAATCAAGCTAAGTTTAAACAGGACTTTTTATTGAGATCATAATGCGTAATAAACCATAATAAAGTTGTACCTTTTAGCATATATATTGGTTCTCAGACAATAACTCTTGAAATATAGTTGATACACATTGACTTTAGTTGAAGACACACGAGATAACCATGTGTAAACAAAATTACCTCTGTCTCCTAAGAGCATAATGCGGATGAATGGATCTAGAAGTTACGAGTTGTGTTCAAAAAGTATCGCGACTTTTGTGTTTTTAAAAAATTATTTATTTACTTATGAATACCTATTTTGTCCCCTTTAAAGTAATCCTCATGAGATATTATACACTTGTGCCAACGGTTTTTCCAATCTTCGAAGCACTCCAAAAAATCATTTTTAAAAATATTTTTCAGCTCCTCCTTCGATGCCGTCTTTATCTCGTCAAGCGTAGCGTAACGCCGTCCTTTCATGGGCCTCTTCAGTTTAGGGAACAAGAAAAAGTCACAGGGGACCAAATCTGGGGAATACGGTGGCTGCGGCATCATTAGTGTGTTGTTTTTGGCCAAAAAGTCGCGCACAAGCAACGATGTGTGAGCAGGGGCGTTATCGTTTGCTTTTTTTTGTTTTTGTTCTTCCACAAATCCGGGCGTTTCTGGCGGATTGCTTCGCGCAAATTGCGCATAACTTGCAGGTAATATTCCTTATTGACCGTTCTACCCTGTGGCAAGAACTCATGATGCTCCACGCCCCTGCAATCGAAGAAAACTGTCAGCAAAACTTTCACATTCGACCGAACTTTGCGCGCTTTTTTCGGTCTTGGTTCGTGCGGCAGCTTCCATTGAGATGATTGAGCTTTGGCTTCCACGTCATAACCATAAACCCAAGCTTCGTCACCAGTTATGACCCTCTGGAGCAAATTTGGGTCGTCGCGGACAGAGTCCAACATCTCATTAGCAATGTTCATGCAATGCTGTTTTTGGTCGCAATTGAGCAATTTTGGTACGAATTTCGCGGCGACCCGTCTCATGCCCAAATCATTGATAAAAATCGAATGGCACGAGCCAATCGATATGTTTAGGTTCTCAGCAACTTCTCTAACGGTGATTCGACGATTGGCCAATATCATTTTCTCCACTTCATTAATTTTTTCGTCTGTTGTTGAAGTGCTCGGGCGTCCGGCACGCTCTTCGTCGTTCACATCTTCTCGGCCTTCTGAGAACATTTTGTACCACCGATAAACGTTGTTTCTGTCCACATTCAACAGTCAACATTCGGAATGCATCCGCGCACTTAATTTCATTTCTCACACAAAATTTGATACAGGTTCTTTGATCCATTTTTTTTTTTAATAGGTAAAAATCGAAGACGATCCAAAACACCTGCAAGCAAAGCATCTGTCAACAATTAAGTGAACATTCAAAATGGGCGAGCTTGTCGGCATAAGTGAGAGACATGTGTACCAACATAAAGCCACAAAAAGATCGAAATTCGAATATACGTAACCCGCGAAAATTCAAAATTCGCGATACTTTTTGAACACACCTCGTATATAAATATATACTTTAACAACATACACTCATAGACAAAACATAAGGAAGTTGTACCTTTTAGCATCGGGACTCAGAAAATAACTCCTGAAAGATATTTGATACACAGTATCCTTAATTGAAGACACAGTTAAACATGTGTGAACTGAATTTCTTCTTATTTTTCATGACGAGGAGAAATATTTTTTGTCGAAACGTCGAGAAAAAAGAACTTTTCTGACTGAAGTGTATCTTATTTTAAGAAACAGGAATGCCGGCCAAGCAACCTTCATCTTCCATTCGATATACTGTGTACTTTGCCCGATTCAATACCAAGATGGTAATTGGAGATGAGTGCTTTCGACACAGCTGAGTTTTCATTGCTCCTTTAGACTAAGACCAATACCAATAACATTACCTACATGGATACCTCCAGGAACAAAGGTTCGATCGACAAGACATACCTATGATTTACTGGAAGCCAAGAGGAAGCTCAAGAAGCCACCGTGCCTACCTCCAAGAGGGAACAAACCATCTTAACTTAATTGGAAACGTCCAAGTGATTCCATCGCGTGTTTAATTTAATCCAGAACTTAAGTGGTTTTAACGATCATCACCACAGAGGAGATTGCCCTCCCATCCGCAAAAACACCGGCCATTTCTTAACTACACATTCTAAAAACATAGATTTCTTCGGCATTTATACAATTAGAATAGAGTAAAGCCTCGCTATAGCGAACCACAATGACCCTGAACTTTTAGATCACTATACATTTATTCATGGGGTTCACTATATTATCATATTATAATTAGGCACTTTTTTATAGATTCGAGGATCTACTGTATTAGACTTTAACGTGCCATCTTCTCAAGTCTATATCAAGATAATTTATTTTCTCTACAATTAAAACAATAGTATATTATGATTCAATGTAATTAAAAATAATTTTGAAGGCTTAATCATCATTGTAGATCTTCTCAATGGTACTGACAGTTTAATCTACCATTACGATTCACTATTGTATTTATCCACGCGTGCAGATATTATATATAGATAGCAATTTAGAGGAACATTTGGTTATATATATTCAAAGAATATATAGATGGTCCTTATTGATATATTTCATAGATTGGTACTGTGCCCAAAAATAATATTCAAAGTTGTATTTCATATATTTAAAAGGACTCAGCCTAAATTACCTATTATTTATGCAATATAATCTCATACATACCCCATAATATCTATCTTCATTATTTATCCAAATACCAAGTTTTTCTTTCTATCTCTCTCCTTATTCCAATATAAAATAAAAACTTGAAAAAGTCAAATACTGTTTCATTTGATATTCTAGCGCATAAGGCACTGTTTCAGATTATTGAAACTCGAAGCAGAAGCTTACCTGTATACCATGGTAGGGCTATAAGGCTTATCGAAATATAAAGTAACTCTTCTCCATCACGATCACCAATGTAATCTAACCTATGATTCACTAGCTGGAGACGATAGAAGCAGAACCGAACGAGAAGTACGACGCCTATAGACAGTTTGTTTGCAGCATAAAGTCTTCAAGCTGGAGGCAGTAAGAGTATCGCTGTGTGAGCAATCCGGGAACAGCCAAAATACAGAGCCGAAAGGGGTTTTCTGAAGTACAATCTGAATTCACCTGTAGCCAGCGCTCGGGAGCCAGCAGGTCTGGCTGCCGCAAGAGATGCGGGACCTCGCAGGGCTGGCGGGATACAGAACCAGGTGATCCAAAGAGCGTTTGAGGTGACCTCTTAGAAGTTTTCTTCTTCTAGGCGAGAGCCAGACATCAGAAACCGACAGTGTCAGCCACGTCTGCTGCAGACCATCCAAGAGTATCCGATGGCGGTGGCGCCCAGTGAGGCCTGAACACCTCCAGGAAGTCAAGCCGAAGTTGGCCCGCGATGTCAAGTAGACCGACGCGACCTTCGAATATTGGGTGTTCCAGTATGCCTCAGGGAAGCCACGAGACTCGGATCGTATCACACATGAAGCAGGCCAGCCGCGCCTGCAGCCGGCTTGTGGTGGTTTCGGGTGGAAGGTAGCCGTGGAGGGGTTTTGGCATCGCGAGCAAAACCCACAAGTAACAGGCCGTGAATGAAGGGAAAATACTTCGCGATGGCTCGCTCCAGAAGCCCCGTAAGGTAGGAGGCTTGGGAGGCGACGGTGTTTACGACGGTGCTCGTGATGCTCAGGACAGTCAGCGTTTGAATTTCCAGGAGATTACCAGAAAAGAATCCTCCCAGTGCTTCCAGGAACCGCACCAGAGACGCAGCTCTTGCTGAAGTTGACAACCACTCCGGTGGCTATGCGTATTTCTTCGAATATCAGGGAAACGCGCTCAAACTGAGCGTCAATCTTCATGAAGTGATCATGATGTCATCTGTATAAACGACTGCGCAACTGCAGCCTGAGAATCTACAAGGCGGCGTAGCAGAGGCCCAATTCCGATTCTGAATAGGATGGCGCTGAGGCGGCAGCCCTGCCTTACCCCGTTAAGAAGCGTAAACACTCTGGTGTAGATATCCCTGACCCGGATGTATGCGTCTTCCTTCCCGTAGAGTACAGAAATCCAGCCAAGAAAGGCCCAACTTCTCCAACAAGGCAAACAGGTAGTTCCTGCTGAGGCTGTCGAACGCCTTTTCCAAGTTCAGAGAGATGAAAGACGACGGCGTGTCATGTCTCACTGCCCAGGCGACTTTGTAGGACATTCGCGCAATGTTCCAGGGGGGTGATCGTCTTAGAACGGCTAAGGTCGGACATTCTGGCACGAGGTCTGGCTGATGACGATGAAAACGGCTCATGAACTCGCCGCTGAAGACTCTATAGCCCGTTGTTGGTAGGCTGATTGAACGAAAAGTCTGTAGACCTGGACCACTGTGCGACTTCGTAACAGGATGACTTTGCTTCGCTTTGAAGTTGGAAGCAAAGCTCCGCGGAGTCGAGAAACTTCGAATATTTGCCAAATAAATGGACCAATAAATCATCAAAGGCTTTGAAAAATAATGAAAGTAATCCACCCCATCCCGAGGCACAGCCGCTTCGACGGCATCGACGCATGACTGCCACTATTTGGTCGCGGGAGATTTCGCCTGAAAGAGCTGGTCCCATTCGTCGAACTCCAAGTGGGTCACAAGCGAGAAAGTCGGCGATGGAGCTTGGGCGAAGCGTCTGCTTGAGCGTTCCAGAAGGAAACGTTTCAGCTAGGCCCCGAAGATGGTGTTACCGTCGTCGTAGGTAAAGGTAGAAAGATCGCGACGTCTGGCTCGGAGGGAACGCCCGAAGCCCGAAAAGAAAGATTAGTCGGATCAGGTACTCTCTTCCTCCAGTCTCCGCCTCAGAGAGTGGTTTATTTCATCGGTGATCGTTTACATTCGATCGACGAACAGGTCTGACCGTAGCAGCTTGCCGATGCAGGAAAGTCTTCTAAATCAGGACGGCACTGTGGTCCAAGGGGGCGCAGTCACTGAATTTGTATTGTGTGACGCGGTTGCCGAAGCCTTAAGAAATAAGATTCTGTCTAGACGACGAGCGTTGATCCGACTTCCGATTATGGCAGCTATTGTGCTCTCCAATGCAGCATCCAAGATGGTGTCAACGTGGACAAGGTCGTCTTGGTCCAGGGATTCTACTGAATCGAATACTAGGTCCTTCGTAGACTCCTTGGAGATGTTTAGAGCACCGAGATCTCAGGCAACTTCTTCACACGCCAAAGCTGCGACGGTCTGGAGCTGGCGGAGCATGAGAGACGTTTGCATTGACGTAAGGACGAGCTATTTTGCCCCGCCATAGCATTTTATACCGGTAAACAACGACACCGGTCGCGAAGACGCAGGTGAGGCATAACAACAAGCGTTGTAGACATGGCAGACGTCTCCCACGTCGTCCAGAGACTTGATGTTCGTCTCCTGTATGAAGCAGATATCAATCTCAAGCTCCTAAAAATAAAACCATCAGAGCTGGATTTTCTGGCGAAGAGCATAAATTCCGCGCGTGTTTATGGTTGCAACTAGGGAGTCCATTGGGATTGACGAACGGAGTTCCTAGCGCGCTAGAACTTCTTGTACAGGGTAATGCTCGTTTTCCTTGTCGGAGCCATGAGCGGCTAGCTAATTTGGCAATGGTCTTCCTCTGCTCGAAATTTGATTATGTAATGAGTCAGTCCATTTTCCCGTTATGCGTTAGGGCCTCCCTAGGCCTAGCTATTGGACACTAGCTATGGCTGCAGACACATTCTCGTTCTTTCAATTTCTCAGACACTTTCTCTGTTTCTCATCCAATGTTTGCCTATCGTGGGTTGGTGGAGGCTCTTGAGAAACGCTTTGTGTTTCGGGCGGTAAAGAAGCCGAGTCGACTCCTTTTCTGTCATAGCTGTGTCTCTGGGAGGTTATATGAGGGCAGAAATATCTGCTGGTGGAGCCACTACCGGAGGGGCGATCGAAGTGGAGGGCGGCTTGATCAAGGATTTTGTGCGTGCAGCAGGAGCATCCAAAGGGGGCACCAGCTTATCCTGAAGGCTAGGCTTGCGAGGTCATTTTCCACGCTTGTGCCCCTGGTTATAGCATAGGGAACATTCGATGCCGTAGATCAATTTGACGTGTGTGACCACACCCTTGGCCTACCGGGTATAAATCTGACAGAGCTTGATTCCGTCTTGCTGAATGATGAAAGCTTCCCGACGAACATCGGCCCAGCAGGATTCCTCGAGATGTATCATCTTTTGAATTATGGACGTGACCTGTCCATATGGCCGCAATGCAGCAACGAGGTCCGCCTCTTCTACCAAGAAAATTACATTGTCGAGCACAATTCGCGCAACCTTTTGCTCAGAGAGAGCGAGAGAACATCTATCTGCTTAAAAAAAAAAACTTATTTTGAGTTGTGATGTACCGAATATTTTATTTTATTTTGGAAAATTACTGAACTTTAGACCATAAAAACCTCTTTTTGAAATTAAAAATATATTACTTGGTGCACGTTCTGGAGGTTAGCATTCAGAGGCTACATTCTGTTTTGAATTAAGATATTTTCCCCATCCCGGAATAAAAAATTATAATAAAATAACAAAGGTAAAGAGTATCAATTGGAAAATATAAAGCTATATATATGTCTTGGGGGAGAGACATCAAAACACTGCGTGATTTCTAGTCATATTTTTCATGTGTGTGTGTTAAAGGATATTTTTTTTTAATTTCCTGCTAAACTTCAGAACGTGTAGCACTAGTAGATGAAGCTACTATATACCAAATAAATCATATATGAGCTTGTATATCTCTCTTTGACTTGTTACGGTAATAGGTATGATACTATTGTTAATTTGATAAAGAAAATATATAGTCTTGACGCATCTGAATAAACTAGGAATTTTCTCAGTGGAATTGTTATCTAACTTGGCGTGTAAAGCTGCTGCTCTGGGTCCATGTCAATATTTTGCAAGGCTGCGACCATTGCTGGACATGAGAATATATAGGTAGGTGTTAGTTCCACACCAGGAAATTTTTTACATGTCCTGTAGGTTCTTGTGCCATCTGGAAATATTGTCATTCCTTTATAGTGTTTCATTCAGAGTCTTATGATCATTTTGATATTCTTCTCTCAGCTTTTCTTTTAAACAATTTTATTCCTCCCATAGCAAATTTCATTTCTAATATCTATATTAATAAAGTGCAAATTTCATAAGTGTTGTTCGCTAAAAACTTTCGTTACAATGCATCAATTTCGACCAAATTTTCAACATTTATGTAAAACGAGATGGAGCAAGTTTTGCTTAACATCAAAATATTTTTCATAACTTTAACATGCGTAACTTCGCTGTTATCGATTAAATACAAAAAAAATCAACAGAGTTAATTTTATTTATTTGAAGTAAACGAAAAAATTGCGCTACAAGTTTTAAAATAAAACTACAACCTTTCGCAATAAGTTTCTTTTATTATGATATGCGCGATATATTATGATATATTCACACACAATCTTGTTTAATAATTAAAACTAATCTTTAACATTGTTTATTATACTTCATAATATATAATATTCGTTAGGCAAACTTTCACTCGGGTAAAACCCGGGCGGAGCCGGGTACACCCGCTAGTATGTTATATAAATAATATTTTTATTATTATCTCTAGTACACATGATAATCATGGTGGGTTGAAGTTAGCGACTGCTTTTACCGTAAGAGAACCACATGCCTACATAGGTGAAAAACAGTTCGAATTTGCACTTACAAATGTTCCAGAGCCCTGTTTGATTACTTGTATTCGCTGGTGGGGTTGGACTTTTGTTAGAATCGGGGGCCTTTGGAGCATTTATTAACTATAGTAATTCGATAAAATAATCCCTTGAATCAATATCAAACGATATTAGGCCAAAAAAAGAAACTTTTCCCTGGAGGCCTAAGATTATTATTTTAATATAAGACTAAATTAATAAATTCTAAAATAGGGACTTATAGAGGATTAATATGAAATAGCTATGTTATACCAACCTTGTTAAAAACCAATTTTGAAACATTAAATACTTTGAAAAATAGTACAAAAGTGAATTTGTACTTGGATCAGGTGGATAAATTATTCATATTGAATACTTTGTAAAAATCATTTTACTGTTCACCTTTTTTATTTTATTTTAATTTAAAGCACTATGTCCCCTTAGAGAAACTTGCGCTGTCATACATGTATGCCTTTACATTTGTCTATATATATGAATATGAGGTACTCAGTCGACACTATCTATGGTGTGCGATCCTGTCGACTCTCGCTATACTGTGTTGACCGAGAGGAACAGGGATGGGGAGTTTTCTAGTACCTCTCTGCACCTTGGAAGAACTTTAACAGTTCTCACAGAGTACAGGCAGTCGTGGTCGAGGCAGAGTGGAGAGCTTGGGAATGTCCACACAAAAAATGAAGACACAGTTGCATTAGGAAAGTTCCGTGAACAGATAAAAGTTGAGCTAGGAGCGAAAGATGGAGAGATAAGAAGTTTTCTTACTGATCTACGGCATGGTCGAGGTTCAGAAGATGAAGTGACGAGGGCTCCCGATGATGGTGGAGTGACTATAATTTTGGCTAGGACGGAGTTTTTATATATCTTTGCCGAGAGATGAAGTATTGCATTTCAGCAGATGCAACAAGAGCGTAGATCGGATGGCGAAATAGTACACTGGCGCCGCCCTGACAGTTTCCTATCTATCTTTAGGTGTTGTTGAACCTCCATCTCTTACTTTAGCTCAACTCTTAATCTATTACAGAGTATATTTATATATCCTCAGTTTGTACAAAGTACATTACATATGATGATGTAATGACACATGTCAATAATGCGTATAATCATTTACAGATGTGTTTCTATTATACAACATGAAAATCTTTTCATAAGTATTATACAATATGGGGTTGTTGGTTTAAACTACCATAAATATATATTTATATATATTAAAATGAAGAAATTTATTGGTTTCTCAAGAAGCTTCTAGGACCAAATTTATTTTTGGTTGCAGTGGTACAGCCTACTCCACGCTGACGAGCGTCAACAGCGCGAAACGCGTTCGTGGATAACTTTTCTTGATTTATCAAGAAATAGGGTTGGCAAAATATCAGGGAACAGGCTAAATCAATGTTGAGTTGATTTCTGTTCCATCAGATGGCGCTCTGCCTTCTGTAAAGCACATGTGCTCCTGGTCAGGATATGCTTTATTTATTTTTAATATCAACACCTGACCCACTTATTTTTTATTTTTACTATTGTTTTTTCACACATATATATACAATAATTTTAGGCCGTGAATAAAATTAGTCATACGATATTAACAATGAAAAAGAGAGAAAAAAAGAACTGTGTACAAAAGAAAGAAGTTTTCGGCAATATGTACAATCAGCATAATATAAATTATCAGTTTCTTAAAATATATTTTTTGCTATATAATTTAAAATATATCTACAAATGGTATTGAATTTAATATATATTAATGGAAATAAAATTACTTGGATTTGTTACTATTAAATTTTTGTCGATTTTATAGTCTTGAAAAACAGGACAATCCAAAAAAAAATGCATTGAGGTTTGTTCCTCACGTCTTCAACAACAACTCGAGTCTTCTACTGCTTTAACTTATTTTTAAAGGCTTCTGAAATTTTCATGTTTAGAAATGAATTGAGAATTATGAAAGTTATTTATATCTTTTAAATGACTGAGAAAATAGAGAATGTGAGTGAAATATTGTATTGAGATCAAATATTGTCCATTGGTATTATTGTCGCCCTATTGACATTTTTGTCAATAAACCGCCGTTCAGAAATTTTAACTGGTTAGAGCCAGTTGAAGACTGTGTCGCCATCTCTCGACAATAAATTGAACTTTTTTCACCACCGACTAAAAATGTATTAAATTGTTCTTGAATGATTTAAATAACAAAAATAAAATATAAATACCTAGAATAATTTTTAATTTTATTTATTATATTTTACTCATATTATTTATTTATTCAACCTATATATGGTTGTGTGTGAATAAATTTATATATTTTTAATAAGTAAAATTCAAATATATAATATTATAAGCCCCATTTCTCAAAAAATATATATATATTTTATACTGTCCACACTATAATTAAAAATATTAGGAGGGCCCAGAACATCAGTGGTGAACCCTCCCAGCAGGTTCGCCAATTTAATCGTCTATTTCTTAGATAGATAGAATTTCTTAGAGCTCTAATACTGTATTATACGGGGTTTTGATTTTAGCTTTGATAAGCTTTTAGAGCAGTTGAATTACATATGGATATTTGCCTCGAGCAATTCACTTTTGCAAAGTTTTGTTTTATTCAAAAATCGTTTTTAATAATTTTATTTACTATATATATAGATCTATCTGTAGATGGCGCGTTAAATTTATATAATATACAATTAAGTTATATATATATATCTGATAATTTTTAAAACCCCAGTCATTCTACCATGTCCCTGCCTATGTCCAACCACCTTGTACCCTGTACCAACTTACTGTATGACATGATGTACTGCTAAGAGTCAAATAAAATACGGACTGTATGTTAGACAGACAGAGAAAAACAAGGAGATAATACCATTATAGATATTAATAAACGATTGCAGTTAGGCCTAGAGTTAAGAGGAAAGATTTCTATCTCGCATCATTAGCGCTAGGTCAACGACACCTTTATTCCAGAGAACTCCAAGACAAAGGACCCCGGAGTTGAATTAGATGAAAACAACTTTATTTAGGTCAATGCTTCATCCTCACATTTTCTGCTATAACTATCAAAGATGGCTTCCCAGTCATTTGGACCAATAAGGCGATTCTTCATCTTCCTTGATGTAATGAATGACCAATCAGAATCTCAATAGAGGCCATGTGACACCACCCGAATGGGGAAGCCTCAGTAGCGTCTCCGAGTCTCATCCGTACTAGACGTGTCTACTGATCCAGCGTAAATCGCGGGGCGTAAGTTCACATCGGTTCCCTTGACCAACCTATCCTGTGTCCTCACTCCTGCCATCACGACTGCAAAACTCACCCCAATCCAAAAACCTTCCAGTTGACAGCACCTTCGCTGTCACAACTACCACAGAGTAAACGGAGAATCGGCAAGATTCTCCACATATATAAAACACAGGTCTCTCTCAATTTAAACGTCAAAACCAGACGCCATCTCTTGACCGTCGCCGCAAACTAGCGGCCTCGGGTCGTTGAAAAAGCCACAACACCAGCTTTGATAAACTGAGACGCGTCCACCTAGAGAACATGGTTTCGGGCTAATGGCCATAGTCAACCTAGGGCGAACGTTATTCCATGAGATTCACAAGGGATC
>CP092878.1:45707909-45795688 GCA_030710605.1 Cordylochernes scorpioides
ATTTGAGTGTTGACTATCTCTTCTAAAGATAAGTTAGATTTTTCTGTCCACATAATATTTAACAACTATTTTTCACTTGTCGGAAAACCCATGCCTCGCGAATTCTTGACACTTTTCAAAATCACTGACTTTAAGATCGCGAAATCTTTGAATTTTATAGGGCTATTAAAAAACAAAATTTCTTAGTGTTCTCCAAACTGTTCCATACGAAATACTCTCATCTGGCGAGAAAATTACATCTTAATACGTGGATAACGTTTCAATAGTTTCAACATGCTGCGAAACCGTAACAGCTGCTGTCTTGGAGGTCGAAGGATTTGACTCTGAATTTTCCTTCCAGAGATCTAGTCTTCCTTTTTTTTTTAATTCGCCTTAGGGAGGAACATCTCATTTACCGCTTCGAATATCTTTGAAGGTAGGAAACGCTCTTAAAGGTTCAGTGGCAAATTATTACAATCATGTTATATACACATACAATTATTACAAAATGTTTTACCAAGAGGGCTTCATCCTTTAGTGATGGCATTCTAGAATAGAAATTATTAGAAGATATATGAATATCAAAGCCACAAAACCAGCTTTGGCAAAGTTAGAAACGTCCCCCTAGAGAATAGGGGTTCGTGTTAATGGCCCTCGTCAGCATAGGGCGGATTTTATTTCATGAGATTCAAATGGATTCTAATGGGATCTTTACAATATGCCAAAGAGGTGTTTAACTGGCAAAGTCGTTTGCCAATTCATCTATGGCCGAAACACCCGAAGCCACTAGTTTGCGACGACGGTCAATATATGGCGTCTAGTTTCGACGCTTATTTTGACGGTAGAGGCGCCCTGTGCTTTTTTCAGATAAATTTCCTTTCGGCAAGATATCCATTTGTGTTTTGGCCATAGATTCGGGCCAGCTACTTTTCCAGCTGAACACCTTTATGCGGATTGTGGAGATTCCATTATATCCCTTGTGAATCTAATGGAATAACGTTCGCCCTAGATTGACTATGGCCATTAGCCCCAAACCATGGTCTCTAGGTGGACGAGTCTCAGTTTATCAAAGCTGGTGTTGTGGCTTTTTCAACGACCCGAGGCCGCTAGTTTGCGGCGACGGTCAAGAGATGGCGTCCGGTTTTGACGTTTAAATTGAGAGAGACCTGTGCTTTATATATGTGGAGAATCTTGCCGATTCTCCGTTTACTCTGTGGTAGTTGTGACAGCGAAGGTGCTGTCAACTGGAAGTTTTTTGGATTGGGTGAGTTTTGCAGTCGTGATGGCAGGAGTGAGGACACAGGATAGGTTGGTCAAGGGAACCGATGCTGACAGACAGACGGCATGGAGGAGAGTGAGCTTACGCCCCGCGATTTACGCTGGATCAGAAGACACGTCTAGTACGGATGAGACTCGGAGACGCTACTGAGGCTTCCCCATCGGGTGGTATCACGTGGCCTCTGTTGAGATTCTAATTGGTCATTCATTACATCATGGAAGATGAAGAATCGCCTGATTGGTCCAAACGACTGGGAAGCCATCTTATAGCAGAAAATGTGAGGATAAAGCATTGACCTAAATAAAGTTGTTTTCAGCGAATTCAACTCCGGGGTCCTTTGTCTTGAAGTTCTCTGGAATAAAGGTGTCGTTGACCTAGCGCTAATGATGCGAGATAGAAATCTTTCCTCTTAACTCTAGGCCTAACTGCAATCGTTTATTAATATCTATAATCGTATTATCTCCTTGTTTTTCTCTGTCTGTCTGACATACAGTCCGTATTTTATTTGGCTCTTAGCAGTACATCATGTCATACAGTAAGTTGGTACAGGGTACAAGGTGGTTGGACATAGGCAGGGACATGGTAGAATGACTGGGGTTTTAAATTATCAGATATATATTTAACTTAATTGTATATTATATAAAATTAACGCGCCATCTACAGATAGATCTGTATATATATAGTAAATAAAATTATTAAAAACGATTTTTGAATAAAACAAAACTTTGCGAAAGTGAATTGCTCGAGGCAAATATCCATATGTAATTCAACTGCTCTAAAAGCTTATCAAATCTAAAATCAAAACCCCGTATAATACAGTATTAGAGCTCTAAGAAATTCGATCTAGACGATTAAATTGGCGAACCTGCTGGGAAGGTTTACCACTGATGTGCTGGGCTCTCCTAATATTTTTAATTATAGTGTGGACAGTATAATCTTTTTTTTTTTGAGAAATGGGGCTTATAATAAATATATTTTTGAATTTTATTTAATTTAAAAATATATAAATTTATTCACACACAACCATATATAGGTTGAATAAATAAATAATATAATAAATAATATGAGTAAAATATAATAAATAAAATTAAAAATTAATCTAGATATTTATATTTTATTTTTGTTAATTTAAATAATTAAAGAACAATTTGATACATTTTTAGTCGGTGGTTAAAAAAGTTCAATTTATTGTCGAGAGATGGCGACACAGTCTTCAACTGGCTCTTACCAGTTAAAATTTCTGAACGGCGGTTTATTGACAAAAATGTCAATAGGGCGACAATAATACCAATGGACAATATTTGATCCCAATACAATATTTCACTCACATTCTCTATTTTCTCAGTCATTTAAAATATATAAATAACTTTCATAATTCTCAATTCATTTCTAAACATGAAAATTTCAGAAGCTTTTTAAAAAGAGTTAAAGCAGTAGAATACTCGAGTTGTTTTTAAAGACGTGAGGAACAAACCTCAATGCATTTTTTGGATTGTCCTGTTTTTCAAGACTATAAAATCGACAATAATTTAATAGTAACAAATCCAAGTAATTTTATTTTCATTAATTTATATTAAAGTAAACAAAAATATTGCGCTACAAATTTTAAAATAAAACTACAACCTTTCGCAATAAGTTTATTTTATTATCTAGATAATAAAATAAACTTATTGCGAAAGGTTGTAGTTTTATTTTAAAATTTATATTAAATTCAATACCATTTGTAGATATATTTAAAATTATATAGCAATAAATATATTTTAAGAAACTGATAATTTATATTATGCTGATTGTACATATTGCCGAAAACTTCTTTCTTTTGTACACAATTCTATTTTTTCTCTCTTTCTCATTTTTAATATCGCATGACTATTATATTCACGGCCTAAAATTATTGTATATATATATATGTGAAAAAACAATAGTAAAAATAAAAAATAAGTGGGTCAGATGTTGATATTAAAAATAAAGAAAGCATATCCTGACCAGGAGCACATGTGCTTTACAGAAGGCAGAGCGCCATCTGGTGGAACAGAAATCAACTCAACATTGATTTAGCCTGTTCCCTGATATTTTGCCAACCCTATTTCTTGATAAATCAAGAAAAGTTATCCACAAACGCGTTTCGCGCTGTTGACGCTCGTCAGCGTGGAGTAAGCTGTACCACTGTGACCAAAAATAAATTTGTTCCCAGAAGCTTCTTGAGAAACCAAGAAATGGGTATTTAAGGCCAAATAAACAATAATGAATAAACAATATAAAAAAAAATAAATAATAAGTGGGTCAGATGTTGAGATTAAAAATAAAGAAAGCATATCCTAACCAGAAGCATATGTGCTTTACATGGCGCTCTGCCTTCTGTAATGCACATGTGCTCCTGGTCAGGATATGCTTTCTTTATTTTAATATATATAAATATATATTTATGGTAATTTAAACCAACAACCCTATATTGTATAATACTTATAACAAGATTTTCATGTTGTATAATAGAAACACATCTGTAAATGATTATACGCATTATTGACATGTGTCATTACATCATCATATGTAATGTACTTTGTACAAACTGAGGATATATAAATAAAACTCTGTAATAGATTAAGAGTTGAGCTAAAGTAAGAGATGGAGGTTCAACAACACCTAAAGATAGATAGGAAACTGTCATGGCGGCGCCAGTGTACAATTTCGCCATCCAATCTACGCTCTTGTTGCATCTGCTGAAATGCAATACTTCCTCTCTCGGCAAAGATATATAAACACTCCGTTCTAGCCAAAAATATAGTCACTTCACCATCATCGGGAGCCCTCGTCACTTCATCTTCTGAAGCTCGACCATGCCGTAGATCAGTTAGAAAACTTCTTATCTCTCCATCTTTCGCTCCTAGCTCAACTTTTATCTGTTCACGGAACTTTCCTAATGCAACCGTGTCTTCGTTTTTTGTGTGGACATTCCTAAGCTTTCCACTCTGCCTCGACCACGACTGCCTGTAGTCTGTGAGAACTGTTAAAGTTCTCCCAAGGTGCAGAGAGGTACTGGAAAACTCCCCATCCTGATTGTTCCTCTCTGTCAACACAGTATAGCGAGAGTAGACAGGATCGCACACCATAGATTAAGTCGACTGGATACCTCATATTCATATATATAGACAAATGTAAAGGCATACCTGTATGACAGCGCAAGTTTCTATAGGGGGACATAGCGCTTTAAATTGAAATAAAATATAAAAGGTGAAAGGTAAAATGATTTTTACAAAGTATTTAATATAAATAATTTATCTACTTGATCCAAGTACAAATTCACTTTTGTATTATTTTTCAAAGTATTTAATGTTTCAAAATTGGTTTCTAACAAGGTTGGTATAACATAGCTATTTCATATTAATCCTCTATAAGTCCCTATTTTAGAATTTTATTAATCTAGTTTTATATTGAAATAATAATCTTAGGTCTCCAGGGAAATGGTTCTTTTTTTTTTTTTGGCCTAATATCGTTTGATATTGATTTAAGGGATTATTTTATCGAATTAATTTAGTTATTAAATGCTCCAAAGGCCCCCGATTCTTACAAAAGTCCAACCCCACAAGCGAATACAAGTAATCAAACAGGGCTCTGGCATATTAGTAAGTGCAAATTCGAACTGTTTTTCACCTATGTAGACATGTGGTTCTCTTACAGTAAAAGCAGTCGTTAACTTCAACCCACCATGATTATCATGTGTAATAAAGATAATAATAAAAATATTATTTATATAAAATATATTAGAAATCAAATTTGCTATGGGAGGAATAAAATTGTTTGAAAGAAAAGCTGAGAGAAGAATATCAAAATGATCATAAGACTCTGAATGAAACACTATAAAGGAATGACAATACTTCCAGATGGCACAAGAACCTACAGTACATGTAAAATATTTTCTGGTGTGGAACTAACACCTATATATGCCCATCTCATATCTCATGCCCAGCAATGGCCGCAGCCTTTAAAAATTTGGCATGGACCCAGAACAGCAGCTTTACACACAAAGTTAGATAACATTTCCACTGAGAAAATTCCTAGTTTATTCAGATGCGTCAAGACTATATATTTTCTTTATCAAATTAACAATCGTATCATACCT
The DNA here is from genome assembly GCA_030710605.1 of Cordylochernes scorpioides. Lineage (NCBI taxonomy): Eukaryota > Metazoa > Arthropoda > Arachnida > Pseudoscorpiones > Chernetidae > Cordylochernes > Cordylochernes scorpioides. The sequence goes on from CP092878.1 coordinate 45,713,288, forward strand.
ATCACCGTAACAAGTCAAAGAGAGATATACAAGCTTATATATGATTTATTTGGTATATAATAGCTTCATCTACTAGTGCTGCAATTTCTGAAGTTCAGCAGAAAATTTAAAAAAAATATCCTTTAACACACACACATGAAAAAGATGACTAGAATTCACGCAGTGTTTTGATGTCTCTCCACCAAGACATATATATAGCTTTATATTTTCCAATTGATACTCTTTACCATTGTTTGTTTGTTTTTTTTTTATTCCGGGATGGAAAAAAATATCTTACACCAACCGAAACGCAAAGCTTTTCTTAATAGCTTCCACTAATCCGGGATCGGCGAACATTGAATGAGAAACAGAGAAAGTGTCTGCGAAAGTGAAAGAACAAGAAGCCAGTGTCCAAAAGCTAGGCCTGGAGATAGCGACTAACGCACAACGAAAAAATGAACAGGCTCATCGCATAATCAAATTTCGAGCAGAGAAATGCTATTGTCATCTTGGCCAGCCGTTCATGGCTCTGACATGTAAAACGAGCATTATCCTGTACAAGAAGTTCTAGCGCGCTAGAAACTCAGTTCGTCAGCTCCAATTAACTCCCTAATTGCAACCATGAACACGCGCGGCATTTATGCTCTTCGCCAGAAATTCCAGGTCTGCTGTTTTCATAAGGAGCTTGAGATAGAAATCTGCTTCCTGCAGGAGACGAGCGTCGAGTCTCTGGACGACCTGGGAGACGTTTGCCATGTCTGCAACGCTGTCGTTATGCCTCGCCGTAGTCTTCGCGGCCGGTGTTGTTTTTCACCGGCAGAAAATGCTATGGCGGGGAAGATTGCTCGTCTGTGCGTCAATGCCAACGTCTTTTATGTTCCTGTAGAGCAGTGCCGCCAGCTTCAGACCATCACAGCTTTGGCGTGTGATGAAGGTGCGTGGGTTCTCGGTGATCAAAACACTTCCAAGGAGTCTACGAAGGACCTAGCATTCGTTTCAGCAGAATCCTTGGACCAAGACGACCTCGTCCACGTCGACATTATCTACGATGTTGCACTGGAGAACACCACGGCTGCTATAATCGGAAGTCGGGTCAACGCTCGTCGTCTAGACAGAAAAATTTCCCCAAGGCTTCGGCAACCGCGTTACACATTTCAAAATCGGTGACTACGCCCTCTTGGGCCTTCGTGCCGTCCTGATCCAAATGAAAAAAAAAACATATTTAAGAATAATTCCCTGCATCGGCAAGTTGCTACGGTCAGACCTGTTCGTCGATCGAACGTAAACATTCATCGAAGAAAACAACGGAATATTTATCAGCATCAATCATTTCCAATTTTATGGAAAAAATAGACCATGAAAAAGGCGCATCTGGTGGAGGAGATACGGTTATTGGGGCCTGCCGGCAGAGGATACTTAGAGAGATCAAACCACTTTCTAAGGCGGAGACTGGAGGAAGACAGTACCCACTCCCTCTATTCTTCCTTGTCGGACCTCGGACGTTCCCTCCGACTCTGACGTCGCTCTTCTTCCACCTTTACCGACGACGATGGTAACACCATCTCCGGGGGCCAGCTGAAGCGTTTCCTTCTGAACGCTTGAGCAGTCGCTTCGCCCAAGCTCCAAGCTCCATCACCGACTTCCTCGCTGGTGACCTCTTTGGAGTTAACGAATGGGATCAGCTCTTTTTCGATGACATCTCACGCGACCAGATAGTGGTAGTCATCTACTACCAGCCATGCGGCCGTGCCTCAGAATGAAACGGATTACCTTTTTAGTTTTTCAAAGCCTTCGAAGATTTCTTGACCCAATTTATTTGGAAAATCTTCGAGGCTCCTCGACCCCGCTGAGTCTTTCATCCATCTTTAAAGTGCAACAAAGACATGCCGAAGTCACACGGTGGTCCGAGTCTAAAGGCTTTTAGTCATATCAGCCCACCAACAACCGGCTACAGGGTTTTCAGCGGTGTGTTCATGAGCCGTCTTCGTCGTCATCTGCCAGAGCTCGTGCCCGAATGTCCGACCTTGGTCGTTCTAAGACGATTATCCTTCTAGAACATTGCGTGAATATGTTCGACAAAGTCGCCTGGACAGCTAGACATGAAACGCCGCTGGCTGACATTCTTCTAAACCCGAAAAAGGCGTTCTACAGCCTCAGCAGGAGTTACCTGGTTGCCTTGTTAGAGAAGCTGGGCCTTCCTCGTGTCGGTTGCTTTCCTCTACAAGAAGGAGGACGCATCCATCCGGGTCGGAGATGCCTACACCAAATCTTTTACACTTCTAAATGGGATGAGTATCAGAATCAGAATTGGGCCTCTGCTACGCCGCCTCGATACAATAACGGGCTGCGGTTGCGTGGTCGCCTATGTGTGTGACTTCATACTCTTAATAGAGGCGACACTCAGTTTGAGCTCGTTCCCCTGATCTTCGAAAAATTACGCATAGCCACCGGAGTGTTTGTCAACTTCAGCAAGAGCTGCGTCTCTGCTGCGGTTCCTGGAAGCACCGGGAGGATTTTTCTCTGGAAATCCTAGCGCTGACTGTCCACCGTCGTAAACATCGTGGCCTCCCAAGCCTCCCACCTTACGGGGCTACTGGAGCGAGCCATCGCGAAGTAGTTTCCCTTCATTCACGGCCTGTCACTGGTGGGTCTTGCTCGCGATGCCAAAAGCCTTGTCTTGGATTATATCACACCTCCACGGCTACCTTCTACCTGAAACCATCATAGGCCGGCTTCGTGTGTGGTACGATCCAAGTCTCGTGGCTTCCCGGGGGCATACTGGATCACTCAATCTCCGAAGGTCGCGTCGGTCTACTTGACATCGCAGGCCAACTTCTGCTCGCCTTCGTGTAGGTGTTCAGGCCTCATTGAGCGCCACCGCCATCGGTTACTTTTGGCTGATCTGCAGCCGGTAGTAGCTGACACAGCCGGCTTCTGACGTCTGTCTCTCCCCGAAAATAAGGAGACTTATGGAAGGTCGCCTCAAACGTTCTTGAGTTAGACCACCGAGTTCTGTATCCCGACAGGCTGAGTCCCTGGTCCGAGGCGACAACAGTCTCCTGCGGCCGCCAGACCTGCTGGCTACCTAACGCTGGCTACAGGTGACTTCATACTGTATTTCAGAAAAGCTTCCGGCTCAGTATCTTGGCTATTCCCGGACTGCTCACACAGCGATACTCTTACTGCCTCCAGCTTGAAGACTTTATGCTGCAACCTAACTGTCTATAGGCGTCGTACTTTTCGTTCGGTTCTGCTTCTAACTTATCCAGCTAGTAAATCATAGGTTTGATTACATTGGTGATCGTGATGGAGAAGTTTTACTTTACATTTCGATAAGCCTTATAGCCCTACCATGGTTTACAGGTAAGCTTCTGCTTCGAGTTTCAATAATCTGAAACTCTGCCTTATGCGCTAGAAGATCAAATGAAACAGTATTTGATTTATTCAAGTTTTTATTCTATATTGGAATAAGGAGAGAGAGAGAAATAAAAACTTGGTCTTTAGGTAAAAAAATGAAGATAGATATTATGGGGTATGTATGAGATTATATTACAGATAAACTATCTTGCATAAATAATAGGTAATTTAGACTGAGTCCTTTTAAATATATGAAATAAAACTTTGAATTTTATATTTGGGCACAGTACCAATCTATGAAATATATCAATAAGGACCATATATATATTCTTTGAATATATATAAACAAATGTTCCTCTAAATAGCTATCTATATATAATATCTGCACGCGTGGATAAATACAATAGTGAATCGTAATGGTAGATTAAACTGTCAGTACCATTGAGAAGATCTACAATGATGACTAAGCCTTCAGAATCATTTTTAATTACATTGAATGATAATATACTATTGTTTTAATTGTAGAAAAAATATATTATCTTGATATAGATTTGAGAAGATGACACGTTAAAGTCTAATACAGTAGATCCTCGAATCTATAAAAAAGTGCCTAATTATAATATGATAATATAGTGAACCCCATGAATAAATGTATAGTGATCTAAAGGTTCAGGGTCATTGTGGTTCGCTATAGCGAGGTTTTACTCTATTCTAATTGTATAAATGCCGAAGAAATCTATGTTTTTAGAATGTGTAGTTAAGAAATGGCCGGTGTTTTTGCGGATGGGAGGGCAATCTCCTCTGTGGTGATGATCGTTAAAACCACTTAAGTTCTGGATTAAATTAAACACGCGATGGAATCACTTGGACGTTTCCAATTAAGTTAAGATGGTTTGTTCCCTCTTGGAGGTAGGCACGGTGGCTTCTTGAGCTTCCTCTTGGCTTCCAGTAAATCATAGGTATGTCTTGTCGATCGAACCTTTGTTCCTGGAGGTATCCATGTAGGTAATGTTATTGGTATTGGCCTTCATTTAATGGAGCAATGAAGACTCAGCTGTGGCGAAAGCACTCATCTCCAATTACCATCTTGGTATTGAATCGGGCAAAGCTCCCAGTATATCGACTCTTCATGAATATAAAGGTTGCTTGGCTGGCATTCATGTTTCTTAAAATAAGAGACACTTCAGTCATAAAAGTTTTTTTTTTCTCGACGTTTCGACAAAAAAAATTCTCCTCGTCATGAAAAATAAGAAGAATTTAGTTCACACATGTTTAACTGTGTCTTCAATTAAGTTTACTGTGTATCAAATATCTTTCAAGAGTTATTTTCTGAGTCCCGATGCTAAAAGGTACAACTTCCTTATGTTTTGTCCATGAGTGTATGTCGTCCAAAGTATATTTTTATATAACTCCGAGATCCATTCATCCGCATTATGCTCTTAGGAGGCAGAGGCAATTTTTTTTAAAACTTGGTTATCTCGTGTGTCTTCAACTAAAGTCAATGTGTATCAACTATATTTCAAGAGTTATTGTCTGAGAACCAATATACATGCTAAAAGGTAGAACTTTATTATGGTTTATTCCGCATTATGATCTCAATAAAAAGGCCCGTTTAAACTTAGCTTGATTAAGTAAACGACAAAGAAAAATATCCCAAGTTTTCACGATTTATATCAGTTGGTATCGGCTAAGATTGATGCCGCATATAGCTTTGTCGACAATTATGCCGAGCCTAAGAATTCCAGGGCAGATTTGACTGTGTTCGTGGAATGATGATATTCATTTGGGAAAGATATCTCTACCTTTATAAAATTACACCAGAACAATACATTTTGTTTATATAAGAAAATAATAATATTATAATTTCTCCTTCAGACAAAGGTAAAAGCACAGTGATAATGGACATAGCAGACTATGACAGCAAAATCCAGCAATTACTTCAAGACAAAGAAATATACGAACTGTTAACTATTAATCCTCTACAGAATATGATAAAAGATTTCAACAGAAATTTGAATAGAATAAAACGCACGCACAAATTAGACAACAAAGTTGTTGAAAAAATCAAAGCATCAAAATGTGATCTACCAATATTCTATGGTTTACCGAAAATGCATAAACCCAATAACCCACTTCGTCCCATAGTCTCATACACCGGTTCACCAATCTATCCGTTAGCTAAATATCTTTCAACAATAATATCGCCGTTTCAGAAATTTCTCCCCCACACCGTTCAGAACGCCACATCAGTGGTAGAGATTATGCAAGGAATAGCGATACCCCAAAATTACCACATGGTTTCATTTGATGTTGAATCTTTATACACGTCGATCCCACATAAGGAAGCCATCAGTGAATTTTCAAAATGTATAGACACCAATCCACAACTTAATTTAACAATTCCTAAAGAAGCACTTAAAGAATTACTCGACTTATGTTTATCCTTCAGTTATTTCAGTTACAAAAACCAGCATTAAAAACAGATTAAAGGCCTTCCAATGGGCAACCCAATTTCTTTTGCCCTCGCCAATATTTATATGAATCATATTGACAATATTATCATTTCAACCAAACATCTCAAAATAATAGCCTGGAAACGATATATTGACGACATCATTTGCATCAGTCAAAATAGCAACCTCGACAATATTCTAACCTTCCTCAACAGTTTAAAGCCATTTTTAACCTTTACATAGGAAATAGAAAATAACAGCACTTTGGCCTTCTTAGACATCAAGCTCACCAGAATAAATAGCAAAATAGAAACCAGTATATATAGAAAACCAACGCATACAGGCAAATATCTCAATTTTAATTCATTTGGCCCCATTAACCATAAAATAACCGTTATAAAAACACTATCAAAAAGAATATCCACCCATTGCTCCTCAAATATTAAAAATAATAAAGCTGAACAAAACATATTTTACAATGAGATGAAAAATAATGAATATCCTTCAAATTTCATCAAGAAACATATATATAAGCCCACCAACAGTCCTACAAACAATAGTGAAGAACCGAATAAATACTGTGCACTGCCATACAATTATGGCATTGAAAGAATAACAAGAATACTTAAAAATTACAATATCAAAACCCGATACAAAACCACAGCAAATCTGAAAGAAATTCTACGCCATCCAAACACTAAACATAATAGCATTCATCAATTTAAATCAAACATAGTATATCGCATTCCATGCAAATCATGCCCTACAACATACATAGGAGAAACCGGTAAAACTCTTGAAGAAAGAGTAAATCAACACAAAACAGCTTTTAAAAACCATAGCCCATTATCACTTTTAGTAGATCACGCACTCAAACAGGACCATATACCAAATTTTGAAAAAACAGAAATTATATATAACAACATTAAAGATAAACATTCAAGACTCTTTTTAGAAAGTTGGACCTCAATGAAAGATACCAACAGTATTAATAGAAAAATTGACATACCTCCGTTATATCTACAGTTCAAATCGATTTAAAATTATTTTATTATACTTATTAGGAATCATATATTATTTTTTAATTTTTATAAATGTACATATATAGACTATTCTTATTAATATTTTTTGTGTGTATATATTTTAAATTTTATCCACACAGAGTTACAAATATTTATATATCGTCGCGTGAAGGCATCACGTGATGAACCAAAGCAGTTCAAAAACAAGAAAAGCCCTGACGAAGTTAGGCGTATAGCCTATTGAAATATTGGCATTTATATTAAATAAAATGTTTATTTTATTTTTGATCCAAAATATGCTATTCAATTAATATATATATATATATATATATATTTTGTAAGGAACACAAATTTTCATATAGATTATTATGAAACACAACCTGCTTTGAAAAATGCAGGCGTATAAGCAAACCTGCATACCATGATTTCCTGCGATGGGCATCATAATTACAAGAACGGATTCAATCATTACCTCTTACTTCTAATCTTATATCCAATCTTCAAAGAAGGTGTTTAACCTAATGAAGTATTAGATAGGCTTGTGTTCGATACTAAATATGACATTCCAAATAATTACAGTGTGTTATCGCCTAACACCATCCGTAAAAGGTAACCTAAATACAACACCTCTTTACAAAACAAGTGAGCCAAAGCCCGGTTTGGTTACTAGCACTCGATAGTGAGAGATTCAAACTATGTGAGAATCAGGAACCTTTTGAGAATTTATTTTTCCAAATTTATTTACCTAATGCGGGAATCGAACTCGGTTCTTAGCGGTCGAAAAACAACGGTTTAGACCAGGGGTTGGCAAATTTTGAATCGAAAGAGTCAAAAATTACAATTTACAAAATTTCAAAGTTTTTGAAGAGCTACAATTATTTTTCTTGCCAACAATGAATAGTACTCGCATAAATAATATTTACGTATGGAACTATATAAAGAGCCTCAGCTTCACATCAAAAGAGCTGTATGTGTCCGCAGTTTGACGACCTCTGATTTTAGACCATTTGTCCACCGACAACATTTGGTATAAAATATAAATAACTGCATTGATAGGAACTATTAGATTAATGGACCTCTGGAATATGTGGAAAGATATGCATAACACACATACACAGGTGCATAAATAAACCCACAAACACTTTATATTAATAATAATTATTGATTTTATCGAAGAGAGAGAGTTTTTACTTAAATCATTTACCCTATATATAAAATATCAAGTTTTCGTTCAATATAAAATTTCTACATGTAATGTTTTCTTTACAAATAAAAAGCAAATAACAATAGATAAATTTACAATAAAACATTCACAATAAATAACGTTTATAATACTATTCGAGATATGTTTGTAAAAATTCATATATCATTCTAAAATCAGCCAGAAAAAATAATATTTTGTTTTGAAATTAAATTTTATATAATCTATGCATATTTTGGTCAACATAAAAACAGCTAATTGTTGAACATAAAACAACAAAATAAAATATTTGAAAAATTATTTTCCTAAAAGAAAATTAGTACATATTTTTAGCTTTAAAAAAAATAAAAATTTAATTATATGACCAGTCTTTTTGTTGTTTTGTTTCGAGGATGATTTTTAGAAATCACAAATAAAAGCCACATGATGAAATTTAATCAACTTTTTTAATTATATAAAATATTTTAAGAGTTAAAACCGTTTAAAAAGAGAACGCGAAAAATTCCATTATTTTAATTTAATTAAAGCTGGGATTTGAAATGTTTTGGCTTTTATTCTAATATATTGAGTTGGCATGTTGAAACAGAAAGCCTGTTTAGAAAATATTTTATTAATTTCAATTCTTGTTTACTTTTTGAGAGAGAAAGCTATTATTGTGGGTGTTAATAAATTGTTAATTAATTTTATATTTCACTGGGGGGATTGGTTTTCAAATTAATAATTTCAAATCGTCAACTGTTTTTATTTATTTTATTTTTTTATTTTAGATTGGAAGAATCTTTCTAACGAGATTTTCATCGCCTCTATCTCGAGTTGTATCTTTGAATTTTCACATTAGTTATTAAACTTATTTTTATATGTATACAATATAATAATAATATTACTTTGATATTTTAATTTGATTTCTTTTCATCTTCGAATTTTTCTTCTTGGTTTTGTTAGAATAAGTTTCTTAGACTAATCGTAATCTTTATCCTTGTTTGTTAAATATACCTAATTAGAAAAAATATATAAACGGTAGAAATTTGTTTCTTTATTCGTGAAAAATTGCAAGCTTTAAAATCTTTACAATTCTTCTATGACTGTGGAAGGATTATAAAGATCCGAAAACTTGCAACTTTTCCTGAATAAAGAAACGCATTGCTAGCGTTTATATTTATACTTTATAGCAATTTTCTCTTTTAAGAAATACAAATTGTTGTGGTTCAGGGGTTTTTAAAATTTGTGAATAAAGTATTGAATACTGGTGTTTCTTTCTTTTTTTTAAATATACTTTACTAGGTATCAGGGAACGTGCACGCGATTATATATAATGCTTTTAAAATATGAATATCAAATTTAAGGTATTCATGTAAATAATAGTTAAAAATAACTATACAATCATTATACTTGTATATTGAATAAGAAAATATTATTTTAGAGCAGAAAGATATAAAATTCTCTGGAATATGGTCATAATCACATCATTCCTCGGGTAAACGAACTGATATTTTAGATATAAATTTGTTATACTGTGTGAAAACTATGATTAAACATTAAATTATCTTACTTACACTTTATTTAAGATTCTGATTATATTGCCACGTGGAAAATTAGGGAAGACCAACTTCAGGATGAGACAACAATTTATTTAAGGCAAGAACAAACTATGAGTGATAAACAAAAAATAAACAAAAGAGGGAAGTGTACAGAGTATAGCAAAATATAAACATAAAACATAATACTCTGATAATAAAGTAATAAATACTTTGTTACAATATGTACAATGAGAATGAAACCATTCAAAATTACATATCCCCATTTTAAATTTTGGTGAACAGCCCAGGCTCTTGATGTCACAATGAAATTTATTATTAGGATGAACTTCAATGAGGCATTTAAAAGACATCTTTTTCTCTTGTTTAATTGAATTATAAAATTTCAAAAAGGATATCCATAAAGTTAGTATATTCTCGAAGAATTCTATATATTTTCACAAATAAAAATCAGGGTTTCAAGACCAGAAATTTCACAATTTCATAGAAAAATTAAGTCAATGATTTTAACACCTCTTTAAAATTATTTCGCCAGGCTTTAGATCTCAGATTGATAAAAAGTTTTAATAGAGATACTTTTCTCTTATTTGATGGCATATAATTAATTCATTCATTGAAGTGTAAAATTGTTTACAAGAGAGGTTTACGTTGAGTTTAAAAAATCTTTATTAAATAATATAACTGGTGTAACTTCGACCCAAAATCTCTTTCTTATAAGGCTATAGAATCCGGCTATAAGTCTATAGGCCCGTGTAAGAGTGAATATATATGTGTGTTTAGACATATCTATAAGTGTAGAGGTCCGCCTATACGTGCATCGTCCCACTGGGAAAGAAGGCTCACTCGCCGTGGCACATCCCCCGCATGATCATCTATATATTTTAGTTTTTTTTTCTATTTTCAATGTGAAATATTGACAAGAAGTCTATAAATTTTGTTTCAATTGTCAATTGTCTATGAATGCGCAAGCCCGTCTATATTTGTATAGAGCCCCTCTATATTACATAGGTCCATCTATAAGTATAGGGTCGTCTATAATTGCATATGTCCGTCTATAAGTGTAAAGGTTCGTCTTTAAGTGCATATATACATCTATACGTGTATAGGCTAGTCTATTAGTGCATAGGGAAGCTTGTCTATAAGCGAATAGGTCCTTCCATACGTTTATATTTTTGTCAACAAGAACATGACCCTTATATAAATACATATTTCCTTCTATTAGGGTATAGGATCGTATATAACTGTATATACCCTATCTATAAGTGTAAAGGTCGTCTATCGGTGTATAATCCCGTTCAAAAGTATATAAGCCCGTCAATGAATTGACAGACCCTTCTATATGTGTGTTGGCTCGTCTTTAAATGTATAGGTATGTCTATAAGTTCATAAGCCCGTTCATAAATGTATAGACCCGTCTATAAGTTTATAGGTCGGTCTATGAATGCATAATCCCGTCCACAAGTATATAAGCCCGTCTATAAGTTCACAGGCCCGTCTATAAGTTTATAGACCCGTTTATGAATGTATAGACAAGTCTATAAGTGTATAGGCAAATCAATAAGTTATTGTCCCATCTATGAATGTATATTCTCGTCTCTAAGCTTATAGACCCGTCTATAAATGTATAGGGGCCCGTCGATGAATGTATAGGTACGTGTATATGCAAATCTAAGTGTATAAGCCTGTACATAAGTGTGCAGGCCCTTTAATAACTGTATAGGCTATCTATACGTGTACAGGTAAGTCTATAACTGTATAGGTAAGTTTTTGAATTTTTAGGCCCGTCTATAAATGTATAGGGGCCCGTCTATGAATGTATAGGTAGGTCTATAAAAGTGTATAGGCCCGTGAAAGTACATTTATTTAAACTCCCTAGTTATCCGTTTTTAAAAATTAAAAATTTATTACTAGTTCTATTTATTTGGTTTTAAAGTTTTGTTTATGATTGAAACACGTTTTCGAGAATCTTAACTGAGAAAGGTAACAAAAAATATGATTAAAAAGTCAATGGAGACATCATTTTTTGGTTTCGTGCGGAAGTTTTAATTTGGTCAGTAATGAAGGGGACTTATCGGTGCAGTGCAGAGTGACAAATGAGGCGGAGGGTTATCACACGGACGGCAATTTTTCAACGGAAAGTGGGCCGAGAGATTGATGCTGACCGTCCTCCATTGATTATCTCAATCTATTATCTCGGCCAAACAAGGATTGTTAACTACCTCCTAACTGATTTTTGTTCTTTCTCAGATAGTTGATGGTAGTGTCGTGCTTGTTGCTGTGTCAGTCATCTGATAGCTTGTAACCAGTAGAGTGATTTATAATTTGTATTTTACAATCCTCCGTGAGAGACCGCTCAAATAACATCGATTATACTGTCCTCTCCTGGAGGTTGTGTCTCATTTGAGATAGGATCATATCATGTCATGGTGAAAATATATTTTACGAAGTTTAACCCAACACACACAAATATAAATTGAATAGGACCGGCTATGAGAAACAACATCAGACTTAGAGCAAGTAGTAGCGTCAGGACGAAGTCTTAAAGCTGACAGGAAAGAGGATCTGGGTTTCTACATTGATTCGGACAGGAGATTGAGTTCGATTAAGACCGGGTTTGAGTCCTGATTGAGGTTGGAAAAAAATATCCGGGTTTAACTCCAGATGCAGGTTGGAAAGCGGATCCGGGTTTGAGTCCTGATTCAGTTTGGAAAAAGGATCAGTTAAGCCACTATGCACGTTGGAAAGAGGATCCTAGCTTCAGTTTAGATGTAGGCTGGTGAGTAGATCTGGATCTATGTCTCGATACGGGCTGGAAAAATATGCGGGTTTGAGTACTGATGCAGGATGGAAACAGATCCGGGTTTAAGTCCCGATACAAGCTGGAAAAGCACCTGAGTTTGAGTACTGAGGCAGGCTGAAAAGAGATCCTGGTTCAATTTTTAAGGCGCAGATAATTATCAATTAAATATGATCTATTCACATCTTGTGAATTCAAGTATGAGATCCACAGTTTGCATTAATTGATGAATGATAATGAGCAAATAATTCAATATAATTGACGATTCAATTGAAAATAGTTAAATATGTGCTAAGTACAATGAATATGTACATGGCGCCTTTGCCACCGTTAAAGGGTTCAGTGGAATATCAGCGGGCCTTTAGAGACAACAGGCAATTAGCGGTTCACAAAGTAAACATAAACCGCGTGTTTTACCACTGAGAAGATGGTAAGGAATGTTAAATCTGCGAAGATCCAGCAGTCGCCCGATGATTGAGAACGACTTTCGGATAAGAGGGCGGATGGCAATGCAGGGTCAGTAGAGGTTGGCAAGAGACAGGTCTCTGAAGCCGCAGGCGATGCAAACAAGCTGGCTAGACACTGGGTGCCCCGGATGTGGCATGGTGCGCATGGATAGCTGCAGTGTGATGTCCGCCGCATGGCCCCGAAGAAATTACAATGAAAAGATTTGAAGGGAACGCTGATGGAGGGCACATCGACCACTCGCGGCCAGAGCCGGAGATACCGAGCGAACGGCTGCAAAGTGGGGACGATTCATCATACGACGTACAATGCGTGTGGATATGAGCAAGAACGACGTGGTTGTTTCGCGCAGCATCACGGATTTCTCCGGGCTCCTCTCCTAATATTCGCTCCGCGCGTTCTCGATCAACAGATTCAGGAAAAATACCCCAAGGGCAGCTGCGTCCTCGTAGACACTCTTCGTGTTCGTGGTACTGAGCAGAGGTGCAGGTCACGGACGCGCAATCCGATCTATTAGATGAAGTCTGATGATAGGGTGTTGCTATAAATCGGAAGGTACCTACAAAAGGACTGGTTCAGTAGGATGTGAAGCACCCGATTGCTCATCCCCAGGGTGAAAGAGGCCAGCTCCCACAGTTTCTGATGGCTAGGGGAAAGTAGCTAGGAACTCGAAAAAAAAAGAGGCCATCACAAGGCTCTAGACTCCGCCAGCCATGAGAAAACGCTATTTCCTATACCTCTGCGTGCAGCCTGAAACCTCTTGAAGCAAGCAAGTTCGAGTTGGGTCATATGTCCAATAAACCCACGCCATCAACAGACACAGGACGTACCAGTAGAGCATTTGGGGGACAAGAGACGCAATTTCAGGACTCCCAGACGAACCTCGTCAGTCTGACCTGCAATTTGGCGATAGTGGCGTCGCCTAGCAGGTAGCCGTGCAGATATTGGAGCGAGTTGGCCGCTCTCCCACTCCCAACCGGGGAGAAGCCAAGGGGCTTGGTTTATAGAAACATGTCAATTTTATAGTCCTTAGTAATAATTTGTATCTCTAATCCAATCTGTGATCACTAAAACCCTTTATAAAATCTAAAATATTTCAAAATATAAATTTACAGTTAAACCTGTCTATAGCGCCCCCCTTTTGGGACTCATCAAAATAGGGTGCTATAGAGAGGGGCGTGCTATAGACAGGTCACTTTTAATGTAAAATGTTTACATTTTAATGCTTAAAATCGGGCGCTATAGAGAGAAAGGTGCTATTAAGAGGGGGCGCTATAGACAGGTTTAACTGTATATCACACTACCCTCTACCAAAAATTATTTTTTAATGGTAATATTGTTTTGAAAAAACTAGACGAATCTAAAGGATTTTCCCTCGCGATTTTTGCGTGTACATTTTTAACCAACCTTATTATAAGGTTGTCCCAAAAATTCATGTATTTTTTAAACGCTGTTTTACTTATCACTTAGCGAATAATAATATTACGGTGAATACACAATAATACATAATACAATTACAAAATAAATCTATATATATAAAATTGAATGTCTGTCTGTCTGTTTGTCTGTACTCTATAGATTCAAAAACCATACATCCAATCGCCGTGAAATTTTGGGATATTATTAGGTATATCACCGGGAAGGTTTTGGAAAAATAATTTCATGAATATCTTGAATATCCTTAGAGTTATTTGCAGATTTGTAGATTTAACTCGCAAGCAGCGCCCCCATTGTGACGATGATAACAAGTTTTCTTATCACTAAGTTTGTTATCTTAAATATTATTTATCAAAAGTAAGATTATCTCAGGATGACACGGCAAATATTTGACCGGGAAAAAATGTTCACTAGATAAAACTATGTTTTTCTAATGTAGAAAATTAGGAAAGACAAAATTCAGGATGACACGGCACACAAGGACCGGGAAAAAATGTTCACTTTATCGAGAGATTCAAATTTACGAGTTTCAAATTATCAAAATATATCTTTTTTTTTAATATGTTTTTAGAGAATTGTTTTAACAAATGTTCGCTAGACAAACCTTTACTCGGGTAAAACCCCGGGCGAAGCCGAGTACGTTTTATAAGTTTATAGAGAATTGTTTTAACAAATGTTCGTTAGACAAACATTCACTCGGGTAAAACCTGGGCGAAGACGGGCACATCCGCTAGTATTACATAATTATTTGAAAATAAAAAAATAAATATCACAGATAAAATTTTCTTTTGATTTTGAATTAACAAGCTTTCGAGCAAATATAAAGATTATTAAGAGATTGTACATTGAGTATTATCCCGTTGAAGAGCAGTATATTTGCTTGAAAGCTTGCAAATTCAAAATCAAAAGAAAAATTTCACCTAATTTTTATTTTTCCTTTTTCAAATATATATAGTTGTATATACATAATTCATAACGGTGAATAATATAGGTATTTAAAATATTTTGTAAATGTTTACGAACTTTTGGGATAACCTTGTATAATCAAAATTTTATATGGAAATATCCATATTTTATAATCTAATATGCAAATATTTTATTTTTAAAAACATGTATTTTACTTACATCATTGACTATTATTTTATTTTTGACCATATATTTAAAACATAACACTTTTGAATATTGTTGTAAATATGTATAGTTGCACTTCTTATTATTTTAAATAACGAATATAGAATTCATTTTATAAATTATATATTACTGTGAAAAATAATTATATGTGTAATTTGCTTCAAGTAATTCAAAATTTAATTCAAATAATAATCATAACATTGTAGTGTGTCGATTTATTAGTCCAGCGATGGCCCAGAAAGTATTTCAAAGTTAGTGTTTTATTGGAGTTACTTATTAGCTACATTTTCAGAGGAAGACGAATGGACAACACCCTAGAATGTCTATTCTGGTTCTGTCCGACTTTCGCTCATATTCCGCGCCGCCTGGTCATCTATTTCATGGCCCCGCTTATATGTTTGCTGACGGCGTGGTCCGTCATCCCAGCAGGCTGAAAGGAAGTCTCATGGCCCCCACAACATCCACAATATTCCACCTTTATTTTACTACACCTTATTTCCAACATATCAGTAACCTTCTGTCTTCCTGTTTAAATTTCTTGAAAAGGTCTACAGAGAGTCTTCAAAACATTGGAAGAAAAAGTGATGAAAAAATGATATCCCTAGTATGCATTTTAGTTATTATGATGCATTAGCGTGTCCACTGTTATAAGAAATTTAAAAAAATGTTTAAAAAAATGCTCCAATGACCCCCGATTCTTGCAAAAGTCCAACCCCACCAGCGAGTGCAAGTAACCAAACGGGGCTCTGGCATATTTGTAAGTGCAAAGTCGAACTGCTTTTCACATGTGTAGACATGTGGTGCGCTTACAGTAAAAAGCAGTCGCTAACTACCCACCATGATTATCATGGCCTGTACCACGTGTACTAAGGATAAGCAAAAAAAAAAAAAAAAAACACTCGCAAACTATTTTTCAAATTATTTTAAAAACTGAACGCTTTTATAATTCATACAAACATATGAAACAAGATGCAACAGAATATGCGCTTTAAAATACAATTAATTAATTTTCATAAAATATATTTTTAAGGATAAGTCACATCAAGTCACATCAAACCGATACATTGGCTTGTCTGGTGCTTAAAGGGTTAAAGAATAAAACTCACACGTCAAAAACAGTTTAAATATAAAGTATACATACAACTATACAATATACGTGTATTATAAAATTATTTTGTAATTGTGCGCACTATAACTTCACAATTCATAAAATCAAAATAAAAATGTCGATAGTTGATATGAAATGTCACCCACAATAACTTATCTCAAAATCGCATCTCTACACCATTCGCCCTTTTACAGAGTTATTGCTATAGATGTACGCATCAACTTCTAGTTTTGTAGTATAGATGATCATTTAAAAAATATTGTAAATAACGGGACTAATTGATTAAACAATTAAATACCTCACTTCATTGATGATAACGCCTCAATAAAGTTCAATATTCAAATATCAATAGTAAATTCAAATGTGATTCGACCCCCTTCTCATATCAATTGTATGAAAAGGTTAAAAGAAAATAGAGTTTTAAATATTACCTAGTTACGAGCTAATAGTGTCTTTGTTTGAATTCCTATTTACCAAGAAAATTTATTATTTTAAAAAAGCCAAAATATCTTTCTGAAAATTGATGTGGAAGTTAAACAACCTAATTTTCTTTCCTTCATATCTTCGTCTGCTGTGAATTTATCATTCCAGGTATTTCTTCAATGGTCCCAACATATCCAAATTATAGAATGACAAGACAATCTGGACTATAAGATGATTAAATGATAACTCTGAATTATATTCCTAAATACTTGATATAAAAATCCATCAGGATTCGTACATTGATAAGCAAACATTTCACAATTCGTGTTACAAAGCAAGACTCATTACATTTAAGAATTAACAATGAAACCTTGATGCGATAATACAGTAAAAAAGGTTTATAGCTAAATAAAATATTGTAAGTTTACTATAATTTTCAGGATTTACCTTATGTAGGAAGGAGAATAACAAATGATTTCATACTTCTTCAAATTAAAGATACTTCGGCCAGTAAATCTTTTTTATTGTCTCGACGTTTCGACAAAAAGCTTTTGTCGTCGTCAGGAGCGAACAAAAATCAAAACATTTGGGAAAGTCTTCAGTTCGTCAAGGAACGCATCCAAGAAAGAGCAACTCTTCAGTTCGTCAAGGCACGCATACAAGAAAGAGCAATTCTTCAGTTCGTCAAGGCAGGCATCCAAGAAAGAGAAACTATTCAGTTCGTCAAGGCACGCATACAAGAAAGAGCAATTCTTCAGTTCGTCAAGGCAGGCATCCAAGAAAGAGAAACTATTC
The DNA here is from genome assembly GCA_030710605.1 of Cordylochernes scorpioides. Taxonomy (NCBI): domain Eukaryota; kingdom Metazoa; phylum Arthropoda; class Arachnida; order Pseudoscorpiones; family Chernetidae; genus Cordylochernes; species Cordylochernes scorpioides. The sequence continues at coordinate 45,730,991 of CP092878.1, forward strand.
AGTTCGTCAAGGCACGCATCCAAGAAAGATCAACTCTTCAGTTCGTCAAGGAACGCATTCAAGAAAGATCAACTCTTCAGTTCGTCAAGGCACGCATCTAAGAAAGAGAAACTATTCAGTTCGTCAAGGAACGCATTCAAGAAAGATCAACTCTTCAGTTCGTCAAGGCACGCATCCAAGAAAGATCAACTCTTCAGTTCGTCAAGGCACGCATCTAAAAAAGAGAAACTCTTCAGTTCGTCAAGGCACGCATCCAAGAATCTCGCAGTAAGTATGAATTCCGGCTAGGCAGCCTCTATCTTCACGATAAATTATTTTATGGTTTTGAAAATTATTTGTTGGTTGAAGGCTGGTTTGGAAAAAAATATAGATACATCAAGCAATAATTTATTTAATTCCTCTGAGGAGAATAACAGCAGGTCACTGAAACGTCGGAATATCAATAAATTATCATTTTATCAATAATTATATATATCAATAATTTATCATTTTAAAGAGAAACAACGATTATTTCTAACCTTAGGCATGAGTATGAAAAGATGAATTGGGAAGTGTAATGATAAACGGAAAAATAAATGTGTCCAGGGATGGGAATTCACAATTCACCCTATCATACTTCATACCTAAGGTTAGAAATAATCTCTGTTTCTCCTTAAAATGAATTTCTATTTTTCGTTCAAAAGAAACAAATGCGGGATAATTTCAAATGTCGTTTACAATCATAAGCCGCATTGTATTTTATAATAAATTATTGGTTGATATAGTTATATTTTTAATTATAATTCCATAATAAATTAAACTTCGTACCCTCTAGGATTATATAATGTGATAATTTATTGTATCTTTACAATAGTGAATTCATGGCTATAACGAACCAAAAGTTCAGTTCCATTAGGATTCGCTATGGTAAAGTTATATTGTAGTTATTTTTGCTGTTTTGATTTTGCTTTATAATCAAAATGTAGTAAAACCTTCGTTATATAAAAATTACCAATCGTAATGAACCTTTGGTTCACTATAGCCATGGGTTCATAATACAATGGTATACTGTTATGTAAAGGCATCTCCTAATCGTGCAACTGAGGTTGCTGATGGTTTGCATCTCCGATGTTAAGCAATGTTGGGCCCGGTCAGTACTTGGGAGGGTGACCACCCGGGAACACCGGGTGCTGTAGGCTATAACGAGAATAGTTGATATTTATTCCGATAGATGGCGCAAGCCATCAGCAACTTTCAGTTGCACGATAAGAAGATGACTTTTTCATAATTTGTGCACCTTATCCCAGTACAATATCACATTTATTTTATCTTTTCACAATGATATACTGTATTATTAAGAATAATTTAGGATCATTTTAGATTAGTTATATATGCGGGAATATCTCTATATCCGCTGTTCCTTTTAGCGAGGTATAATTATATAATGAGTTAATATTTAGAGTTATAGATACCGTTTCTTAAGTAAAAACCATATTAGCATAACATAATAAATTATCAATCTTTTATGATGCATTAACGCGCCATCTGTTATGAAAATTCGAAACTATTATAGACGTGTATGATTCTTTCAAATATAAAACATTTTTACTGCCCTTACTGCAATGGAAATGTAAGAAAAAAAAGCTTATGTCCATAGTTCATCTAAAATGCCCATTCCAAGAGTCTGGCATCAGTATCACTATACAAAAGCGGTATGGTAGATTAAACTGGCGAAACCTCTGGGAGGGTTCACCATTGATGAGCCAGGCCCTCCCATTAATTTTTCCATTGCAGTAAGGATAGTAGAAATTGTTTAATTTTACAAATAATCATACGCGTATATAATAATTTCGAATTGATTATTTACCTTATTTCAGTAAGTTGATAAATTGATATTCATATTTTATTCCTACTCTACAATTTTATTCAAAATAGTTGAAGACTTGTAAAACTAAACAAAATATAATATTATTATTATTTTAAAATCGTCATTTATAATATATCTGCTTCATATAATACAACCCTTTTAACTAGGATAGATAAATTCTTTAAAAAGAAAAAAAAAATAAAAGAAGTAAAAGAAAAATCGAAATAAACATAAAAATCTAAAATATCCAACAACGAAAAAAAAAGTAACCAAATAAAAAAGATGTAGGTGCGAATGTAAAAGGATAAAAAAAGGAACTCCAAGATATGAAGCTCTCAAATCAATAGCTTTATTGTTAGAACTCTTATCATAGACAATAAAGTTTTGGAACCAAGCTTCCCCGCAGGCATTCCTATTTTTTCCTTTCAACAAAATAAAATAAAAACTCACTGTATATGACATTTGTATTTATTTGGGATAAGTTTCATTATGATTTCTTCCAACACGTTGACCTCTTGCTATATCGAACTTCTATTAGAGGTCCAGAAATAAATGTATTTCACAATCCAGTTTATGACCGGTCTGATTGCCGGACAAATTTACATTCGTTTTATTGTCTTATTTAAAGGTTCTAGGGGTTACCTAGGGGCTCGTATATTTGCACCTTGTTTATGTCTCAGTCTGATCTTTACTATGGATTTTATTAGGTGTATTAGGCTTTATAGGGTGAGACGCTATATCTAAATATAGGCTGGTATAATACACCTATGTATGCATTCAAGGAATAATTTGTATTCAAATGTTTATTGTTTAAATTAAATAATATTAGGGAGAAAAAAAATGAAAGCACGAATGAGTCTTTTACCCATACTTACAATAAATGAAAACATTAAAACGCGAATATTTCTTTCACAAAATAAAACAAACTTCTACTGTCCTTAATGCGATGAAAAATTATTGAAAGGGCTTGGCTCATCAGTGATGAACCCTCCCAGCGGTTTCGCCAATTTTTTTTTTTTTTTTTTAATCTACCAGACCGCTTCTTTAGAGATCTAATACTGTATCGGATCATTCTGCTTATATACGCTACACTGAAAGGTGGAATCTTGGAAATGGTATTTAAGCAAACTATGAACATAAGCTTTTAGGACAGTAGAATTATATATAAATATTTGTATCGAGTAAGGCACTTCCTCAAATAATAAGGACAAGGCAAGTTAGAAATAAATTAATTTATTAATATTATTATTGGAAGAATATCATAACTGGATGCAAATATTCATAGATAATTCTACTCTCCTTAAAGATTATGTCCATAGTTTGCTTGAATACCATTTCTAAGGTTTTACCCTTCAATATAGCATATTAGCATAAGCAGAATGATTTAATACAGTATTGTAGCTCTAAAGAAGCGGTCTGGTAGATTAATTTTGCGAAACCCTTGTTAGAATTCACCACTGATGAGCCAAGCCCTCACAAAATATTTTTAATCGCAGTAAGGAGAGTAGAAGTTTGTTTTTTATGTCCATCAGTTACCTATTTGAAATCATACATCAATCCTTGAATTTCGCAATAGAAAATGAGTTACTCTATATTTACCTTGAGAACTTGTTTTATATATGAAACAAATTTAAAAATATCAATATTATTCTCCATTAACAGAAGTAATTATTAGATAATAAAGAGGCATATATTGGATTGAACAAAAGTTTATTTAGAATATTTCGGTTGTCTGAACGCCAACCTTTGTCAAGGAATTAAATTTTTGTATAGAGAAACTCAACGCCGAATAGTGTTATAATTTCACAGTTGTAATAATATTTATGGGGCGCTGAGTTTGTTTATACAATATGTAATGCCTTGACAAAGGTGGCGTTCAGTTAACCGAAATATTGGCAAATAAATATTTATTCAATATAATATATGTATTTTTATTATCTAGAGATTTAAACATGGATTGCTCTATTTTCAGAAGTAATTATCATATCCAATAATAAAATTCAAAATTATTTTTTCTAAATATCGAAGAATTTTGAAATAATCTCTACTAATAATATTAATAATTTTACAGAGTATAAAACGAATAAGAATTCTAGCGATATAATAGTAAAATTATTCAATTGCACAACCACTATATACATAAATAAATGAAAGCACTATGTATATTTCTGAATACTTCTTCTATCAATGGCAAATATATTCGAAGGCAATAAAAATAGGATTCGATATTTTGTGATTTAATGCAGGTTGGTCTAAACGCTGGTCTAAATGGATATAATTTCACCTCTAATCGATATCCAATTTTGTGGCGATTATACAGCCATACGTCAGCATTTGATGATATTGAATCTCTGCAATACCTTTTCAGGATCCTCCCATCTTCTTTTCTATCAGCTGACCTGCTTTGAAGACCTACTCCCTAGGTTGTTCCCTCTATTCCTGGATACAAACTCCTCGACAAGATTAAATTCTACCCATTCCTCTTTTCCTCTAGTTTAGCCAATATCATTCTGAATGCCTGATCTATCAATTCTCGTGTAAAAGCAATAATTTGGAGCAGTATATGGGCCTTTTATATATATATTTATCTATCTGTGTATTTCCTTAGAAACATTTGTTTCTGTATTATGTATTTTTTTTTCGATAATGATGAATTGCAGCGAAATTATTGTTCAAAGCAAGACTTTGTACCCTTTATTTCTGGACGCAAACTCCTAGACAAGAATAAATTCTACCCTTTCCTCTAGTTTATCCAATAACTTTCTGAATGCCTGATCTATCAATGCTCGTGTAAAAGCAATGATTTGGAGCAGTATATAAGCCTTAAATATATATTTGCATGGTAATTGAAAACATTTGTTTCCGTATCATGTAATTAATAATCTTTTTCGATAATGATAAATTGCAGCGAAGATATTGTTCAAAGCAAGACCTTGTACCCTCTATATCTGGACACAAACTTCTCGACAAGATTAAATTCTACCCACTCTCCTTTCCTCTAGTTTGACCAATAACTTTCTGAATGCCTGATCTATCAATTAATGTGTAGAAGCAAGGTTTGGAGCAGTATAGGACTTACACATAGCTATCTGTGTATTGTAATAAGAAACATTATTTTCTGTATTATGTAATTAATATTTGTTTTATGAGAATAATGAATATAAGCGAAGATATTGTTCAAAGCAAGACCTTGTACCCTATATATCTGGACATAAACTCCTCGACAAGATTAGATTCTATCCACTCTTCTTTCCTCTAGTTTAGCTAATAACTTTCTGAATGTCTAATTTATCAATTCTCATGTAGAAGCAATAATATTTAGCAGTATATAGGCCTTATATATCTGGGTATTGTAATTAGAAATTTTTGTTTCTATATTATAAGGTTGTATTAAAATTTGGTGCTTTACTTAAAACGTTGTTTTTCTTTTTACTTGGCGAATAATATTATTACGGTGAATGCATAATAATAATACATAATACAATTACTTTACACATAATACATAATACAATTACTTTACACATAATACATAGATATTATACATAACCATGAATAATATTGGTATTTCATTTTTTTACGTGTGTTTACGAACTTTTGGGACAACCTTGTATGTATGTAATAATTGTTTTTCGATATTGATAAATTGAAGCGAATATATTGTCCATAGCAAGTACTTAAATATCCAATAGTTTAATTTATTTAAAAAGGCTTTGACGATTTTCATTTTTTTTTTCACATACTAAGTTTATTCTAAAAACTCGATGAATATTAAGCGTACATATGTCTCCTACCTCTATGTATGTTAAAAGCTTTGACGAGCTTTCAGTCGACTCAGTCTTTTGTGTTTACTTTAAACGTTGTATTGGCTCAAACGTTTTAATCTTCTACGTCTATTCTAAACTTTGTATGTAGTGGTTCAAAAATTACAATTGTCTAGCTTTATCAAAACATGGATATTCTCGCTATTCGTTGTAGAAAAAGAAACACAAGTCAGGGAGACGAACTTCTTTTGTAAGACGACGATCGGACAATCGTACATATATCAATTTGTAAATAGCAGAGAGAAATTTCATAGATTTAACTATTTTTGTATATATTTGGGATTAATTTTCTAACCTGAAAGGTACAGGTTTCTAATATATATTATTGTTTCTCTTTTTATTTTTGATTACTTTTTCTTGTATAATATGTTTATAACTGTTTTTGTTTAAAAAATGTAAATCGACGCAATTATCCCTAGTCTGGATATCGCGTTTTGATTGTTGAAATAAATTAATTTTAAAAATATCGTACAAGCTTTCAGGCAAGACGTCCTTCTACGTTTTTTTAAACGTTGTAGTGGCTCAAACGTTTAAGCTTTGAACGTTGTGTATAGTGTCTCAAACGTCTTGGACTTCTACGTTTATTTCAAACGTTGTATTGGCTCAAACGTTTCAGCTTTGAACGTTGTATATAGTGTCTCAAACGTCATGTACTTCTACGTTTATTTTAAACGTTGTAGTGGCTCAAACGTTTCAGCTTTGAACGTTGTGTATAGTGTCTCAAACGTCTTGTACTTCTACGTTTATTATAAACGTTGTATTGGCTCAAACGTTTCAGCTTTGAACGTTGTATATAGTGTCTCAAACGTCTTGGACTTCTACGTTTATTTTAAACGTTGTAGGGGCTCAAACGCTTTAACTTTGAACGTTGTATATAGTGTATCAAACGTCTTGGACTTCTACGTTTATTTTAAACGTTGTAGGGGCTCAAACGCTTTAACTTTGAACGTTGTATATAGTGTCTCAAACGTCTTGGACTTAAATGTTTATGTTAAACGTATCGGTCTTCTCCGTTTATTCTAAACGTTGTAGTGGCTCAAACTTCTCGATCTTTTACGTTCAAACTCATAGTTGTAGTGGCCCCTTTTCAGATATTGCTGTTTCACCTTTTATTTGTAACGTTATAGTGATTTTTAAACGTTTCGTTCTTCTAGGATTATTTTAAAAGTTTTGACTTGCTTCAAAACGTCTAGGTCTTCTACCTTCATGTTGAAATCTTTAACCAGATATCAAGAGATTCACGATTTTATTCGTCTATGTTAAAATCATCAAAAATTTTTAACAAAAATTTTCGAACTTCAACTTTTATTTCAAAAGCATGGAGAAGTTTACAAGAGTCTCAGTCTCGTGCATATATTTCAAAATATTTGACAAGTTTTGGAATACTTTGCCTCACTTCTGAATAACCTCTTGAACCTATAATTATTTCAATCTCTTTATAGTAGGTTTTTTGAAGGATATTGTTAGAAAAGCAATATAAATTATCCTAAAAAAGGATAGGTGATGAATATAAATTTCAAGTAAATACAAGGTATGTCCCATAAGTTCCCGGACTGGGTCCATAAAAAAAAAAAGGTAAGATTTTTTAAAAAAAATTTTATTAAAACTTTTCAAAGTAATCCCCCCTTGCTTCAACGCACCAGCGCCATCGTTTCTCTCAATTGTCGAAACAGTTTTTATAAGCCTCTTTTGGAATGCTCTTCAATGCTAACGGCGATTTTTCTATTATGTCATCCCTGGTGTCAAAATGTCTTCCTTTTAGAACTGCTTCAAGTTTGGGGAACAGGAAAAAGTCATTTGGTGCGATGTCTGGGAAATAGAGTGGTTGAAGTAGGATTTGTGTCCCTTTTTTCGCCTAAAAGCTAGTCATCAAGTGCGCTGTGTGAGGGCGAGCATTGTCATGGTGTAGGATCCAGCCACCATTAGTCCATTTTTCTGGCCTTTTTTTTCGAATCGCTTCCCTTAGACGGCGAAGAATGCCCAAATACATTTCCTTAATAACTGTTTGGCCTGCAGGAAGATACTCGTGATGAACAATGCCCTTGTTATCCGAAAAGGCGACCAGCAACACCTTGTTTCTGGATTTTTTGGGTCTAGGCTCACCCTAACCTCTCCACTCGGCAGATTGAGGTTTGGTTTCAGGGTCATAGCCATAGACCCATGTCTCGTCGCCTGTGATTATCTTGTCTTTCCATTCTGGATCCGTTCTTGTCATTTCCATCATGTCCTCACAGGTTGCAAGCCGACACAGTTTTTGCTCATTGGTGAGGAATCTTGGGATGAATTTTGCAGGAGTCTTTTTGAGCTTCAAATCTTCGGTTACGATCCTTCCAATCGTTGTTTTAGAGATGCCTGTGTCTTGCTCTAGCTCCAGCAAAGTGGTTCGAGGATTTTCTTTTATCAAATCGGTGATTTTTTGCACATTTTCATCAGTCCTTTGAAATTTTGGGCGCCCTTGACGAGGATCATCTTCAATGGAAATTCTGCCAGCTTTAAATCTAGAATGCCATTCAAAAACAGTTTTTCTCTTTGGGGAGTCATTGGGGAATGCTTTATTAAGCATTTCAAAAGTTTCGGTTGCTGATATTTGAAGTTTCACACAAAATTCTATGCAAATCCTCTGCTTCAATTTTTGTTCCATCGTAAAATCGCCGCAGCGCTAGGTGTGACCTTTAAATAAATTAGAATAACCTTGGCGCGCGCGCAAGTACCGCCTCGATATTGGTACCACCGTGTAGCCAGATATTTTTTCTATAATAAACAGTCAAATTCATTTACATTTTTCATTTATTTATTTTTTTATGGACCCAGTCCGGGAACTTATGGGATATTCCTTGTATTATCAATTAGTCAAATTCCTATTTTAGAGATAGGTTTTAGAAGAATCTTCTAAAATATTTCTTTAATTGTTAACAGCCCCCTTTGAAATACTAATCGGATCATTCATGAATATACCTGAAATCTGTATTATCAACTTACCTGTCTCCCTACCTTGAGAGAAAGATAGATATACTCATGGACAAAGCTTAAGAATATTGTACCTTTTAGCATGTATATGAGGATTCAGACAATAATTCTGAAGATATTTGATATACAAAAATCTTTATTAAAAACACATAAAATAAACATGTCCTTTGTCTCTTAACAAAAACAGAAGATCGGTGAAATAAACGATTTTCACCTTGAGAGTTTAATATTTTCATTAGAAACCCTACATTTTATTTTTAAGAAATTCTATCTTTACATTTTCTTTTAACATATTTCCGAGTAGTTCTACGATACCTAGCCAGCGAGCTCCAATTTTGAACGCCTATCATCCATTGCCACGGTGGATCTGCGCGGCGGTGCATGTGGTGTGCAAATAAGGTTGTGCACGAGGCAGAAAGAAGAACAACCGCCTTTGTAAGCAACTTGTTTATAATTCCGTTATTTATATAATCAATTTAAAATAAATCCATATATTTAATCCCACTTTTCAATAAATTAATCATTCAAGTATTGATCCTGCTGAGACAATATACGTGCAACGAGTAAACTTTCAATGGAGTAACTATATAAACAGTATAAATGATACAATAGTTCTAATAGATTAAAATGTCGAAACACTACAAATATACACACATGAACACAGCAGGAAAATTCTTTATGGTTGAATCAGGCGAGGGCAACCATTATTCTATTTTGTTTAATAATCATAATGTTCGCACCCATTTTGTAAATTTTGTTTCTTTAGATAAATATGGAAATTTTAATTATATAAAACTGCCCTCTGGACAAATAAAACCAGTGTGTGTGTAGTCAGTTTTCGAATCGGTCTAGTTATTTGAGTCTGTGCTCCAATGAATTAGCGTTAGGAGACTCACCTAGTCGAATAGATTTGATGTTGCTCATGTAGTCAGAAGGTTTTATAAATGATTGAACGGGTCTAATTAAAGGATATTAGTCAGCTGAAAAAGGTCTGACCTGTCTAGATACAGTTCACGCTCTGCCAAACCTAAACTAAAAGTACTAACCAGGCTTATAGACAAAGGAAGTGGATGCCTTGCTATCGTGCTTGGCCCTCATCCGCTACCGCCCATATAGAAATATAATTTATGAAAAATAAAGCTGCTATATAATATCTTATTCAATTTTAATATAAAATCGCATAATAAATATGTTTTATTCATTTTAATATATGCCTTTTCATTATCTAATATATAAATATATCTTATATAAAGAAAAGAGATTTTTCTGCTTGTATTTAGAATTGTTGAGATTATCTTGATTTTGGTTATCTTGAGGATTATACTATGTTAGTTATTTGCTGGTTCTTTTTTAGAATAAATGGTATTGGTGATGCAGTCGTGGCTGAATCTTGAAAGTATAATAACAAAAATGGTTTTGATCAGAGATTGTTTTTTTTTTAGCTAAAGTAATATACAAGAACATAATTTGATTAAAGTACTGCCTGGCTTAAGGCGTTAGAATAAAAAAATGAAAAGCTTATTTACATCATGTACAAATGTTTTGAGCCGACCAACGGAGAAGAACAACAACGAGTTTTTATAGGGGAAGCACGACCTATGGCGGTCGATTTAGCAGTATTTGTATCTATGAAATAAATTTCTCTAAATAAAATAATATTTTAATATAACATATATATATTTACACATCTCTCACAGAAAAACTTTAACTTGTTCTAAAATTAGTTCAGCGGGTACCACAATGAAAAAAAAAGCATTAGATGTTCCACAAATGTATTGATAGTAGTTAATAAACGGGTGAATTTTATTTGGTCGAGAGATTGGAAGGAAAAAAGTGATTGGATATCCATCTTGTGAGAAAGTATGATCCAATGTAATTTTCATTTGTAATTCACTGATAGGGGAATGTATAATTCTTTTAAACATAAATCACAGAAAAATATTTATTTTCACGCAATTTATATTTTAGATCAGGTTACATCTTGAAATGTATTTGCTAATTGCTTACCAAATGATTGATGTTCTTGCAAAATGATACACCCGAAACTCAATTTTAATTTTTGGTATTTGAGAATAATTTTTATTCTTATATATATATATATATATATATATAGAGAGAGAGAGAGAGAGAGAGAGAGAGAGAGAGAGAGAGAAGAATTTCTCTCTTTCTCACTGAAAACTTTTTTTCAGAAATACATTACCATCTTTTAAAGAAATTGAGTTTTGATATTTTTGAACCAATAGATAAAATTATTAATCGCCTGATATGAAATTATCGAGTTTGAACTATATTTTTATTTAACATTTATAAAATATTATATATGTTGATTATATGGGTATTGTAAAAATATTATTTTACATTTAAAAAAAAAAGCTAAAATAAATAACTAACCTTGTGTTTATTGTTTGCGGAAGAGCATTGCTCGATGCAAATATTTGAATGTAATTCTACTGTCCTATAAGCTTATGTCCATAGTTTTCTTTAAAACCACTTCTGAGATTCCACCCTTCAGTGCTGCGTATATAAGCAGAATCGTCCAATATAGTATTAGAGCTCTGAGAAGCGGTCTGATGGATTAATTGACGAAACCGCTGAGAGGGTTCACCACTGAAGAGCCAAGCCCTTCCAATATATTTTTTCATCACAGTAAAGACAGTAGAAGTTTGTATTATGTATAAAAGAAACATTCGTGCATTTAAATTCTTTCATTTTATATAATAAAGATCTGTTGCGTTGCTGTTAAATTCGTATTTTTCGTCGTTTTCCTCTCATGATTTAGAATCAAATATATTTTGAAGATCATTTATTGATTGGATGTGTTTTGTGGATATATGGACACATTCACCAATTGTGTATTTGGTTCACGACGTTACAGTACTCACATTGAGGAAGGTGACAGCGAATCACTGAAACGTGTGGAACCGAAAAAAAATGATGTAGTCAAATTAGAAATTTATGTTCATTCTTTAGTTTTAAACTTCAATAGAGAGAGAGAGAGAGAGAGAGAGAGAGAGAGAGAGAGAAAATACCTTTATTTTAAAAGATAGTAATTATTGCGATCCACCCAACGATTTTTAGTGGTCTCTAGCTGGACACTTCTCTGTTTTCCAAAGCTGGTGTTGTGGCTTTGTCACCGACCCGAAACCGCTAGTTTGCGGCGACAGTCAATAGATGGCGTCTAGTTTGACGTTTATTTTGACGGGAGAGGAGCCCTATACCTTTATACATTTTTATACATTTTAACAGAATATAGAGTATATATTTTTATCTTTTATTTTTTCTTTCATTTTTTTCATATATATATATGTATATAAATAAATTGATTTATTTTTTTGCCAGGAGGAAATTTGTATATTAAAATGAAGGTTGCCTCTACCGGCAAAATAGATGCTAAAACTAAGCGTCATTTATATAATAGCATGAATAATGCATGTATTTTATCTGAGTGAGAATTTTTTTTTTATGTGAGTAATTTCTATAATCATAGAAAATATCTTCTCGTAGTATCTTTAAACAACTTTACCAAGAGAGAATAAACCTTCTGATAGAGATTATATAAGCTGATGAAACAATCCCATATAGATGTAAGGATATAGTAGATTAAATTAGCAAAATTACTGGTTAGGTTCACCACTTTTATTTCTGGCTGTTTTTTTTTTCCGAAATTGGCCGTAAATGTTTTGTTGAATTAAGAAGAAGAGCCTTATTATTTAATTCTTGTTTGACATATAGAGGAAACTTAATTTCAAAAATTACTCAGATAAAATATATGCAATATTCATGCTATTATATGAATGGCGCTTAGTTTTAGCGCCTATTTTGCTATGAGAAGCGATCTTCATTTTCATATAAAAAATTTCCTCCCGGAAAAAAATATATCAATTTATTTATTTATATATATGTGTATGTCATAATTTGTATATAATTGTATGCACCCCCGACCCACTATGCATGTACAATGTATGATTTTCAAAGATTTAATAAAGAATAAGGTAACTGGAGGAAAGGAAGTAGCAACAAGACATAGGAAGCAGGCTAAAAGCGGGCACAAGTATAAATAACTTGTACAGTCAATACTTCCTGGCAAGCCCGGACGTATCTAGTATCCGCAGAAGTTATATTAGTAGAAAGACGCCCAATATTTCCGGACAGGACCGGACGTATTTGATAGCCGCGGAAGTAAATAGAGTCGAACTAACACCCGATACTTCCTATCAGGCCGGGCATATCTTTCACCAAAGAAAGCCGCCGGTCCAATTAGGAAGGAATAACTAAATAGGTCAACCAATAGAAAAACGGGCACGTTCCATCCTTCGACCAATGGGAAGGAAGACAACTCGTGGTGTTAAATCGAAAAGCCAGAATTGTCAGTAGTGATTTCGCTTCCAACAAGGTGACATCGGCTCTGGACCTCTCTCCCTCTGCTCATCCCGTAGCTAAGTACAATCACCACCATGTGATCAGATAATTAACAATCAAAATCGCTCCGCTCTTCTCAAGCTTTCTTTCCTCCAACCCAGTTGCCTTTTATTTTCAAACCCCATCACGTGTCCTGATTATTCCTAACTGTATGCTTAAACTTCCACTCAAACGACTGCGTTTCAACCAAATCTCACCATTCTCATCGAACAACAAGAAATTCCGCAACGATATTGTCACAGAACGTGGTCGTAAACCAACCTACGACCCCCTTCTCTCTCCTTCAATTACTTCAAATCATTTTAGGTTCTTTCCTAAATTAGATTTTTTTCAAATCCCCTATTAAATTGTATGTGTTTTTCGTGTTTGTCTAAATATATCATATTTCATTAGAAGGTATTTTGACCAATAAGAGTTTGGGGAGTTCTTAGCAGACGCGAGACTGCGTCTGCAGTGCTTGTGTTTCTGAGTATTTGTAAGCAAAAACCTTTCTAAAAATGGGCGATTGATATCCATTAAACAGATTTTGTATCCAATAAAGGACAAATTTCAAAAAATATTTATATATACCTGATAAGAAATTAAATCAATTTATCAATATCTATTCACACACAACATTGAAATATAGTCAAAATTATATATTTCATTCAGAAAAATTATATATTCGTAGAGAAGAAGAGAAAGATGCTTTATTACCTAAAGTTATAAGACAATAAAGAAGGACAAGAGATAAAATTATATGTTCATCAGCAGCTCACGCCGGCCTGTCCTATCCAATAACCGCTAGTCAGCTAACAACAAACCAACAAAGCCGCGCTACATAGGCAGAGATGTCAATTAACATAGACAATACTAGAATGCTATGCAAATCACAAAAGTATTCTATCGTAGAAATATCTGGAATTGTCACTTTCAACAATCAATAACAAAGTTTATAATAAATTCTAACTTTCTGAAATTGATATTATTAGAGTTGAAGAGTAACAAGAACTATACCCACACATTGTGCATTAAAATTCAACTGGTATTAAAAAGTTGGCATAAAGAAAATTTTATCCATTAGGACAATCTTCTAATGACAGAAATGATGATAATTGAGTTTATCTTTTACCCCATCTCATTAGCATGCCCCAACTGCACATATAATGACATTTGTAACGACCATTTTAATTTCGCCACTAGAGGGAAAGCTCTTATAAATTGAAGCGCTCAAGTATATCATCTAATTTCTTTGTCGTCATAGAAAAAAAAAACTTCATTTTACTTTATAATTTTCACCTTTTAAATTTAACTGTTTCATTAATTAATAGTAGGTTTTTTTTTAATATTCTGAAAAAAGTCTGATTTTCATCATTTAAAATAATTGTCTATGAATAAATTCTATGCATTTGTAATCTAAATGGAATTATATTTATTTATTAATTTTATCCCTAGTACACGTTGTACAGACCATGATAATCATGGTGGGTAGAAGTTGGCGACTGCTTTTACTCTAAGTGTACCACATGTCTACACATGTGAAAATCAGTTCGACTTTTGCATTTACAAATGTGCCAGAGACCCGTTTGGTTACTTACACTCGATGGTAGGGTTGGACTTTTGAAAGAATCGGGGACCATTGGAACATTTTTAAAATTAAAATAAAAGTGACCAATGCGGGATTCGAAAACCAACGGTTTAGACAACTCTTCCACAGACCCCCGTAATTATGTGGTAAATATAGAGAGTGAATATATTCTATATACAGTTACAAGCGTCATCATCTCTGTCACCGTTTGCTTTTTTTTTTTCGGAATGGCGCTTTCTTATTGGTTGGCTACGATCACGTGGCTACGATGGCGCCGCCACTACGCGAGACACTTTGTTTTTGACTTTGCCCCCCCCCCCACTCGCTTTTTGGTTTTTGTAACTATTGTGTTGGAGCGGGTCGCTCCTTAAATAAATGCATATATTAGTTAATAACTAAATGGAATCCTCTCTTTTTTTTTCCCAGTATGAGACGCCTACGGAAGCCAATAGTACATAGACAGATAAAGCACATAGGCTATAGTTATTAACTAATATATGCATTTATTTAAGGCGCCAATTTATAATTGTAACAAATAGTATTTGAATAAAAACATTCAATCGGGTAAAACACGGGCGTTGCCCGGGTCATTCGGCTAGTATATCAAATATGGACAAAATATAAGATAATAATTACAATATATTTGATGTAAAGCAATAACGCGCCATCTATATACAAAAAATTAAAACATTAAGACGTGAATCTTTCTTTTATAAATAAAACAAACTTCTACTGTCCTTACTGTTATGAAATAATATTGGGAGTCTTGGCTCATCAGTGGTGAACTCACCCAGCGCTCTAGTTAATTTAATCTACCAGACCGCATCTTTAGAGCTCTAATACTGTATTGGATCATTCTGCTTATATATGCTATACTGAAGGGTGGAATCTTAGAAATGGTTTTTAAGCAAACTATGGACATAATATTTTATGCTCGATGCAAATATTTAAATGTAGTTCTACTGTCCTAAGAGAATTATAATGACGCTCTTCCAGACCTTCGGTAAAAGTGCTTTAGAATTTATATGAGAGATAAACCTAAAATCATAAGTAGGATATGAATCCAGAAATAAAAAGCGTGCTATATGCGGAATAGTGCTAAAGCGGTAGCGGTATATAGAGAAGTTCTGAAGTATATTAAATTATATATAATACTCCAAATATATATGGAATAACGAAGAAAATTCAATAATTATGAGTCATTTGTATCAGTCCATTCATAATACTGATTATACAATTCGCACTATATTTTTCCAAACGGAATTCCTATACAGTTCATTCCAATTTTATAGTCACTAAATTTGTAACATCACAAGGGAAATTCCAGAAATACTTACATGAAAGAGGTCTATCAGAAACACCAAATTATTTCTGCGGAGAAACTGAACAAACTGCTCTTTACCTTATCTACGACTGTCAAACTTTACAAAAGTGAGACATTGTTTGTTTCCAGATATAAATGATTTATCTCTCTTATATCAGCCACTTTGTCTATATATATATTATGAGCTATGTCGATAAATACATGTCATAATTTGTATATAATTGAATGCAACCCCGACCCACTATGTATGTACCATGTATGATTTTCAAAGATTTAATAAAAGAATAAGGTAACTGGAGGAAAGAAAGTAACAAAAGACATAGAAAGTAGATCTAGAGGAGAGCATATTTATTAATAACGACGCAGTTAACCTTCTGACCCCAGGTCCCTGCGAGCTAAGTTTAAACCAACACTTCCTGGAAAAACAGGACGTATCTAGTGACCAGAAGTTATAAATGTTAAAGCTAACACCCAATATTTCCGGCAAAGACAGGACGTATCTAATATCCGTCGAAGTTATAAGCGTCAAGCTACCCGACACTTCCTGACCCAGGCCGGGCGTAACTAACACTAAAGGAAGCCGCCGGCCAATCAGAAGATAGCATCTAAACAGGTCAACCAATAGGGAAAGATCAGGTGATCATCTCTCAACCAATCAGAGAGAAACTGAGTCTTGGTGTTAAATCGAAAAGCAAGAATGGTAAGTTACGTTTTCGCTCTCATAGGAACAACACCTACAGTTGTTCAGTGGCTCTCGCCGAGTTCGGACAGTTGCTCCTTCGCTTCCAACAAGGTAACATCTACTCTAGAGATCTCTCTCTCTCCGCTCATTTCATCTAAATCCCATCATCGCCATGTGATCAACTAATTAATAAGTCAAATCGCTCAACTCTTCTCAAGCTTTCTTCCCTCCAACCCAGTTGCCTTTTATTTTCAAACTCAATCACGTGTCCTGATTATTCCTAACTGTGTGCTTCACTTACCACTCAGCGACTGCGCTTCAACCAAATCTCACCATTCGCATCCAACAACAAGAAACCCCGCAACAATATTGCCACAGAGCGGTTAAGTCGACAGGATTCTACAACAGTGTAATACATCAAATATTATAGTGTAATAACAATTGCATCATCATATTACACAGAGTCGACAGGATAAAGATTATGGAACTTAATCAGGATTAAGATGGAAATTAGCCCAGACGCCAGCAAAACAAAAGGCAATGACAAACCAAGAGAGAACAAACTGGCAACGAGCGGAAAGAAACTGACAACGAACGAAGCGACAAGACACACCCTGGCGACGGTAATTTTAGAACTGACCGCCGCGCTACAAGGGGCAAGATCCCCGCAACTGGAAGCGGTCTTCCGGAGCGCCACCCTCGGGACAACCGCCGCCCGCACCGCCGGTACGTGTCCGAACAACCTGACGCCCACCGAGGAGTCGCCACCCGCCATGCCGTACCCGTACACCCGGAAGCAATCCACGCGACACGGACCCAGTGTACCGACAACGCGATCCACTCGAATGGAAGCAGTACAAATGACTAGATTTCCCTTTCAATTGCGCGGACAGTGCAAAAAGTCCCGACCCGGTCCAACAGATATTCCAAGCCAGCCACACCAAGCCGAAGACGCCACAGTGGAGACTTTTCGAGACTAAGGTAGGCAATCCACCCAATGACACCATCAAATTGACTTTGGACTTGTATCTGACCCAGGACCTACCATGTACCTTTCTAATTGAACCAGACGCAGGTTCGAACATATTGCCGTATCATTTATACAATAGACTAAAAGCACAACTTCCCAACTTAAGTATTAAAAAACCTTCCCTTGATCTATCCACCCTAAATAGTTTTACGAAAATAATAGGACATTTAACTTTCCCTCTGACAATAGGCCAAATAACCCGTAGAGAGAACTTCCACGTGGTAAATGCATCCTTGCCATTTGGAGTCCTTACCTTAAGAACCCTTTATCAATATAAATTAAAACTAAATTATAATCGCGGCACTATTTTCCAACTTGGCGTCCCATTGTCTAATACTATCTACCACTTTAAACATGTGTCAAATGAATGCAAGCACGGGCTAGGCCAAAACCTGTCCCAAAGGACTCGCACAGCACCCAAAGCTTTCACACATGGAAACCCTTGCCTGCATTCATTGCCCAAACCCCAAATATTTACATGCCACCATTCTAATCTCACACCACGCAACTTTTCACTCAACCCAATTGCCAATACTTTATGCCCACCACATATAAAGCCACCACGACTCCAACCTACAATTCCAATAATCCCCAAAAAAGTGTCCGTACACCGACACAGTTCACCCACTTACCACACAAAATCCACACATGACCATTCTTCGCAACGCCATAAACACGCAAATGTACCTCACAACATACACGCACCCATACGCCACCACGCAACAAACACGCACAACCCGCCCAACAAGTGCGACACTCACGCCAACAGACGACAACGACAAACAAGAGCATGCACAACCGTTAAGAATAATACAATCACCCCGTCTACACAAAACATAGAAAAAATTCACGCCACCAAACAACCACACAATCGAAAAACATTACGATCTTTCCTAAAAGCTGTGAACGTCTATAAAGAGTTCATTCCGGACCACGCCCGCTTGCGGACACCACTTGTCAACCTTCTAAAAAAGGATGTCGTGTGGGTCTGGGATGACAAATGCCAGAAAGCGTTCACTAACCTGAAAGAAAACCTTACCACACACCCCACATTACACCTTTACCAGGAAGATCTGCCATGCCAGGTGTACTGTAACACCTCAACATTCAGCATTACAGGCATTCTTAAACAAGTCTACCCTGATGGGAAGACATACACCGTTCAACATTTCAGCCGATCTCTACGTAGTCACGAGCGAAATTATTCAGACTTGGAACTACAATGCCTAACCATTGTGGAAAGTGTGGATAATTTCCGCACCTGTCTAAATGGCAGAAAGTTTACAATATTTTCTGACCATCCCGCATTGCAGTGGTTGAAAGAGATCAAAACTCCGTCAGGCAGATTGTTTCGATGGAGGTTAAGATTGTCAAGATACGAATATGAGGTCCGTAGCATAAATGGAGTACAACAACATGAAACGGGCGTTGGAACTCGTATCCCATTTTGTGGCTTTCTAGATGCGCCACTCATACAGAGCCAACAGTCTTCTCCACCGGGAAAATCTCGCGTGACTATGGATCACAATAAACTGCGCACCGTCTCCCGAAAAGGAGTACTTAAAAATATAGTCCCAAGTTCACTTACAACCAGACTCCTTAAGTCCGTACATACTCAACACCACCATCCAAACATCTCCAAGATGACGAGGCTCATCTCAGCACAATATTATTGGCAGAACATGACACAAGACATCGCAAAACAGGTAAAAACCTGCCACACCTGCCGATTCGCTAGAAGAATCGATGAATACAACCAACCTTCACGTAAAAATACCGACACAGGCCCCAAAGCAAAACAGAATTCGTACATAAAGCACAGCGTACACACAACACAAACAATGCCAAATTTACACCACCCGCGTCAGAGAAACAATCACACATCTCAACCTAAACCAATTACCGCCGACATATCTCTAATAAAACCATTGACTATCAAACAGGAGAACTGTAAACCTGACAACCAGTTCAATCATATCACACCACTCCCTAAAGATATCAGACAGGAGAACTACGAACCTACCAATCATTCAAATTCTACAATTAATAAGGTTCAAGCAAATATTTCAGAGTCCCCAGTTACAAAAATGTGGACGAACATGGGGCAATATCCTATCTTTCATCTGATTTTTATCCTTTGTTTATTAGTTCTGCCATACAACTGTATCCCAATTTTAGTCATCAATTACTTGCTTATCTATACCATGCCCGCTCAGAAAATTTTCGAACTACAAGAGGTAGTTTTTAATTTAGGACAAGCAGTTTTTAATTTTGGACAAGCAGTTTTTCATTGTGGACAAGCAGTTCTTCATTGTGGACAAACATTTATAAAACTTCTCATAATTTTAGGAACCATCTTCGCAGAAAATCTAAATAAACTCCGAAGAGATAGCAGTAACTGAAAAGATGACCAAACAATGTCGGAGAAATCACGCTCCAAAAACAAGCCCCGAGCCACACCCCAAAATAAATAGACGGCAGGAAATGAGAATTTGAAACACCACGACAGGAAGTGTAGTCCGCGGCGGTTAAATTCGACCTCTGTTAACAAAGCGGAGCGCCTTCGTCCGATCTCCAATTTCATTCCCTCTCGTTTGCCCGACACACCCCACTTCCGTATCTCTAATTACAATGAGAAGATCCCCTATTGAGGTCAACTGGGAACCTCGCTATGCCACCGATTTTGATTCCAGTTCGAGTCTACATATCGATTTTTACCACCCAATTACACATCCACGAGACAACACATAGAACTAGCTCACACATTTCTTACACAACCGACTTCTAACATTTTTCACAACACACACACAAAGACAAAAAATTACACATAAAGGTTATATAGATTTCCATGTCTCCTGTACACACAACATAAACGCACTTGAGGGATAGAATCACGTTTTTCACCTAAGTGTCACTACAAATGAGACAAAAAATTTATAGGGCATAATTGAGCAAGTAAAACATTTATAGGGCAAAATGGAACAACCAATACATGTAGATCAGGGCATGTAGATACCAAAGGGTTCCAACCAATACACCTTATTTTTCATATCAATCATTTTCATTATTTTCTCTCAATTAAAATTTAAATATTTAATCAATTTATCAATTTATTCAACTTATTACCACTTTTAATCATTAATTATCATTTTTTTCCAATTAGTTTATATTATCATTTTTATTTATCAATTATCATTCTATTTACCACTTAGCTTAAACTGCCACAACTCAATTATCAACGAAAACTCATTGGTTTTCGATTAAACTAAAAACATTAAATCACACTTTGTTGTTGAAACCTTTTTAATTTTCATTTTTCTTTTTTTCCAAACACTCGACTTTGATTTCGCTCAACCACTTTTATTTTTATTTGATTTCAAAATACCTTATGAAATTTTATTTTTATTTTTATTTTGATTTCTCACAAGCCCTAATAAAATTCCCTCGGTTTCCAGTCCCAATCTCGAGCTAGAATAATGGTTAGGCATTTTTCCTTTTTTTTTCGCCATTCAACCAAGCACTCAACTTTGATTTCGCTCAAAAAACTTTTATTTTATTTTATTTTGATTTCAAAAGACCTTATGAAATTCCCTCGAATTCTTTTCCAAATTCGAGCAAAAAAAGTAACTAGGCATTTTCCCTTATCACCATGCAACAAAACAATTTTTCTTTTTCAACCAAACACATTCAATTTTGATTTCGTTCAACTATTTTATATTATTTTATTTTGATTTCAAAAGCCTTAATATAATTCCCTCGAATTCATTTCTTAACTCGAGTAGAATTCGTTTAGGCGCATTTTCTTTTCTTTTAATCCACTATGTACCATAACATTCCTTGATTTCTTACAATTAAAAATTTTTGATTTCTATTAATTATACTCAACCTATATCATCAACACCATTCTATTTTACTTTTATATTACCAGCAATGTTTGTATATAGCCCCTCCATACCCACAACTAATTTTCCCACAAAATTATTTTTCACTTTACAGAATTCTCTCAGGCTAACCCCTTCTTGAATTCTTCACATGTAGGGGGCGCATCTGTCATAATTTGTATATAATTGAATGCAACCCCGACCCACTATGTATGTACCATGTATGATTTTCAAAGATTTAATAAAGAATAAGGTAACTGGAGGAAAGAAAGTAACAAAAGACATAGAAAGTAGATCTAGAGGAGAGCATATTTATTAATAACGACGCAGTTAACCTTCTGACCCCAGGTCCCTGCGAGCTAAGTTTAAACCAACACTTCCTGGAAAAACAGGACGTATCTAGTGACCAGAAGTTATAAATGTTAAAGCTAACACCCAATATTTCCGGCAAAGACAGGACGTATCTAATATCCGTCGAAGTTATAAGCGTCAAGCTACCCGACACTTCCTGACCCAGGCCGGGCGTAACTAACACTAAAGGAAGCCGCCGGCCAATCAGAAGATAGCATCTAAACAGGTCAACCAATAGGGAAAGATCAGGTGATCATCTCTCAACCAATCAGAGAGAAACTGAGTCTTGGTGTTAAATCGAAAAGCAAGAATGGTAAGTTACGTTTTCGCTCTCATAGGAACAACACCTACAGTTGTTCAGTGGCTCCTTCGCTTCCAACAAGGTAACATCTACTCTAGAGATCTCTCTCTCTCCGCTCATTTCATCTAAATCCCATCATCGCCATGTGATCAACTAATTAATAAGTCAAATCGCTCAACTCTTCTCAAGCTTTCTTCCCTCCAACCCAGTTGCCTTTTATTTTCAAACTCAATCACGTGTCCTGATTATTCCTAACTGTGTGCTTCACTTACCACTCAACGACTGCGCTTCAACCAAATCTCACCATTCGCATCCAACAACAAGAAACCCCGCAACAATATTGCCACAGAGCGGTTAAGTCGACAGGATTCTACAACAGTGTAATACATCAAATATTATAGTGTAATAACAATTGCATCATCATATTACATACATGTAAATTTGTAAATTTAATTCTAAGTTATAATTTGTTTGTTGTTTAGTTTCCTCTGTATTAGGCGCAAATATTTTAATATCGCACCTGGTTGATTAATAAATGAAATAATAGGGATGGTTGTTACATAAGGTATACATTTAAAAATATACAAATATAAAGTTTAATTTAACTATTATGAAACTTCAATATTTCTATTTTCCCTCTTCTATGCAACTATAAAAAATATAATTACATTATATATCATAAAAAGGAATTCTATATATAAAACCTAATTTACAAAGGAGAGATATGAAGACTGTTTCAAAACTAAGCTGGAATTTATTGACTAAAGAGAATAAACTTGGGGCAGAAATTGATTTTCACTGGTTAAATTAGCTCTCTACCTAGTTGCATATAGGTAAATATGTATATATGTATAATTATTATATATTGCAGACGCACCGAGTTTAGCCCAAAGGCTGTTATTTATTACAACACGATTCAGGTCAAGATATCATAAATTCTTGTTACATCATGTTTTAATTTCAAAATCTCAAGAACACCTTTTATATAACTGGGGACATGTTCAAAATATAGAATATAGAAAGATTTGGGACTTTGAAATTATTCAACAATTTGTTTAAAACTTAAATTTAAATTGGTTACAAAGGGTGTTTTTAACAAAATATCGTATATATAGGTTATTTTTAAAACATATTATGGCACTAAACAAGTATACAAGTAATACAATATAATTGTATATTCGTGAATAAAATGAATACTATTATAAATAAATATTTATTATTTAAGGACACACTAATGCTATATAGAGAATCTTAGTTTAATGACGTTTATCTTCACAGAAATATCATGGCAAATTATTTTCATCAGGCCGAGGTACTCTTTCAAATAAGAAAGCCTTTTAGACAACACCATTCTCAAAATATTATTATTTAGATGAAATTAATATTTTACAGGTGTTAATATTTATATATATTTATTTTTTTTTTCAACTTCTTGCAATAAGAAACCATTAGTTCAATGGTTGGAAGAATAAATATTTTCTATACGTTAATACAAAGGTATTCCTCAGTAAACAGACGATTTAGTTTCTTATTAAATGGCCATATTTGAAAAGAGAAACAGATGCCATGTATAGCCTCTTTTAACTTGAGATATAGACAGGTTTTGTTAACTTGGAACCTTTACAGCGATATCAGCTTCCAAGTCAGCTGGGCCAGGGTATTTTAGCAAATATGTTAATTCTCCTCCAAATTTCATTCAGACTTTGACCAGGAAAGTTAGTTATATATATATACTGAGAAAGTTAAAATACTATAACATTTTATATTTCTCTTTAAAAGAATAGACACTTCGGCCATATAAAATAAAACTTCAAATGGCCGAAGTGTTCATTTAAAAAAAAAATATGAATACCGGCCAGACAACCTCTATCTTCAAGATTTTACATATTATTTAAGTTATGTATGTATGTCAAATGATTTTATATGAATTTTTATTAAACGTAAATGTTTATCATATTTACATATGAAAGGAGGGCTATTTTCGTGTTATACAGATATTGTATTGCCATATTTTGTTCCCCTGTCTCACACATTCTAGAATAAATAGCCCAGCTTCAAAGTAACAGGTCCACGCATACCTATGATGCCGTTTTTTTTACGAATTTTTACATTTTTGGCATCAATATCTATGTCACTTCCTACTACTAATATAAAAATACATCTAATATCATTTCTGCGGATTTTTCATTGTAGGAAATCCTGGGATAATCTGGGGCATTCCTATAAAACTTAGCAAGTTCAACTTTGAATTGATTTAGCTAATGATTGAATATATCTTTATTCTTGTGAAGTATATTTTTCAAAGGATATTGTATATAAGTATTTGATAAGAATACGAAAATATACATGAATCAACTGAAACAATTCATAGTTAAGTCCGCTTTTGCCGGTCTCAAGCCCGGATGAAAAAGAAGGAGGGGAAGCAGTAACAAGCTCGCTAAAAAACTGGGTTCAGCTGGCCCGGCTGATAGTACCTTGTAAGGGCTCCTGATCCAGAGATACAGGATTAGCAGCGTTTGTACTCCATTTTAGGAGCGGCTGTACATGGCATCTGTTCCTAATGTCAGAGGCGGCCATTTCTTTTGGAGCTAAGTCGGCCTGTCACTGAGTAGTGCTCCCAGTCTTAACGACAAAGGCATTCTACTTTACCTAGTCATGATGGTTGTCAAACAGACACCACCAAGGATCACAACTTAATACCCTAATATGATAGAGTGGAGATAAGAAAGAAGAAGACAGTTAAACTTGATAAGAATTTATACATAATGACCTTAAAAATACACACAGAGTTATCCACCCTTTCCTTTCACGTCCTATAATAGCTTATCAAAAATCTCCAACATTTTATTTTAGCGAAATACATATTCAAACTTATTTTTCTCATTTTTTTTTTTTTCAATTCACAAAAAACAATATCTATCTAAAATATATCCCAGTATTTATAAACAATATATTAAATATATACAAAACGTCCCCAATTTAAAATATAACCAAAAGTATTTATTTAGATCGAATTTTGATTTGAAATTTCCATACTCACCAATGGATATAGGTTCTAGCGAAATTCTTCAAGTTCAAAATGGACATCAGCCTTGTCGATATTTCAAATGTAATCAAAAATATTTCTTAAAGATAGAAAGCATTAAAACTATTTTTGACTCGTAAATGTTGCTTTATTTTCAATAAAATTCTATTTCTCTTACTACAATGATAAAACAACGGTAGAGCATTATAATTGTTTTATCAAAAATTTTAAAAATAAACATACGCGCGTCTATAATAGTTCAAATTTATTATAACGGATGGCATGTTGATGCATTATATGAACATCACTAATGCCAAAATTTATAAATAAATACACCAATACAAGTTTTTACGCACACAAACACAAAATAATATTGATTGATTTAAATCTCTTGGACGTTAATTGCATAATTAAAATGGTTTTTAGAGATAAGTTTCCTTTTATTTTATTAACGCAGTCTCAAGCTTTCGGGCATCTCTGCCCTTCTACAGATCATACATACAACGAATAAAACGCCACCTGATGCCTGCAAAAACCTTTATAATTATTTAACAAAAGAATATTAAAAAGATTGAAAATAAATTAAGAATATAGAGTTATTTCTATGTGAATAATAAGGTACAATTTGTATTATAGATTATAAATATAAGGTAATAATACCAAATCCAAATAAATAAATAGTATGTGACGTTTCGATAACAGCGTTGTTACCATTATCAGACAAAATTACTGATTGTGTAAATATATCACAGCATGTTCTAGCATTCTGATGCATGCATTGATTGCTGTAGCTATTTAAAACATGCTACGATGTATATTATATCTATCAGTACTTTTGTCTAATGAGGGTGACAACGCTGTTACCGAAACGTCACACACTATTCATTTAGATTTGGTCTTATTACCTTGTGTTTATTTCTATGTAGAAATATTTCAGAGTCTATACAAGCATATTTATTTCTCTCGAAAATGCTGAATTCATACTTTATATTCATATAAATATATATAGTGTAAAAACTATATGACAAAAATATAACAGTGATTCCACATTTAAAACTCAAGGAGCAAACTGATAAGAATGATAACTCATATCAAGTAGATTTGATTAGATTAGCAAGCTAAATCTAAATTAATTATAACAATAAAAAAACCATATAATGAAGATAATTTTAATACAAAACTAAACCATAAAACTAAACAACTATTTATTGTTATATATATATATATATATATATATATATATATATATATATATATATATATTATACATCGAAATTAACCCTAATTATAATGATCAAAGTTAAACTATTTTAATATTACACATAATCAACACATTTACAACAACACAATTGAAACGACAAATAAAAGAATCTAAATTAAAATAGATGTTACTCTCACATTGATTTCTTGGGGTTTTTCCAGTTTATCATTTTATTTTGTTCCTCTGGCCAACCAAATATAATAATAGTAAAAAATGGAAAGGAAGTAATAGATAGATAAAAAAGTGCTGTTTCAGCGCAGAGAGCTTCTTCTCTTAACTCCGAAGAGAAAGGCTGGGGGAAAAGTTTAAAGAAAAATGACAATTGGTAATCTTTGTCGGCGATAAAAACGTGGAAAAGTAGAAAGGCTGTGCTAGAAATGTCTGTAATTTTCTTTGGACGCAGAAAGAACAAGGCGTTGAGAAAGGGCATGTGACAGTTGAGCCTTGAGGCTAGACCTGGCTGATAGTAACCAGGCAGCTCTATTGCCCGGATATTTATTGAAATTGTTTGCTAACTTGAAACTTAGTCTTTCTCTCTCTTAGATCTATACACATTTATTTATAATGATATTTATCTATCATTAATAGCATACATATCTCAATTTACATAATAAAACTAATGAATATTTACGGATTGCTTTTGTAATATCAAATTTATAAATAAATGAGTTTGTTAAGCTTTAGTAGATTTTAAGCATAATTGATAAAACTGATTACTTATTCACTATTTCTTCTTATTCAATAGAACGAGGTATTTAAGAATATATTCATTCTACCAATCAGATATAGATTCAAACTATTCTATCTAGACTTAATTTTATTTCCAGTAAAAATTTATATTAAATTCAATACCTTTTGTAGATATATTTTAAATTATATAGCAACACAAAAATATTTTAAGAAACTGATAATTTATATTATGCTTATTGTACATATTGCCAGGCACTTCTTTATTTTGTACACAGTTATTTTTTCTCGTTTTTATTTCTCTCTTCCTCATTGTTAATATCATATGACTATTCTATTCACGGCCTAAAAGTATTATATATATATGTAATAATTTGTTGAGATCCTGTCGACTAGCTGTAATATTGTGTTGAGATCCTGACGACTCTCTGTAATAATACGTTGGAGTTTGGTAAGCTTATTGTAGAACCTCGTCGACTCTCGCTATAAGTTGTGGCAACCGAGGGTCAAACCTGTAGTAACCGCGAGGGACAGTCAGGGGTGGAGAGTTTTCCAGTACCTCGCTGCACCTTGTAGGACCTTTAACAGTTCTCACAGGGTACAGGCAGTCGTGGTCGAGACAGAGTGGAAAACTGGGGAATGTCCACACACAAAAAACGAAGAGACACAGTTGAAAGAAAGTTCCTTGAATAGATAAAAAGCGAGCCAAGAGCAAAGATGGAGATCGAGAAGTTTTCTTACTGTTTTACATCGTCGATGAGTTGGTCTCTGGAGACAATAAGGGATGACGCTGACCGGAAGACTCCTGGACTGAACTGAACTGGTTGTTGCTACGCGGCCTTTTTATACGACCGCTCTGACTAAGAGAATTGGGTCATGCACGTGTCGATGGACACCGGACACTGGCGACAGACTGTCGGGGTCCAATCTATCTTTAGAAGTCACTTGTGATTCTCTCTTTGGCTCTTAACTTAGCTTTTAATCTATTATATTTTATTTATTCATCCTCAGTACATTACATCTGGAGATACAAGGACACACGTCAATTATGCGTATAATTAGTTGTAGTTTATAATTAGTTCTATATACAACATGACAATTTTGTTATACGTATTACATAATATAGGGTTATTGGTTTAAATTATCATAGATGGGCCCCGTGAGTGAAAGGGTTTATCCGGGTTTAAGCGGGGTAAAGCCTCTCTAACACAGGTAAGTAATTAGAATTTATTTTAATTAATTAAAACTGTGAGGGAAAAGGGCTATAACAAGATGTTTATTTGGCTATATCTGAAAATAATAAAAATAAAACTTATGTTTAATTAAAAAGTTATGATATTCATTATAAAAGAGAACTGTAGATAAAACCTTTGTTTGCTAAAAATAATGATGATAAAAAATGATGTTCTAAAAGATTGTTGGCGGGCGTTGGAAAGGGTTAGGGGTTGAAGAATATGCAATTGTAAGTGTTGCACAGACAATCAAATACTGAGATCCAGGTGCAAAGCGAGGATATAGACTTGTGCGTCTTCCTTGGCAATGTTTCACCTGTGATCCTGTATAAGGTTACAGTGCTTTGTCACAATTGTAAGGTTATTGGTTGAAAAGATGTTGAAGAAAAGAATTAATATGATTGAAAGGGGTGGTAGAGCCATGCGATAAGTAGAATTGTTGTAGCGACAGTAAGTTGTCTGACTTGACTTGAAATCAAAGGTTGATTGTGGTCCGCTAGAGCTGAAAAAAATTGAAAATTGAAAATGTGAACGCTTTGTGCATGCGTTGGTGATGTGCTCTGCGGATGATTGAAATAAACTTTTGAAACGTGTTCAGACCAAAAAGTTGAGACTTGTACTTCTGGGGAACGGTGTTTTCAAAGAGTTTGTTGATTTACGAAATCAAAAGAAAAATTGTCAAGCAGTACTGTCGTTTCTAGCAATGGCTGAAATAGGTAGTGAGAAAGTATAGGGAATTAGTTAAAGAATATGATTGTTGAAAACGATTGTTGTAGATGCCCGATAGTTGATGATAAACATTGTCATATAATAAAGTTATTTAAACAAAAATATAGTGAATAAAAAGATAGAAATATGATTGCGGATAACAACAGTATAAGGGGATAAAATCAAACATGTAATATACAAAAGACATAATAATGAATTAGCACAATATAAAAGATATAATAATTAGAATTAGTAATATATAAAAGATATAATAATGAATTAGCAAAATATAAAAGATATAATAATTAGATAAATGTTAAGTAGTAACAAATGGAGCAAAAAATGTCTCTTTTGAAGAAAAGTTAAAAGAAAATAAAAAAATTTCGTTCCTGAAAAAAAAAAGAAAGGAACATATTCACACAATGTCTAGGTGTAGGTCCAAGATTATTGGTGTCTTTAGTTTGACCTATGGGGAGGCAATGTGGCCCTATGTCGCTTTGGTCCGGTCTGAGAAGTTGGTCTTTGCCAGATCTTCCCGATTATATTATGTGAGACCAGACGGGGAGCGATCTTGATCCCTAAAAATGATGTAGTGTAGTGGAAGATGGGGACTTTGGATACATGAAGTGTATAGTGCATGTCTTAGGCGCTAAAAAGATTGCAGAGCGTTTTATACAGTTTGGTCTGCAAAATTTTTAGGTGAGCCTACCCAAACGCCGGCTTGTTACGCTTGGGAAAAAAATCATTTAAACTATTAATTTAACAGATCCTTTTTCCATGTAACATTGCGTTACCTATGGAGAAATGAGAGGTTAAATTCTTTTTTATTCCTAACGAATGAGCCGGTAATGTTGTGTTTGTTCATATTAAAAGCGTACCCAAAAGTCATATAATTGAATGATTGTTCTTTTGCGTCAAAAAAAGAATTCCACACTGGGCGTGCAAACACTGTAAAAGTTGTAAAACACACGATGATAATTAAAGATATAAAGTTTAATGTTATTTTTTTCAATATTAAAATTCAAATTAATAAGTGAATTGGGTAATTATTGGTAAGTCAATTAGTTTTAGGTGCTGCAATCTATCCATTCTGCGAGCTGGACCACGAGCTTCAAGTA
Organism: Cordylochernes scorpioides; assembly: GCA_030710605.1. Lineage (NCBI taxonomy): Eukaryota > Metazoa > Arthropoda > Arachnida > Pseudoscorpiones > Chernetidae > Cordylochernes > Cordylochernes scorpioides. The sequence goes on from CP092878.1 coordinate 45,761,211, forward strand.
CAGGCGGACGGGAATTGGAGGTGTCATGTAACCTGCCGCCGCTGCAAACTGTTTATTTATGTTTGTGAGTCACCCTGCGGGCTGGAAGAAAATTCCTCTACCTCCACTCTGGCAGTTTGTTTTCTGACCTAATTGAAAATACTGGGATTTAAATGTAAAAAAGGCTGTGAGCTTGTAGGCGGTATAATTCGGAAATATTGTGTTTCTAAGATATCTGGAGTCAAATGATTGAATTCAATGAAATATACATCTTGAGGCAATCGCTGTGGGTGTTGAACGAATCGGGGCTGTGGAGGTGTTATGTACAACACATCCTCTGTGTAATATTTTAATTTATTGACATGTATGGTGTCACTATCTCTATTGAGTGGCTGATTTGGACGATCTATTCGAACGACATTTGGTGAAATTATTTCAATTATTTTGTGGGGTCCAGTAAAATATGGTGCTAATTTACCTGTGTCGGGATGTCTGTAATTTTTTACCAAAACAAGATCATTCTCTTCGAAATGTGGTGTTCTGTGCTGCTTATCAAATGTTTCTTTATCTTTTTTATGTTTATTTTGAGTACGAGAGCTTGCTATCTCTCGAGCTATATTTATCTCGGGATATGGGTTAAGATGAGTTCTTAGATCTGGGGGGATAACATTGAACATTAAGTAGGTAGGTGGAAAACTTGTGACAGAATGGGGTGTGTTATTGTACGTCTGAGTGACGCGTTTAACTAGTTGAGTCCAGGAAGCTTTTGGATTTTCTAGATAAGCTAGTCTGAGTTTGCCTGTAATGTCGCATTTAAGCGTTCTATTAAACCGTTTGCTTGTGGGTTATTGCTGGTAGTTAGTAGAGGTTGTATACCATGCATTATTAGAAATTTACGGAATTTTTCTGAGGTAAAAGCGGGCGCTCTGTCAGATAACAGACGTTTTGGAGATCCTTGCTGTAGTACAGTCTTGAGGGTTTGAATGTACGTTAGGGTACTGGTGGACTTCGATGGAAAGGTCCAAGCATATCGCGTTAAATGATCCACTATTACGTGTAGATAGGTCTTGGAGTGTCCATATTTCGAAAATCCAGCTATGGTATCTATAGAGATTAAGTCGAATGGTTGTTGAGGTGGTGGAATTTGTCCGAGGGCACCATAGGGTTTACCTTTGGGCCTTTTAATGATTTGGCAGGTGTGACACGACCCTGACAAATTTTTCTATAGATTTAGAGATACCTTTCCAGTAGTACTGGGTAGTAATTTATGCGGGTCATCTGAGAGATGCCTGGGTGGTTATATTCTTGGTGAACTTTGTTCATGAGAGTATGTTGCAGGGTTTCGGGAATTATTATTTTAGTTACACCTTTTCGGGTAATGGTATGTAAGCCGTTTGTATCAATGTTGAAGGGGGATGCTGTTGGTTGATGCTGTTTTATAATATCAGTACTGATAAATCCTACAAAGGGGTTTCTTGAGAGTAAATCTGCCTCATACTGTTGACTGCCTTTGATGTAGTGTATTTCGTAATTATAGGTAGATAGTCTCAGGCTCCATCTAAATAGTCGGCCTGACGGATTTTTTATAGTTTTAAGCCATTGTAAAGCTTGGTGGTCTGTGTATATGGTGAATTTTATACCGGTGAGGTATATTCGGAATTTGTCTACAACTTTCGACGATGGCGAGGCACTCAAGTTCGGAAACGGTGTAGTTTCTCTCATGTGCCCTAAGGGCGCGGCCTAAAATATTGCACAGGATGTATTTGTCCGTCTGGGTGTACCTGTTTGAGTATGCCGGCAATCCCTTGGGTGGATGCGTCGCAATAAAGGCGGCATGGTAAACCGACTTGATACAAGTGTAGTACTGGTTTACTGGTTAAACTCTCTTTGAGAGTGGTGAAAGCTTGTTGACAGTCTGTGTTCCAATTCCATTTTACATCCTTTTTAAGTAGTTTATTTAAAGGTGCTCGTAAGCGGGCATAATCTGCTATAAACTTATTATAAACGTTTACTGCTCCTAAAAATGATTGTAGTGTTTTTTGATTGTTAGGTGTTTTTATGGCATTTATAGTATCAAGGTTGCGCGTCTGCGGTGCATAAGTACCTGCGGTAACAGTGTATCCTAAGAAATCTATTTTTGTTTTAAAAAATGAACATTTATTATAATTAGGTTTGATGTTTTCGTGTTGACACACTGTTAGAAATTGTTGTAGGTGTTGTAGATGATCCTCAAGGGTGTCAGAAAAAATAATGAAATCGTCGAAGTAATGGGTAACAAAATTTAGTTTATATTTTTGCATGACCTGGTTTATGGCACGATGGTATATCTGTGGTGAATTTTTAAATCCGTAAGGAAGTCTACAAAATTCGTACTGACTATCTAACGTCACGAAAGCTAGTAGATTACGTGAGTTAGGTTCTATTTCCACTTGCCAATATGCGGATGCTATATCTACAGAAGAGTAATATTTGGCTTTTGACAATTTGTCAAGAATGGTTTCTATTAAGGGTAAAGGATGTACGTCTGGAGCGATGATTTCATTAAGTTTTCTGTAATCAATACAGAAACGCTTCGTTTGGTCACGTTTGGTAACAAGCGTTATAGGACTGGCATAAGGTGAAACTGACGGGGCAATGATTCCATATTGGAGCATTTGTTCTATTTGGGTTTGTATTTCTTGTTGGTCGTGTAGTGGCACTCTATATGGGCGTAATGCTATTATTTTATCTGTGGTGGTATTGATTTTTACCGGTGGTATGTTCAATTTGGGCACATTGTATTTATTAGTAGAGAACACTTGTGAGAATTCATATAGAATTCGGTGGAGTTCGTGTGGACAATGTTCTAACTGAGGTGCCGCATTAGAAGGTATAGAAATCTCAATATCATGGGTAGGAGATATAGGGGGGTGAACATATAATTGGAGTAGAGTCCGCCACGTGTAAACAGGACTGGTGCGAGGGGAAAGTGGTAAACATATCAGTTTCCCTCGGTTGAGTGGAACATAATCCTGTTTGCACTTGGTGAACTTATAGACATTCGTTGGGAGAGCATCATTATTTTGATAAATTTGGAGATTATTAAAATCTATAATTAATTTAAATATTTTAAGGGTATTAATAGATAAAATACCAAAAGGTAGTGAAGCTTCTACTATAAAAAATTTTAGTTTTTGGGTGAGGTTACCGATCTTAAGTTTTAAAAAAATATATCCAAGGGTATTTACATTGTGGGCTATTGCATTTTATAGTTAAACTGTACTGATGGATAATAATTTTATATGGTAATCTATTTTCTATGGTTCTTAAATATCTAAGTTAAGTAGGTTTATAGATGCTCCCCGTGTCTATTAAAAAGGGCAAGTTTACATTTGGTGACAATTCAGTCCATATTATTAATTGTTCAACGAAAATAAGTTTCAGGTTTTCCTACCGTTGAGCTGCTCGCGGGGCTTGCAGAGTCGTCTTGGCATGCAGCTTGGACTTGGGGAACATGGTTCGGAGGTTGGACCTTGGGCTGGGTTGTGGGTACCACGTTTTGGTACAGTGGTTGTGTGTGGTCGGGCGCTGTAGACTGGGCGTGTTTGGTCCCGTGGGAACCCGTTGTACACACTGGGAGTGCCAGTGCATGGCATTGCAATACTTGCAAAGGCGAGGGGGGAGGTGTAACTGGGTATGTTACACGTGATGGCCGCTGGCTGTTGTACCGCGGTGGTGGGTTGTGGTAGGTGGGGTGTGGAGCCTTGTCTACTTGGCGTCTGGTTCACTGCACTGGTGGCACACTGAGTTATTCTTGACACCTAGGTCGAACCATTCCTTAATGGTGTTTGGCTGCACAGTGCGACTAATCGCTGGTCTGCGACGGGTAGTCCGTCGGTCAGAGATTCAATTAAAATGTCGGCGGGTAGGTCGAGTTTCATACCCATAACAGTTTTGTTTTGGTAGTAGTCTTCTAGGGACATTTGGGGGTGTCATTTTGATTGCCAAAAAGCGTGCAAACGACGCTTCTGTCGTTGCTGAGAATAAGTCTATCAATCTCTGGCGGGCTTCAATATAATATAACCTATCTAAACCGTAGGCTTCGGAAATATTGGAGGGGCTTACCTTGTAGATAGCAGGGTAATTTGCGTAGGCGATCTGTGTAGGTCAGTTCAGTTCGGTCTGCTTGGACATCGAAGTTGTCGAAAAAGCTTTGGGCTTCAAAAGTACCATCGTATGGACTTACGTCTATCTCCCTAGGAGATCGGGCTACCAGTAACTTACTCAGGGCATCGGCGATCTGTGTCAGTGGGTCTGCGGAGGTATCTTGGGGCGGGCGACGTTTCCTCCTCTTCCAATGTCGTTTCTTGTTTGGGGATAGTTTGTTCGGCTGTATCGTTGGACGGGTTGGTTTGCTCCTCCATCTTGCTTCTTGGCTCTTTTCTATCTGGACAGTCTTTACCTTCTTCGTTGTGGTCTCCTTCGTTGTGGTATCCTGTCGACTATCTGTAATAATTTGTTGAGATCCTGTCGACTAGCTGTAATATTGTGTTGAGATCCTGACGACTCTCTGTAATAATACGTTGGGGTTTGGTAAGCTTATTGTAGAACCTCGTCGACTCTCGCTATAAGTTGTGGCAACCGAGGGTCAAACCTGTAGTAACCGCGAGGGACAGTCAGGGGTGGAGAGTTTTCCAGTACCTCGCTGCACCTTGTAGGACCTTTAACAGTTCTCACAGGGTACAGGCAGTCGTGGTCGAGACAGAGTGGAAAACTGGGGAATGTCCACACACAAAAAACGAAGAGACACAGTTGAAAGAAAGTTCCTTGAATAGATAAAAAGCGAGCCAAGAGCAAAGATGGAGATCGAGAAGTTTTCTTACTGTTTTACATCGTCGATGAGTTGGTCTCTGGAGACAATAAGGGATGACGCTGACCGGAAGACTCCTGGACTGAACTGAACTGGTTGTTGCTACGCGGCCTTTTTATACGACCGCTCTGACTAAGAGAATTGGGTCATGCACGTGTCGATGGACACCGGACACTGGCGACAGACTGTCGGGGTCCAATCTATCTTTAGAAGTCACTTGTGATTCTCTCTTTGGCTCTTAACTTAGCTTTTAATCTATTATATTTTATTTATTCATCCTCAGTACATTACATCTGGAGATACAAGGACACACGTCAATTATGCGTATAATTAGTTGTAGTTTATAATTAGTTCTATATACAACATGACAATTTTGTTATACGTATTACATAATATAGGGTTATTGGTTTAAATTATCATATATATGTATAGTTATATGCAAAGGCATACATGTATGGCAGCGCAAATGTCCCTAGGGGACATAGCGCTTTAAATTGAAATAAAATAAAATTAAATTTGCGTAATTAATAGTAGAAAATGTGTAATCCTATTGATATAGATGTGGCTTAAAAGGCAATATCAGATATTCTCGATACCTTTCATTAGAAAGAAGAGCATATATTTTGTTATCATTGTCTTTGAATTCGGATTTAGCATAATCTAAAATGCCAAACTGTTAAATATTTTATAATTATATTAAGATTTTTTTTATGTTGAGAAAGATGTTTGAATTAATTTTCATAATGGAATATATTGAATTGAATAAAATATTTATTTGCCAATATTTCGGTTGGCTGAACGCCAACCTTTGTCGATGCATCTTATCTAAAGATTGCTCAATATACAGAATGATTCATAAATGTGTAACATAGAGTTGCGTAAAGATGACATGCATGTACCAAAAGTGGTATCTTTCTTGTTTAAAATGTAATAAAACTATGCAATTTGATCCAACACCCAAGTACATATGATGGCGATGATGTAAAGCGGACTATGATTGTAGAACGACAATTAAAAATATCCCGCATGTTTTTTCTGAACGAAAATCCGAAACACATTTCAAGGAGAAACAACGACCATTTCCAATATTAGGGATGAAGTATGAAAGGATGAATTGTGAAGAGTAATGATAAACGGAAAAAAAAAGTGTCCAGTAAAAGAGGGTGATGATTAAGGATGTTCCACAATACCAGTGTTGAAAAAATTAAAGCAGAAGCCAAACCTGTATACCATGATTTCGGGCTATGACCCTGCTTTGACCTACTGACAACCTTTTGGCAAATTCGATTTATTTCATAATTCCTCGCGTAGGATTTTATGAAATTAATACTGCCCCTGTACTGATGAGGGCCATAGTCTGTAAAGATGGTATACCGGTTGTCTTTTGTCTGGATTTTCTAAAACTGCTGTTGCGGTACTGAGGCAGCCATTTTCAACATAACCGTAAGGCTAATTTATTCAGGCGTTTTTTTTTTCCACTCTGATAGTGATGTCTATCAAGAAGGTATCAGAGACTGAATTGATTAAAAATGTTCACTATGTTCAAATGAACAAATCTCGTTCTATAAAAAAAAACGGAAAAGTTTGAGCTGGAAGGTAAGCGAGAAGCAGGAGTTAGTGATAAAGCCTTCTTCGCTTAATGAAAGAGAGCCCTGATTTGAAGATACAGGAGTAGAGATCGGTTACCATATGTGTTGGTTCCGAATATTGTTCTAATCTTCTCAAGGGGAGTCATAACCGTATTCCTTTTTTAAAACAGAAGGAAATCGTTAAAGGGTCACTGGTTGTTCTCGCACGTGTTTTGTTTGGGCGTCTGCCTTGATAACAAGACGACAGCCTTGGACCAATATCGTCTTTGACTCGGAACTTTTTTTCTGAATGTAATCCTGAATTTTACACCCTAATGTGGTATCCGAACTTCTATATTTATCTTAGAGAATTCTTACTAGGTGTATAAGAATATGAATACTTATCCCTAAAAAGAATTCTCAAATTATACGTCGTCTATTGGTCCTCTTCGCAAACTAATGAACTCGGGTCGGTGACAAAACCACAACACAAGCTTCGGCAAATTTAGAACGTCTACCCGGAGACCATGGTTTCAGGCAAATGGTCCTCGTCAGTTCAGGACGGGCTTTGGTTTCATGAGATCCGTACGGGAGAATCATGGATTTCTAGACATTTACCAAATAGGTGTTTAATCAGAATGGTACTTTGACCAAATCTAGATGTAGATTTCGTTGATAGGATATTAATATATAAATATAAGGATCACCTATTTCGTCAAACAAACAGTGAAACTATGCGTCTTCTATTTAGGTTTGTTTTGACAGAAATACGACCTTTCTTTTTATATATCAATATCCTCCCAGAAAAATTTCCATCTGTACATATAGTCTCTAGGGGTGGTCACTTCTCAATATGCCAAGGCTCGTGCTGTGGCTTTGTAAACGACCCAAGTCGGCTAGTTTGCGGAGATGGCACTTAGTTTTAGTGTCTATATTTTGATGAAAGAGCCGACAATTCAGTCAAAATATTTAAATAGAAGGATAGGTGTGCGTCACACAGCAGAAGGAATTCCTAATATCCACGAATACAAGGATACGCGTTAACTAAATATATATGCAAAAAGGTCGAGAATATAAGAGAATAAATTGTTATTACTCTTGATATTTGTTTAATTTCACACCTAAGACCACTTAGGTCACATGCATTCTAAGAAACCTCTAGGATGCACTTCATTGACGTCATCATTTTAAAGTTGAGCAACCTGCAGCCATTTTCTATAATATTTTACGAGAATATAGACACTAAATAAATAAATACATTAGCATATAAGTGGAAATAATCCAAAAGCAAATCGTTAGGATATAATTAATCGCAGATACAGTTAAACCTATCTATAACGCCCCCTCTAAATAGCGCCTCCCTCTCTATAGCGCCCTATTTTAAATACGTAGTACGATGCGATTTACATTAAAAGTGACCTGTCTATAGCACCCCCTCTCTATAGCATTCTATTTTAGTGAGTTCCAAGAGGGGGCGCTATAGACAGGTTTAACTGTATTCCACACCTACATTGAATAAGTTGGATATATATATATATACGGTCTAGTAATATAAATTCTGTTACAAACAATTTTAAAAATTAATGGTGATTATATGGTCGATAAACAAATTGACGCATAATATTGAAATTTTGTAAAAAGTTTAGAAATGGATAAAGGACTTTGGCCTACCTTGTGTAAGACTATTACAGCTATACGGTCTTTTTTAACACCCCAATCCATCATCAAAAAACAAATATAATCCGATTTTTTACTAAATACGTGTGCACGAGATATTCTAATAACAACTACTGTATTTTGAATACTTCACGCAGTTCAAATTAAAATTTTTATCACTGATTTGGTTTTGTAACAATATTTATGGCTAGACTAAGAATATTCTCAGGAAATAAAATGCTGGGATTAAAGTTAAAGACAGAAGCAACCTACGGTTATAAAAGCAGTTAATTGAATCTTACCTTCATGTTCTAGTACCCTTTCTCTTACTATGATGATTGAGCGTTCACAGTTTTATCTCTCCCATATGCATGTTGCTATAAATACATAGTTATTTATTTGGATTGAGCGAAAGATATTCAAGAGATTTATTGCTTATAGTTTATTCGTTATTCCTCCTATTACTGGAAGTTCGTGACCTCATTCACTGAGATGATTTTGGGAGTCTGTGGACTGGGTCTCTCCTCAAGTTTCAGAGATCTTCAAACTTATACAGTGTTTCCAATCGATATGGTTTATAAATTGTCATCAATTTCATTAACTTCACATTTTATATAATATATATAACTAGCGGATGTACCCGGCTTCGCCCGTGTTTTACCCGAGTAAAGGTTTGTCTAACGAATCTCTCGATAATGTGAACATTTTTTCCCGGTCCCTTGAAAAACACTCGATAAGTTGAATAAAATCAATATTATTCGGTACCCGAGTAAAGGTTTGTCTAACGAACATTTGTTAAAACAATTCTCTATAAACTTATAAAAAGAAATAGATATATTTTGATAATTTGAAACTCGTAAATTTGAATCTCTCGATAAAGTGATCATTTTTTCCCGGTCCCTGTGTGCCGTGTCATTCTGAATTTTGTCTTTCCTAATTTTCTACATTACAAAATCATCGTTTTATCTAGTGAACATTTTTTCCCGGTCCCTTGAAAAATACTCGATATGGTTGAATAAATTCATGGCCGTTTATGGAAGATGGACGAGGTTCCCGGAGGTCATCTTGGGCAAGCTCCCGCGAGGCTTTTTTTCTTGTCTACTTTGCACAGCTGTGTCACCAACTCTGCCCTGATTGGTCGGTGGGTACTTGGACTGTCCATCCGGCCGGCGGCCGGACGAATCCATTCTCTCGACGGGGTGGGGCAGACCTAAGCCTATCTCCGTCGCAAGGTGGCGCTGCTTGCGAGTTAAAACTACAAATCTGCAAATAACTCTAAGGATATTAAAGATATTCATGATATTATTTTTCGAAAACCTTTCCGGGGATATGCCTAATAATATCCCAAAATTTCACGGCGATTGGATGTACGGTTTTTGAATCTATAGAGTACACACAGACAGACAGACATTCATTTATATATATATATAGATTATATGAAAAAATGATAGAAAAAATAAAAGAAAAAAAGGTCAGGTGTTGAAATCAAAAATAATAATGGCCAAATATCAGGAAACAGGCTAAATCAATGTTTAGTTGATTTCTGTTCCACCAGTTGGCGCTCTGCCTTCTGTAAAGCACATGTGCTCCTGGTCAGAATATGCCATTTTTATTTTTGATATAATTATATCTTTAATTAAAAATGCATTTATTGGATCAAAAACAATTTTACCAATATTTAAGTTGGATGAACGCCAAACTTTTTCAAGGTATTATAACATATTAATGTTAATAACAAACTCAGCGCCATATAACGTCAATATGTTGTATATATTATATGTTATAATACCTTGAAAAGGTTGGCGTTTAGCCTACTGAAGTATTGGTAAAATAAATTATTTTTGATCCAATATATACCTTTTCAATTAAATATATATTTATGGATTGCTTTATTTTCAAATCGATATAGATATAAATGAAAAAATAATATGAAAAGTGAAAAAAGCCAGGTGTTGATATTAAAAACAAAATAGGCATATTTTTACAACAAACACATGAGCTTTTTAAATGGCAGAGCGCCATCTATTGAAATCGAAATCAACTAAGCATTGATATAACCTGTTCCCTGATATTTGGCCAACCTATTATCTTGATAAATAAAAAAGACACCAACCACGAACGCGTTTCGGAAGGTTGGTCCTCATCAGCGTGATATATATATGAAAAAATATGCCCAAAGACCAATTATTTTGGTCATTGAGGTACAGCTTCAACCACGCTGATGAAGGCCAACGGTCAGAAACGCGTACGTGGTTAGATTTTCTTGATTAATCTAGAAAATGTATTTGGCCAATTTTGAAATAATTAAAAATCAATGATTATTCGACATTTATTCCGATAAATGGAGTAAACCACAAACAGCTTTAACTTGCACGGTAAAGAGATGCCCTTTTTCTTAATATACTGAGTCTAGCCATAAATATCGTTACAAAACTAAATCAGTGTTAAAAATTTTAATTTTACCGCGTGAAGTATTCGAAATATAGTATTTGTTATTTGTATATCTCGTGCACACGTGTTTAGAAAAAAAATCGGAATATATTTGTTTTTTGATAATGGATTGTGGTGTTAAAGAAAACCGTATAGCTGTTATAGCCTTACACTAGGTAGGCCAAAAGTTCTTCATCCATTTTTACACTTTTACAAAATTTGAATATTACGCGTCAATTTGTTTATCGAACCATTGAAAGGTTCAACAAGGCTGGCACTATTAATGACCTTGAAAGATCAGGTCGACTGCGCGTGCAACGAACGCAAGCACCTATAAAAGCCATTCGCGAAAGAAATCGTCTAAATCCAGACCGCAAACAAAAGATCTTAGCAAAGCAGATGAATTTACCTCCAAGAACGGTTTCCAGGATAATCAACAAAGACTTTTGACTGAGAGCTTTCAAACGGCGCATAGGTCATTTGATAACCCCTGCTCTTAGAGATAATAGAAGGGTTAGATAAAATATTTTGTTGGCGCGGCATGATGGTCGGTGGCATGAGAGAATCCTTTTGAAAGACGAGAAATATTTCACTGTCGAGGAAAGGATTAATCGTCAGAATGATAGGATATATGATCATAGCTTTCTAGAAGCTTCTTTGAAAATCAGAAGACGTGTCGCCATCCTTCTTCTGTTATGATTTGGTGGGGAGTTAGCTACCAAGGTGTAACAGATCTCCACTTCTGTGCCAAAGGGGTGAGAACTATAGCTAAAAACTATCAAGAATATATTTTGGAACAAATATTAAAGCCTCTGAATACAAAAATGTTTGATATAGAACATTGGATATTTTAACAAGATTCAGCTCCTGCTCACAAAGCTAGGTCAACTCAACATTGGCTGGAGACGAATGTTCCGGAGTTCATAAAGGCCAATGAATGGCCTTCTGGAAACCCTGATTTAAACCCCCTTGATTACAGTTTGTGAGCATATTTAGAGGAGAAGGTGTGCTCTAAAAGATATCATTATTTGAATCAATTGAAATCAGCATTGGTGAGAGCAATGAAAGAAATACCCTTAGAAAAGGTGCGTGCCGCCATAGATCAGTGTCCCGGACGTTCGAGATCCTGTGTCAAAAATAAGGGAGGACATTTTGAATGATTGTATATATATATATTTAATGTCCTATTGGCTAATAAAATATGTATTTATATTCCATTAGGTTTTGTTCTTAATCATTTAATTTATAAAATTGCCCGTAACAGAATTTATGGCTAGACTGTGTATATAAATCATAATGTTTCAGGAGGATGATATTCATGTACAAAAAGATGCATCTCTTATCTTAATTGTGCATCAAAACGACGGCACTATGCATTAACCTAGTAAGAGACTAGTGATAATAAAGAATGAGCCAAAACACCAGTTATAAGCTTCATATGTACCGATTAGGGCCATAGCCCGTAACCATGGTATACAGGTTTGCTTTTTGTCTGAATTTTCCTAAACTGTTTTTTTGCGGCTCATCCTTTATTATCATTAGTAAGGATTTTTACTAGAATGATGCACAGTGCCATAGTTCTTATATGCAATTAAAAGAAGAGGTGCCTTTATTGATACATGAACATTATCTTCCTGCAACTTCATATTGTAAATATATATGCTGAATATTTTCTCTCTCTAAATAATATCCAGAACTTATTCCTATGAAGAATCTTGGTTTTAGAAATGCAATCATCACAGTAGACAACCATTCGCATAAGAAAAATATATAATACATATCTCTTAACAAATATTTAATTGAAGTTACGTATATGACTAAATACAAGTCAATAAATCATAGAAATTACATAAAAGATTAAAAAATACGATACAATATAGAGGAAAATGGCGAAGAGAAAGAGCGGGCAACATATACATAAATAAATACATATAATTGGTAAATTGTTGAAAAAAGGAATATTATAGAATACCTAGGATATTAAGATTTTGGAAGATAGATTAGCAGAAAGGAGGAAAGCACAAAGCATGCAAGATACAGGCAAGGTGAGAATAAAGAATAGAAGATAAAGGGTCTTACAATATAGACAGGTGGGAATGAAGAAGAGATTACAAAAGAATCATACAAGACAAGCAAAATGTAAATAGAAAGAGAAGATAAAATGATCATACAAGAGACAGGCAAGGTAGGGATAAAGAACAGAAAATAAAAAGACCGTAGAATATAGGTAAGTTGGGAATGAAAAATAAAAATAAAATACCATACAAGACAGGCAAGGTGGGAATGAAGAAGAGAAGATAAAATGATCATACAAGAGACAGGCAAGGTAGGGATAAAGATAAGAAGATAAAAAGATCATACAAGACATGCAAGGTGGGAATACAGAAGAGAAGATAAAAGAGCCATAGAATATAGGCAAGGGGGTAATCTACTTATATAATTGCCTTATTCTGTCTGTCTGTATGTCTGAAGCTCACGGATAGAATGCGCGCCCATTGGCTGCCAGCGAACACGTGGCCTCCCTGCCCCCCTCTAGACAACCCTGTTATCAGCTGTGCGATACATACACCTGTCTATAGCGGCCACTCTAGACAACCCTGTTATCAGCTGTGTGATACATCCATCTGTCTAAACAGACCACCCTGTCTATAGCGGCCACTCTGGACACCCCTGTTATCAGCAGTGTGCTACATCCACCTGTCTATACAGACCACTCTGTCTATAGTGGCCACTCTAGACAACCCTGTTATCAGCTGTGTGATACATCCACCTGTCTATACAGACCACCCTGTCTATAGCGGTCACTTTAGGCAACCCTGTTATCAGCTGTGTGATACATCCACCTGTATATAGCGGCCATTCTAGACAACCCTGTTATCAGCTGTGTGATACATACACCTGTCTATAGCGGCCACTCTAGACAACCCTGTTATCATCAGTGTGTTACATTCACCTGTCTATACAGACCACCCTGTCTATAGCGGTCACTTTAGGCAACCCTGTTATCAGCAGTGTGGTACATACACCTGTCTATACAGACCACCCTGTCTATAGCGACCACTCTAGACAACCCTGTTATCAGCTGCCTGTCTATACAGACCACCCTGTCTATAGCGGTCACTTTGGGCAACCCTGTTATCATCAGTGTGTTACATTCACCTGTCTTTACAGACCACCCTGTCTATAGCGGTCACCTTAAGCAACCCTGTTATCAGCAGTGTGATACATCCACCTGTCTATACAGACCACCCTGTCTATAGCGACCACTATAGACAACCCTGTTATCAGCTGTGTGATACATCCACCTGTCTATACAGACCACCCTGTCAATAGCGACCACCCAAGACAACGGTTTTAAAATATATTCGCACTCGGGTAAACCCCGGGCGTTGCCCGGGCCATTCGTCTAGTGAAGAAGATAAAAAGACCACATAAGACAGGAAAGGTAGGTTGAAGAAGAAAAGATAAAAGGACCGTACAAGACAGGCAAGATGAGTAAAAAGAAGAGTTTAAAAGATTAAACAAAATGTGAAGTTGCGTCCAAAAGCTGCAAAGCGGACCATGCAAAGGTGGGAAGAGGACCCATACAGTCAGACAAGTTAAACAAAAGAAGAACGGAGAAGTGTAAATCGTGGTGAGGACAGTTGACAGACACAAGCACGGAACCTCTCCACCCGGCACGAGAGATAAGGCCACATAAATATTCAACCACGTCTCAAATATAATAACTTAACCACACTTCCCCCACATTTCATTTTGTTCTACTAATTCAATTAAACCACACTAATTATTGTCCCAACACATTTAATTCTAACTAATATTCTTATAAATATATATCTTTTAAATATAAAAGAAACATTCATAGTTTCATAAAGAGGTATATTTAGTGTCGCGATTTCAAATTAGAGTTTTATTAATCAATTGATAAACTTCGTGAGTGATGTTTTCCTCACAACAAAACTAGAAACAAGAAATGAAAAATCAATTTTAGAATTTACATACCTTCCTTATATAACATTAAACATAAAAGTATTTAAGATGCACTTGCCCGCCATCTGTTATCAAAAAACGAAACTATTATAGACGCGTACGATTCTTTTCAAAATAAAACAATTTCTACTGCCCTTACTGCAATGGAAAAATTAATGGGAGGGCCTGGCTCATCAGTGGTGAACCCTCCCAGCGGTTTCGCCAGTTTAATCTACCATACCGCCGTTATAATGCACTTTTGGAACTTCCTTTTATAGTAATATTGATGCTAGACTCTTTGAATGGGTATTTTAGATGAACTACGGACATAAGCTTTTAGGACAGCAGAATTACATATAATTATAAATATATAATATGCTTCGAGCAATCGCTCTACCGCAAATATCAATTTGTGTCTTTTATTGGAACAATTATATTAAGATGCACTTGCGCGCTATCTGTTATCAGAATACGAAATAAAGGTATTTACATATTTACTAATAGGGACATTTGATTTACATAAACCAATTCCGTCACAATATTAAAATTCAACGATTAGTTGATATTTGTTTCGAAAAATGCCGCAAACGATTACAACTTTTAATTTAACGATCAGAAGATGTCTTTTAATATTATTGCTAAGAATGTTAATAAATAAATTCGTTATCAGCTTTTACAGGATCTTAACAGGAATAGACAAATTTCTATTTGTTAATAAATAAGACAATTGAGTTGCTAGACTGAGAGTCCTTTGGAACTTCTGTACCACATTGAATACCTTCAATATAGCCAGTTGGCATTAAAGGGTAAACCTATATTAAATGTATTTGATAAATCATAGAGCACATAACATTGACATTGTAGGCAGTCAAATAAACAAGATTATTCTTCTGATTAAACAATAATAATCGACATGCGAGCTTTATTTTTACAAACGATGTTTCTTACATTGCGCATCCTTTATTTATATCAATGAAGAAAATTTCACTTTTTTCCATTATTTAAATAGCGCAACATACTTTAATTTTTATTGATACATGAATATCTTTATTACATATTACTATAAAGTAAATATCTATTTAATAATTGGTAGGATTCAATGATATATTTGAGCGCAAATCAATTTAATTTACAATCTGATAAAAGAGAAGAAAAAAAGAGAAAAAATTAGTTGTAAGAGAAAATTTTGAATTAACCGAATATGTAGGAGGAATTCAAATGAACGGGCTTTTACTTCTGATTAACACAATATTAAATTTTGAACTTCATTTTTACAAACAATGTTTCGTAAATTGCTTATCCTTTATTAATAGAAATTATATATATTTTAACTTTTTCCTTATTTGTCCATTACATAAATATATATTTTTCATGGTTATTTTTATTTTCAATTACAAAGGCATAAATTGGGTCAAAATTCAATTTATTCACCAATATTTCAGTTGGCTACATGCCAACCTTTTTCAAAGTATAACTATATTTGTTAAATAAATGTATATAATAATAGACATAAATATGTTATAATACCTTGAAAAAGGTGGACGTTCAGCCAAATGAAATATTGGTAAAAAATTATATTTTGATTCAATATTATGTCTTTTTAAATAGAGATATATTTATGGATTGCTCTATTTTCAAGATATTTCTATATAGCAAAAATATATTTAATAATTGGCATGATTCAATGATACCTTGGAGTTATAATATGTTTAATTCAGAATCTGATAAGAGAAGAAAAAGGGAATAATTAGTTGTTAGGGAATATTTTTTTAAAATTAGCCAAAGATGTAAGAGGTATTCAAATGAACAAGCTTATACTTCTGAATACACAATATTGATATGTTGAACTTCATTTTCACAAACAAATTTTCGTATATTGCTCATCTTTTATTAATAGAAATGAAGAAAAACTCTATTATTTGAATATAGCGCAAAATACCTCAAACTTTTAAAATACATGAAAATACTTTATTACATAGTTCTATATAGTAAATATCCATTGAATAATTAGTATTGTTCAAAGATTACACTGAAGTTTAAATCAGTTTAATTCAGAATCTGGTAAAAGAAGGAAAATGTTAGAGGAATTCAAATGAAAGAGCTTTTACTTCTGATTACACAATAATATAATCGACATGCTGAGCCTTTTTACAAACGATGTTTCATACATTTATTATCCTTTATTTATAGAAATACAGAAAATTTCACTTTTT
The DNA here is from genome assembly GCA_030710605.1 of Cordylochernes scorpioides. Taxonomy (NCBI): domain Eukaryota; kingdom Metazoa; phylum Arthropoda; class Arachnida; order Pseudoscorpiones; family Chernetidae; genus Cordylochernes; species Cordylochernes scorpioides. The sequence goes on from CP092878.1 coordinate 45,777,875, forward strand.
TTCTCTCTCTCTCTTCATTTAAATAGCGCAAAATACTTTGACTTTCAAATACATGAATATACTTTTTAGATAGTTCTATATAGCAAATATCTATTCAATAATTGGTATGATTCAATGATACATTTGAGTTTAAATCAGTTTAATTTAAAATTCGGATAGAAGAAAGAAAAAGGGAAGAATTAGTTGTAGGGGAAAATTTTAAAATTAGCCAAAGGTGTAAGAGGCATTCAAAAGAACGAGCAGATACTTCTGAATACACAATATTAATAGAGAACATCAGATATATTTTTACAAACGATGTTTCGTACATTGCGCATCCTTTATTTAAATAGTGCAAAATACTTTAACCTTTTATACAATACATGAATTTACTTTATTACATAGTTCTATATAGTAAAGATCTATTCAATAATTGGTATGATTCAATGATACATTTGAGTTTAAATCAGTTTAATTCAGAATCGGATAAAAGAAGAGAAAAAAAGGAAGAATTAGTTGTAAGGGAAAATTTTAAAATTAGCCAAAGGTGTAAGAGGCATTGTCCTAGCGATCCATGTGGATCGTTTAAATCTTTCACGTGATTAGATTCTTTTACGGTTCAAAGATCTCCCCCTCCTCCAACAAAAGACTGAGATTAATAAACATAGGGGGAGAATGCTCTTCTTTCTTGTTCCTCTCCAATTTACTTCTTCTCCCGCCCCTAAATTTTCTCTTTTAAGAACCTTCTCCCATTTTAATCTTATGGCCACCCCACAGATATCCATTCAATCTCTAATGGTGTATCCGACTTTTCGAACTTTTATTAATTTTGAGATTTTTTTTGTGTCCAAGAATCCTTGGATGAAATTCCACCTAACGGCTCTCTAATCTTTGTCTATTCTGAAGATTTTGAGCTTAACTAATTCGAAATTTATTAAATTTTGTTAATTTTCATTTTAAATAAGGTCTATTGTGTTCATCGATTCATACAAATAGGTATTTTTCAAAAGAGCCTTTGTTGTTGATCATTTTAATTCAATATAAGTTCTTTGTGTGGATATATAGAGTATAAACTCTCATGGCTGACCCTTCTGATAAGAGGCAACCTTCCTGAACAACCGCTTTTGTAAATTTTAAGAAGGAATTTTGACTAACACTTGAACCTCTAACCAGAGATTTCGTCAGAAAGAGATCAAGAGTAAATAGGGTTTCATACGGCCGTTCCTATGAAATATTATTGTATATTGGAAACGGATTTAGAAATTAGTCGAATCGAACTGGGGTTATATAGCGAACCTTCTCTTAAAACGAACCTAAAATAATTCCCAATTATAAAATGTAATAATATAGTATGATGGTGGTGTCTTGTTCATGAAGCAGATCAGTTCGGTTCATGCACCTTGATCACAAAATAACCAACTAAGGTTACTTGTCCGTATGAATGTCCTCTTCTAGATTGATGTCTGCCAAATAGAGGGTTGCGAGGATGGCCGGGCAACTGTATATATGGTCCGGAGTGAGTTGGGTATTGTGACAGTTATTGCAGTTCCTGTAGTATCGAGTACTGTCTGGGTTTATCTTTATCCCTTCAAAATGTCCTGTTCTGATTCTTGAAATAGTTGTTGTTAATTCTCTGTTAATGTTGAGGATGCATATGGGCCCAGAAGCCCTCCTCTACGTGGCGGCGGGAGAAGCAGTCGAGTAAGGGACTGTCCTGTAGGGCGAAATACGGTGTCGTGAGCCCCGAGCCGCTACGGTAACCGTGAACAGGAAATCTGAAATGTGGCTGACTAACGGGGTAATGGCACCCCACCTTTTCCACGGAGAAACAAATAATATAGTATACCATTGCTATATTAAACCCATGGCTATAGTGAACCAAATGTGTTCAGTCCTATTGGGGTTTGATTAGTGAGGGTTTACTGTATTATCTTTTAATTATTTTAACTAAAACATTTCGTTCATTCTAAGAAGCTATATATTTATATGGTTTATGTAATTTTACCTGTGTTGATAAAATTCTAGAGATAATAATCTTACTTTTACAAAGAAGGAAATCAACCTAACGCAGACATATTAGAGATGAAGCGTGTAGCTGTCCATTTAAAATATTTCCTCTTGAAAAGACGATGATCCCAAAGGTACTAGAATAACAAAGCCACTCTTCACGCCGAGAGAAAAAAGTATTAAAACTACTAGAGACCACTTTCAAGACGCTAAGAGAAGCCTTGATTGAAAAGCACAAGATCCATTCTGTGGTAAAATAACAATAAATATGACAACAAATGATTCTACTTGAAAAAATGAATAAATGATATTGGTGTGTACACGTTCATGCGTACATTGGAACAGAAAATTTACCTGAAAGATGTTTTTCCTTAAATAAAGTTTTAAAATGTGAATAAATTAAGAAAAATACCTTTCCTAATCGTGTAACTAAAATTTGCTGATGGCTTACGCCATCTATCGGAATAAATTTAAATAATATATTTTTTAAAAATTATTTCAGAATTAGTCAAAAAAATACCCATTCTCAATTGATCAAGAAAATTTTATGCAACAATTTTCAGTTGCACGAACAGGAGATGCCTTTTCTTTAGATACTAATAGTTTGTTAGTTTAGTTACAACCGAAGTTAGCTTCAATTTATCTGCTTAATTCTGTATATAGTTTTAAAATAAATGAAAATTCATATAAAATCACTTCGGTAAAAATTAATATGAATTTTATAATATAAATAATTCACTAGATGGCGCTCTGCCATCTAGAAAAGCTCATGTGAGCCTGGTCAGGATATGCCTTTTTTACTTTTAATTTTAATATGAGAATTAAAACTGGAAATTTGAATTCTGAAAAAAGTCTATACTAGTTCGTCTACGTCAGAACAGAGTTCGAACTTAGTAAATATAGTCATTAATAAAAAGTAGATATTAAAAAAAAAACAAATCAAACGTTTAAAATACAAAAAAATATATATAAATAAATAAATTACTTTATTTCTAACTTCCCTTAAATATAAATATTATATAAAAAATATATGTAGCAAATTTCCAACACAGGAAAAATATATTTCTCTTATATTAAAAAAGAAAAAAAACGAACTTTATATATGGTATATAGATTAGACTTGGAAATGTGAAGTGAAAGAATTTTTATATTTAAAGGGGCAGAGTTGTGAATATGAAGAGAGAGAGAGGAATAAATAAAAATATTTTTGATTATTTGCTAAATTGAAAGAGTGGAGCCAAACGAATTTTAAAGCGCGATTCAAAAACAATAAAATTTTTGAGGTTTCAATAAAGAAGGGAACCCTCGAAGAATTCTTATTTCAAAAATATATTTCTTTTTCCACTTTTTCCTATAAATGTTCACGGATTTGGGGTTTAAATTTTTAAAATTAAATTTATGACTTTATTCAGTGTTTGGAATTTTTTTTCTTGGTGGTGTCGTGATTTGTTCACTTTTTAGATATATCCGTCTTTTGGTGAATATTTAATTATAAAATATATTTATAAATTATATATTTTGGTATAAAAATAGTACAAATTTGGAATTGTACTGGGATAAGGTGAATAAATTGAGAAAAAGCCATCTTCTTATCGTTAAACTGAAATTTTCTTTTGGCTCGGGCCATCTATCGGAATAAATATCAACTATTCGTTGATTATCAGCTTTTATTGATTACTCAATAATGGCTAATTGGCTAATTCTGGAATGATTAAAAATCAACAAATAGTTGATTTTTATTCCGATAGATGGCGCAAGCTATATCAGCAACTTTTATTTGCACGATAAGGAGATGCCTTTTTCTTAATATATATTTTATTGTTGATATATATATTAATATAAAGGAGACCACATTGAATATCTCAAATATTACAATCAAAGAACTTCTTTTCATTTTGTTTCTAAATAAAAAAAAAATTAAATGGTCATTTAATCTAGAGATAATATAATAAAGGATAACTGGATATTCATTGAACTACAGATATTTATTATAAATATAAAACTATAAAACCTATTAGAAATGATGGTTGTGTCTTGTTCATATTTTACCAAGGAAAGGGGGGGGGGGTACCATTTACCCGTTAGTCAGCCACATTTCAGAGTTCCCTGTTCACGGTTACCGTAGCGGCTCGGGGCTCACGACACCGTTCTTCGCCCTACAGGGCAGTCCCTTACTTGTGCTGCTTCTTCCGCCCGATTAGAAATGCTAAAATTGTGATATAAATTGTATATATATGTTATGAATTTTTGTTTGATGTTAGTTAAAGAGTTGATAAGACAAAGGATCGATAAGATAAAGGGTTGAAGGTGCAATCGTGATAAGAAAAAGATAATTATTTCCCATCAAATAGCTTTTATTTTCAATTACTAGAGGAAATATTACACATTAGTTAATTTTCACATTATATAGAATTTATAAAGTTAATCCTATATTAGTGATTCAAAAATATAGATATGTCAACTACGCTGAAAGTCATTCGAAAAACGATGATAACCAAAAAGTAGAAATATCAATGAATAAAAATAAAATATATATATTTTTGAATATAGATATATTTGAGGTTTAATATTATATTAATTGTATATATCTTAAATGTACATAGTGTAAATACCAATATTATATTGTTTAAAAGTTTTATTAAGGTATTAAGGTATATATATTACATATATAAATAATATCTGTTGAGTACCCTTCGTTGGACCACATATCTCTTAAATACTCTAATTGTGACTTCAAATAGAATTATAATGATAAGAGATTGAGTCAAAAGGCGATCCATCAATTAGGTTCATATAAAAAGACGAACCTGGATCTATAAAGAAAAAAAAAACAATTTTTTATCAAAATATTTCGAGAAATTACTTCCTCTTTATCAATTTATTGCAATAAAATGATAAAGAGGGAGAAATCTCTCGAAAATTTTCGAGAATTTTTTTTTTTTTTTTTATAGATCCAGGTACGCCCTTTTATATAAATGATAAGAAAGTGAAACCATTTAGCACTATTTGAAAAGTAAGCCTTCTCTATTGTCCTAACTGCGATGAGAAAATATTAAAAGCCCCTGGCTAATCAGTGTTGAATCCTCCAAGATGTTTCGTCAGGTTAGTCCACCAACCGCTATAACATTATATAGGGCTATTTTGATCCGGCAGGAACCAAGAATATTTGGTTGAGGTACTTAAGAGAATAATGAAGATAGGCTTTAAGAAAGAGACAGTAGATATACATATTAACAGCTGGGAGTGCTTATTAATATGCCTTATGTTTAATTCTATATACAGTTACGAGCGTCATGCGTTCTTAATAATTCTTCATCTCTGTCACCGTTTGCTTTTTTTTTTTAATGGCGCTCTCCTATTGGTTGGCTACGATCACGCCACCTTATCCCCCCCCCCCCCACTCGCTTTTTGGTTTTTGTAACTATTGTGTTGGAGCGGGTCGCTCCTTAAATAATCTATTGTTAACAATACCTCATTATAGGTCCGCAAATATCGAAAGTATAGGTATGTAGCTTTTGTACGGGTAGATATGCACACGGGTCAATCCCGGGGCGAAGCCCGGGTCGCCCGTCTAGTATATATATAAGCATAGGGCGCCTCTACCGTCAAAATAAACGTCAAGAATAGACGCCATCTATTGACCATCGCCGCAAACTTACAATCGCAGGTCGTTTACAAAGCCAAAATACCAGTTTTGGCAAACTGAGAAGCATCCATGTATATAGATTCTGTAATACAATATATATCGGCTATGATTATAGAACGACATTTAACAAGTTTTACCGCAAATGTTTCTTTTTACAGAACGAAAACTCGTAATTTTAACTATTCAAGGAGAAAAACGACTATTCCTATTCTTAGGGATGAAGTAGGAAATGATGTGTGTGTGTGAATTGTGAAGAGTATTGATTAACGGAAAATTAAAAATTCCAGGGATGGAAATTTTGTCCTGTGAAAATAAACATTTTCGGTAAAACTTATTAAATGTCTTTGTATAGATTCTGTGCAAATATAGTCTCACTAAATTGTACAGAAATAATTATTCATCTTAGTTTCTCATAATCACCTTTTAGCCCAGTTGAATAGTCATTTTCTCGTTACACCGCCCGTTATAAGGCTATATAAAAATTCAAATTGCTATCCGTTGTGAATTTTGAACTTCGTAGAATACAAACATGCGATAACGTATTGTGTAAACCATAAGAGACTTTGATTGAACATTTGCCTTGCATAATAAACGTCCTGTAGACAAATAAAAAAGAAAATAATTGTTTAAAATATCAACACCCAAACAAGTCCAATTATGGACGAATCTTAAGGAAGTTGAAAGTCTTTAATTTTGTCCGTCTTTTTTTATGCGGACAGAAGAAAAATTGTAAAACGACATTTGAAAACTATCCCGCATGTGTTTCTTTTCAACGAAAAATCAAAATTTATTTCAAGGAGAAATAACGATTATATCTAACATTTAGATTTTTCGTTGAAAAGAAACACATGCGGGATAGTTTTCAAGTGTCGTTTTATAATCAAAAGCCACATTATATTATATTGTATTATAAATTATTTCATGTATATTATTTACGAACGGAAAAATATGTCCAGGTTAGCCTAGTGGACATGGCTTCTGCCCGGTAAGCGGAACATTGTGGGTTCGATTCCCATCCCTGGGCACTTTTATTTTTCCGTTTATCATTACTCTTCACAATTCATCCTTTCATACTTCATCCCTAATGTTAGAAATAATCGTTATTTCTCCTTAAAATTAATCTCGATTTTTCGTTCAAAAGAAACACGTGCGGGATAAATTTCAAATGTCGTTTTACAATCACAAGCCGCATTATATTGTATTATACCACAATATATTATATAATGGAAATTGCTAAGCTATTCATAAGAGTATTTATCATATACAAATATATTTGATTAGATATAGACATAATTTATTGTTTATTAGAGGTTGTTAAGTAACGTACCAATACTTATCATATTATATAAAGATATTAGAAAATACAAAATATTTCAATTTCCAGATTACTTTGGCATACTCAACGGCACAATAAACTTTAACAATATAAATCAATATAGACGTATTTACTTCATTCTCTAATAATACCATTTATATAAAGCTTAAAGAATTAATAATACTATGAAAATAAATATAAAATTGAGTTAATGTTGCTATTCGTAACAATGGTTTCGAAGGCTATTTTTGTGGGCATTGTTGAAACAGCGGAGATTGGCTTAAAAATCACAATAGAGCTATTAGAGGGGAGCCAAATGAATCAATATTAAATTACATCACGAAATTGGGTAGTCAAGATTCTATCTAATTGACCTATTAACTTCCCTCCATATATAGGATTTGTCTTTTTAAATTTGTGGTCTGAAAAAAAAGGGGGGGGGGGGGGGGCAGGATGGATTTAATTTAAAAGGAAGGTTTTTTGGGATGTATGTTTGCGCAAACAGTTGTGTGGACTTGTATTTTCTGGTTGAAATTTCATATAAGATTTGTGTGACACGAAATGTAATGAAATGAATGTACGTTACATAAAGTTCATTTATACTTCCTAACATTGATTTGATATATAAATGTCTATATATCCAATTAAAAAGGCATATATTGGATCAAAATATAATTTTGAAATTAAAAACTCAATTTATTTTTCATTCAAGATGTGCCGTTTTTATATGAGAAGTGTTATTTAATCTGAATGTGTATTCGAGAACAACTGTTTTGGATTGCCATTATCATATTTTCAAGAAGATGCTAGGCAAATAAAAACAAACAAAAGAATTGTGTATTTGAAACTTTCATATATTGTACAATATATATATCTATTGAAAATATAGCAATCCATAAATAAATCCTCAATTAAAAAGGCATATATTGAATAAAAATATTATTTATTTCAGTTGGCTGAACGCCAACCTTTTCCATGGTATAGCAACATATTTATGTCAAAAACAAACTCAGCGCCACATAACGTCAATAGAATTATGTTAAAGAATATTTTTCTCAATATTCTCAATGGGGAAAAAAATATTTCTGCCTCCAAATTTGAATATATACAAAAGTAGTTTTAACATAAATCTATTGACGTTATGTGGCGCTAAGTTTGTTGTTGACATAAATATGTTGTTATAACTTGAAAAAGGCTGGCGTTCAGCCAACTGAAGTATTGTAGAATAAATAATATTTTTATTCAATAAATGCCTTTTTAATTGAAGATTTATTTATGGATTGCTCTATTTACAAAATGTAGAATTATATTTATATGTTTTTAGGCTATAGGGAATGTGTTTGTTGTGTTTTCTCAACAATTATTTTTTTGAAAAGTTTATTCCGTAATTATATAATTTTGTAGTCATATTCGATATTATTTTATATTCAGAGGGTGGATATATTACAGAACGGCACATGATTTTCCACGATAGCAGACACTTTCTGATCATGGTCATACTCAAAAGATCCCCTTCTTCCTTTACCACTTTCCAGAGCTAATCTAACCTATTTGGACATAATTAAAATATGCAAACAAGATGATATCAACATTTCTAAAAAGGTATTTATAATATTATTCACGACAAAAATATCAAGTTTTTATTCAAAGCACCTACGGAGAAATGGACAAAAGATTATCACCCTATATCTGTGAGAACTCCTGCAACAGTCAGAAAAGTGAAACATAGGAATATCAGTGTCAACAATAAATAAAATAATAAATAAAGATTTAGGCCTAAAAGCTACAAAAAAACATGCGGTTCACAAATTGTTTCAGAGCCATATTTGTCAGCGACACACTATCAGCAGATATTTTTATGAAAATTTCTTGGCTGCTGATAGCTGGAAATTTATTGTTACATATGACGAAGCATTGGTATATTTAACCGATTGCGACAGAATAAGAGCTATATACAATCAGAAAAGGGTGGAAAAATCTAGGCCAATTTGGTTGAAGGAATGTGCCGAAAGTTACCCCAAAGGACTTATGGTGGCATGCGGTATATCATATGAAGGAAAATTAAAAATAAGAAAAGTTGAAAGAAATGCCAAAATAAACTTGGAGTACTATCAAAAAAACATTTTAGAAACTATATTTTTTAAATGATATTTCCTCTATCTATGGAAAACAGAGCAACAAAGTCTGGTTTCACCATGATAACGCCACAAGTCATACCTCATCTTCAACCCAAGCTCATTTGGACGATCTAAGGCAAAGAACAGGAATCAACACTATTACAAAGAACAGAACCCCTGTAAAATCTCCTGATTTAGCCCTGATGGATTTTTGCATTTTTGGATGCCTTAAAAGAGCACTTGGAAAGGGACACCCTAGGACAATTGAAGGTCTCTGGAAAGTGGTAAAGGAAGAATGGGATCATCTGAGTATGACCATGATCAGAAAGTGTCTGCTATCGTGGAAAATCAGGTGCCGTTCTGTAAATAAACAAAAAGTCTTTCAAATAAAACATTTGAAAATTTTCAAATATGGTGTTAATTTTTAATATTTTATAATAAAACTTGTTTCCTATAAGTGTGAACACCCTCTGTATTAGCATTATTATTCCAAGACAATGGGACAATTTTGCTAATCTAGATTTGAAATCTATGACAGGGAGTGTGTTTTATTCTCTAACTCATTATTTATGTAAACAAATTACGCGAATCAAATATGCAATATTAACTAAACTTTATTCAACTATAATAGCGAAGTGCGCTATCCCGCTAAGGACACTGGAGCCAAATGGAAAAGAGAAAAAAATCTCTATACACTATATATCTATATATTAAAAACAAACTAGGAATATTCTGACCAGTAACATGATTATTTTGGATGGCAGAGCGCTATATAATAAAACAGAAATTAACTAAATTTTAACGTGTCATTTGAGAGTAAGATTCAAAGAATTTACTGTCGGAGAAGTTACGTTTTCTGAAGAAAATGTCGCTTAAAAGTGTCTCTTGAAGGGTTTGTCATTTTGGGTTCTCTTTGTCCGTTGTGGGAAGTTCTTTAGTAGCTTTAGACAATCTTTTAAAATCTTGAAGAATGATTTCTTTTTCAGGCTACATTTAAAGTTGTGAATTTCTTGGTTGAAGAAATAGAAATCAAGTAATGAGTATTTCTGTTGACTCTATTAATAATTATATAGATTCTAATTTGTGATTGATTTTAAACATGCTTACAGAGCACTTCTAAGTCTAAAACTTCGTACACTTTTTCACACCTGATGTCATTGCTAGTTGACAAAATTTCAAACTCATGTGTTGTGAACTAATTGAATTTCTATGTTAACTTTCAATTTTTAAATTTTTTTTTATACTTCTTGACCACATAGAAGTCTGTTGTTTTATAGATTAACTCAATCCTACTAACATGGTAAGTGTACTCAATTTCAGTCCTCAGGCTCGCCGTGGTGATTGGGAATAGACTAGAAAATAAAATATGTATACTTCCTTTCACACGAAGGAAAAGAGACAGCCTGTTCGCTGGCGAAATTAGCAGCTCGAATTCCATTGAATAGGGTTCGGATGGTGCGTACAGATAAATTTCTTTATTTTGTTTTAATATTTGTGTCATTTTTTTATATACTTCCGAACCATACAAACTGTCTGAATTTCTATGCACTTGCCTTAAACAGCTAACAATGCATTCTACAAAATTCAAGACTTTAAGGTTGTCGGGAATGGACTACATTCTATATTTCTTTCAAAAATGTTTAATCAATTCTCAATATACTTCCAAACCACGTAGAAGTCTGCGTTCCATACAATAATTCACACACAAGCAAACAACGCAAGTGTATAAAATATCAGGTTTCTATATGGGCGTTATATTCTGAAAAGGAATATAAAGAATATAATTTGTATATATATCAGAAAGAGAATATAGGCGCAGCCGTTTGTGGCGTGATAAGCGACTGTATTTTTATAAAATAAATCGGTAGTGTATGAAATAGGAATATAAAGGAGGAATATATATTCATTTATAATGAAGATAATATATATTTAACTAATTTTTTAAGATTCAAAATATAACATTATGTATATTTATATATACCATATATAGTTGCGAAAAAGGATTTAAAGTGGCATTGCTCTCTTTTCCTGCAAATATATGTTATATTCTAGCCTAAAAATCGCCCTTGCTACTTCAATAGCTCAAATTCGTTTCTGGCCAATTCGACCAATTTGATAAACTTCTTTCTAGGATGTTATGAAATCGAAGCTGCCCTGTACTGATGAGGTTCAAATCCTGAAACAATGATATTACAGGTAGGACTTTTTTTCAGAATTTTCTAAAACTGGTGCACTTATATTCAATAAAATAACCCCTCGTTTCAATACTGAATAAAATATCGGGCCTCCAGGAAAAAAATACTTTTCAAAAACCTTTTAAATATCTAGCTTTCAGGCAACACGACGCCTATCTACAGAAGAAAACATGGTAGAATTTATGGTATAATAATACAATTTATTTACCAATATTTCAGTTGTCTGGACTCCAAACGTTTTCAAGGTATTATAACATATTTATGTTTCTCAACAATATGTTATAATACCTTGAAAAAGGTTGGCGTTCAGCCAACTGAAATATTGGTAAAAATAATATTTTGATCCAATATATGTCTTTCTAATTAAATATCATATTATAAAATATTATTTCGTCAGCCATCTTAAGAAAGTGAATATATAAATGATAGGAAATATCCAAGTTAGAATTACTCCTTTGATAATTAATTTCATGCTTTTTTATATTAAAGCGATAATTTTAACAAATATTATTTTATATATCATATTGATTATGGATAGTTTTATTTTAAATAGATTTTAATTTTTTGAGAGTATAACAATGGAGTATATAAACTAATATTTAGTTAGAAAATTATTTTTTTTCCATTTCAAATATGATTATCCATAATCATATTCTATAAAAAAGAGGGGTCGGTGGAAGGATGGTCTAAACCGTTGGTTTTCGACCGCTACGACCCGGGTTCGATTCCCGCATTTGGCACTTTTTTTCTAATTAAAAAATGTTCCAATGGCCCCCGATTCTTGCAAAAGTACAACCCCACCAGCGAGTGCAAGTAACCAAACGGGGCTCTGGCACATTTGTAAGTGCAAGGTCTAACTGCTTTACACATGCGTAGACATGTGGTGCACTTACAGTAAAAGCAGTGGTCGACTTCTACCCACTATGATTATCATGGCATGTACCACGTGTACTAGGGATAAGCAATATATTTATATATATAATCTCTATAATTACTAAAAGAAAGTTATATTTTTAAATCTTTTTTTCAGTAAATAAAATTAAAAATCAAAAATGATTTTGAAAAAAATCTGATCCTTATTATATAATAATTTCAAGAAATAATATCCTTCGATATAGCTTGATATAACCATGGAAACGGTCTGATTGGCATTAAGAGCGTATAAAATAAAAGCAATTAATTCTCTCTATATACGATTATTGTGCATGATAAAATATGTAATTAAAAAGGCTAATTGAACAAAATATAAGTAACTATGCCAATAAAATATATAAGAATAACGATAATAAATATAATTTTACTTTGAAAATTGGAAACGATATGCTACAAATGTTATTTTTTATTAATTTCAATTTCTTTTGAAAGTTCTGTTACCTACTCTACTACAATATGAATTATTGTAAATAGTTTTCACGAGCAATTATCCAGATCGGATATTGCGTGCCTTATTTGCAACTGGTAATAAAAATAATACGATTCAAATGATACACATTTTGATATAATTCAATATTATTACGTAGAAAAAATGGCGCATTCAGAATAGAACGTTCAAGAAAAATGTAGAAAAATCGGAGAACAACTGATTGGCCAATCAGTAGCGATTACGCAATGCTCAGCGCTGGCGGCTAACCAACCATGACCGTTCTGGAAAGATCTACTCCGGGATATATAGGGATGCTATAGGAACTCCTGTCAGGAAGTAGAAGAACGAAGCTACGTGGTGTACTCCAGGCAAGCTGCTATCTCGAGAGGTCGGACTGCTGCTTACCGCCGACGCCGGTGTACGTCCTGGAAGATTCTAGAAGGTTCTACAAAATTCTGTCTCCTGTTCTGCTCCTGCTTTCCCTCACTGTGCTGCAGTTGGTGAGTTTGTAACTACATCTTTTCTTTATTGTTGTTTTATTTCGGCATTCTTCTGTAATTGTTTTATCGATTAGGCTTAAATAAAGTCCTAAAGATATTTTGTGCCCACGGAAGTTATTCTTTGTCAACCAACAACGCAACAATATATTCAATGGAAACTAGAGAATATATTTAGAAGATAGTACGAAGTAATGCAAATATATTTCATTATAAAATATACTAGCCGAGTGACCCGGGCAACGCCCCGGGTTTACTCGAAGGGCCCGCGGGTGAGAAACTATAGGCATTGGTTCCTATGCCTAAAAAAATATTTAAAATGAAAAAAGAAGAAAAATATTAACAAATCAGAAAATAAAATTGCAAAAAACACATCTACACTACTTCAAGAACATGAGAGCACATGCACTGTGTCACCATACGTGTACCATTTGCAAAGACCCTGCTTAGGATTAAAATTTCTCAGAAGCAAAACAATACAACCAACTCGTGTTTGGTAAGCAATTTCAGGAAAGAAACTATAAGCATTAGTTGAAGAGTTTAAATAAATATATTTAGAGTGAAAAAATGCCACAAATCAGCAAACAAAATTGCAAAAAATGCTACTATATCGCAGATAAGACAACATATAAAAGGAATGAAAATATTTAAAGGACCTCATTTAAACTACATTTCTAGTTTTATATATACAATATAACCTCGATAATTCGACCATGTTTTGTTGTCCTGACCTACAGCCTATCATATAACAAACTGTAATTCAACACTATCGATAATTCGACCATTTTAAATTTCAACAATTGATTGTTGCTTAAATATAACCTCACTGCTAAAAAGGTATTACAGAGAAAACGGCTAACATTGTAAATGTACAAAATGTATGTATAGAGCAGGGGAATAATAAATAAATACCAAAATCAAAATAATTGATAATAAATAGATTATTGCCAAAAAAAAAAAAAAATTATTTTCTTCTCCTTTCTTATCTTCACTCAATCATATTAGAGTGTCAAGCTTGTAAAGCTTGAAATTAACAACCATCATGATTGGGTGAAGTAGAATGCGTCTGCCTTTGTCATCAAGACTGGGAGCACCACTCAGTGGCAGGCCACTGACTTATTCCAAAAGAAATGCCGCCTCTGACATGAGGAACAGACTCATGTGCAGCCGCTCCTAACATGGAGTACAAACGCTGCTCATCCTGTATCCCTGGATTAGGAGCCCTTACAAGGTACTATCAGCCGGGCCAGCTGAGCCCAGGTTTTTTTAGTGAGCTTGTTACTGCTCCCCCTCCTCCTTTTTCATCCTGGCTTGGGACCGGCGAAGGCGGAGTTTTTTTTTCTTTCAGGTGAGAAACTTTAGGCATTGGTGAAGAGTGTAAATATATATTTTGGAAATAAAAAAAAAGGATAAAATAAATCAAAATATAAATTTACAAACTATATTTCAGAGGAGATGATTTATAATAGGAATTCATTTAAATGACCTCATTAAAAACTACATTTTATATATACTTGGGTTCAACTTTACATGTATGCTATCCAAAGTTCGCACACTTGAAAAAGTCACATAAAGTCGTCTGTGCGTAAACACAGGCTCTTGTAGTAAAGGTTTGGCCTTGAGCCCTCTTTATAGTCATATATGTCAGACATTATACAGTGTGTTCAACTTTGGGTACTGTCAGTATATGTGCTTCAAGGACATGAGAGCACACGCGCTAGAACACCATACCTGTTCCATCGCAAAGATCCTATAGGCATTGGTGAAAGTGTAAATAAATATTTTGGAAATGAAAAAAAAATTGCAGATATGACAACATATTAAAGGAATAAATTCATTTAAAAGACCTCATTAAAAACAACAATTCTATAATTTTATATATACAATATAATAAAATTAATTCAACACACGATAATTAAACCATTTTTGATGTCTCGACCTACGGCCTATCATATGACAAACTAATTCGACACTTTCGATAATTCAACTATTTTGGAAATTCAAATTTCAACAGTTGATATTTGTCTAAAACCCCTATTATTAACAACATATTAGACTGCAGAGTGCAAAAATGTAGAAAAGTGTATGTATATAATTGTATGCATATATTTGTATGTATATAATTGTATGCAAATAATTGTATGTATAGATCAATGAGTAAATATTTTTTTTTGCTTATCCCTAGTACACGTGGTACAGGCCTTGATAATCATGGTGGGTAGAGTAGGCGACTGCTTTTACTGTAAGAACACCACATGTCTAAACATGTGAAAAGCAGTTCGACTTTGCATTTACAAATGTGCCAGAGCCCCGTTTGATTACTTGCGCTTGCTGGTGGGGTTGGACTTTTGCAAGAATCGGAAGCCATTGGAGCATTTTTTTTAAATTATTTTTTCAGAAAAAAGTGCCCAATGCGGGAATCGAACCCGGGTCGTAGCGGTCGAAAACCAACGGCTTAGACCATCCTTCCACCAACCCCCAGTAAAATAAGTAAATAAAAAGAAGACCAAAAATAATTGATATTAGTTTATTGAATAACAAATAAAATCTTTTAGGTGAAAAATTATAGGCATTGGTAAAAAAGTAAACAAGAGAAATAGCAATTGGGGTTTTGTTCCTGCGGCGAGTCATATTAGCACGCCTAGCGGTTAGGGGAGTGAGTCTTCCACGGCCTTTTCGAGGCATGACAGAAGACGCTGAAAAAAAGGGTAAAATAAGAACCAAGCAGAGGAAAACTATAAAACTGAATGCCAGGACAGGCATAAAAAGAAAATTCCAAGCATGCGAGGAAACAATTGATGAAAAAAAAAGGATTCCAAAAAAATACTGCAAAAAAGAAACCAGACACAAAAAGCAACAATTGATTACACAAATACAGCATCAGCCTATTTATGAGAAGAAAAAAAATGACAGACACAAAAATGGAGCTAAATTCAAATAAAAACTATAACAGATTAAGTAATCAAATCAGGCATTATGAAAGATACTGCAAAAAGGAAAATCAGACACAAAATGGAGCTAAATTCAAATGAAAACTATAACAGATCAAGTAATGAAATCAGGCATTATGAAAGATACTGCAAAAAAGAAAATCAGGCACAAAAATGGAGCTAAATTCAAATGAAAACTATAACAGATCAAGTAATCAAATCAGGCATTATGAAAGATACTGCAAAAAAAGAAAATCAGACTTAAAAATGGAGCTAAATTCAAATGAAACACTATTAAATTATTCGGATTAGGTCTTATTAATGAGAAAAAAAAAAGATGCCAAAGAGAGATGAAAAGATGCCAAAAAAGATAACCAGATACAAAAATTGTGCTAAATTCAAATGAAAAACTATAACAAACACTTACAAAATATAATTATTATAGAATAAAAGTAATAATTCAATCTACAATTCGAAAAATAATATAACCTCAGCCTATTTATGAGAAAAAAAAATGTTGCCAAAGACATTAGAAAGATACTGCAAATAGAAAACATACACAAAAAATTGAGCTATATTTAAATGAAAAACTATAACAAAGTACTTACAAATTATAATTATAATCAAATGAATCAGAAATTCGAAATATATATTATAAATTAGTAAAAGGTAATAAGACTAAAGAACGCATTTC
The DNA here is from genome assembly GCA_030710605.1 of Cordylochernes scorpioides. Classification (NCBI taxonomy): domain Eukaryota; kingdom Metazoa; phylum Arthropoda; class Arachnida; order Pseudoscorpiones; family Chernetidae; genus Cordylochernes; species Cordylochernes scorpioides. The sequence continues at coordinate 45,794,618 of CP092878.1, forward strand.
AAAACAAAGGAATTGATGATGATAAATGCAAAAAATCTACGATTGTAAAATAGATTAAATTAAAAAATAAAAATAACTGTTAACATTAGGAAAATAAAAACAAAACTATCATACGAAGAAAAAAATAACGAAAATTTTGGTATATAGATCGTTATGTGTAGTTCAGAATCTTCGGAGGAGATAGCTTAGGACTTTACAATGGAAAACTCTGTTACGGTATTATCTATATAGATTGTGAATTCAAATAAAATGTTGAAGAAAGCAGGCTAGAAATCTTATGATCACTCTGACAATCATCGCCTAGATATTTCAATTAAACAGATGAATTCAACTCTTATATCAACCTCAGATGTTTCTCTCCTTTATAAGACCTATATAAAGTTGAGGGTTTATGGTGGCATATATGTTATGCTTATTTTGTTTTGTTGTTGAAAATGATAAAGAATTGGAGGTGCAGTCGTGAAAAAGGAAAGATAGTTATTTATTTTTCAAGTAGTTTTTATTTTCAATTACTTGAAAAGAAATACACACATCAATTATATTTTCAGTAATATAGAATTTATAAAATGAATCATATATTCTTGAATTAGAAAATAGGTAGGTTAACTATACATATTTACAACAATAATCAAAGTGTTATGTTCTAAATCTATGGTCAAAAATAAAAGAATAGTCAATGAATGAAAATAAAATAATATGTTTTAAAACATAAATTAATTACATTTTAGATCATATAATATATATATATATTATATTTTGTGTAAAAAAAGATAAAATAATTATCTGAAACATTATATTTAATGATAATCAGTTGTCATATTGATCTACATTAGACAGAGTTAAAAATCTATTTATAAATCTTGGTGTTAAATACATTATTTTCTAATTTTATTAAGGAAAACCTTTAATAAGGTTTAAAATGAACTGTCCTTCTATATCTTTTTGAAGAAGGGGCTTAATGGTCCATTTTCAAATATTCGCATAATAGATTTACCCATAAATACATTAATAAAAACAGAGAAAATTAGTATAAAATAATGAAATTGCATAAAATTTCTTAATTCTATTTAT
>CP092878.1:45800851-45844018 GCA_030710605.1 Cordylochernes scorpioides
TTAGACATATAAAAATATAATAAAAAATATCTTTGTCACTCAGAGAGATAAATAAAGTACACAATGGAAGTAAATTAATACATTTTTCGCTAGATCAGATTGTTCCACTTTTTTTATCTCTGAAAGATAGTTCGGGGGTAAAAAAAAGGAATAAAAAAAAAGTCGCCAATTGTAGCAATGACGAAATCTACAGTGGGGCATCTCACAAAAATAGAAGAAAAAAAGATCAATACAGAGCTATTTTACGAAATATAATTATTTTTTGAGTAAAATTGAAATGGCTAAGTTAAATGGTGGGTGAAAAAAAAGCTATTAACTTCCGAGATTGTTTCGTACCCATTCCTTTATTTATTTCATATAAAAAGCAATGAATATAAATTTTCTAAGTTGAGATTAAAATGAAAAATTTTTAATTGCTATCTATAATTTATTTTTTCGGTATTCAAACATTTTTCTTTGGAAGAACTTATTGCTCTTTTGGGATAGCTTGAATTTTATATTTTGTTCAAATTTATAATTTTTGGGAAAGAAACTATAAATTTACTTTTTTTTTGCAATTTAAAAAAGTTTCGAATATGAAACCTATTCATTTTTTGAAAAAAAAAATCAAATAACCAGCTTAAAGATATGCCTAACATTAATGATTAAATTATTAAGGAAAGATGTTCAATTATTCTTGCATTCGTAAATATAAACCCAAAACCTAATATTTGAATTGGGTGTCTGATATTTACGAAAAATAAAAAAACACAAATTAAATCAATAATATTGTAACAAAGTATTTATTATTTTATTAACAGAGAATAATTTTAAAAGTTTATATATTTGCTACTCTGTACACTTCCCTCATTTGCTTATCTTTTGTTTATTACTCATAGTTTGTTCATGCCTGAAATAAATTGTTGTCTCATCCCGAAGTTGGTCTTCCCTAATTTTTCAGGTGGCAATATAATTACGCATTCAAATAAATAATTAAAATCTCTCTCTCATAATTTTCATCTCAATTTATAACATAAATATAAATGCCTTCATAGAGAAAACTTAAGCAAGTTGTACCTTTTAGTATGTATATCGTATTTCAGACAAAAAAATCTGAAAGATAAATTGATACACAGTGACTTTTATTAAAAGTATAGAAGATAATCATGTGTGAATAAAATTGCCTCTATCAAAAAAGAATAATAATAATAATAAAAGGAATGTCGACATCAAAATTTGAAACTCCCCTAAGTTTCGTCCATGAGTGTGATATAAAAATAATATGTGAACATCATTCATTGTAAATGCATATTGATTTGCAAGTTTTGACATCGAAGGAAATATCTGGAATTATTTATTTATAGCCAATAAAATCGTGAAGGAAGAAAACATTGGTTAGACAGGCAGAATAAATGATATGCCTTCCCTAGTCCAAGAGACAAAACAGTTGGTGAAACAGTTTACGTCCGAAGTTTGCCTTTGGAATTCAAATTACAATTGACCAGAGATATTCTATCTAGCCCTGGCATTATAAATGATTCAATTGTTTTAAGATGTTCATTCAAGACTATATCAACATGAAATTAATAAAATTCGAACTGAAAAAACAAAATTTACCAAGATAAATACAACAATAATTGGCGGAAAAAAGCTAGTATTATGAGACCATTTGTATAAATCCATTTATAATACTAATTATACAATTCGCACTATTTTTCCGAACGGATTCCTACACAATTACATCTAAAATTTATAGTTAGGCATGATTAGTTATGATGATTTCATTTCATAATTTATAAAATGTCAATGTTTTCCAAAATGGGGTAGAAACGGCCATTAACTATGAGGCAACTGGCTAATTTGCAAACCTATACCAATAATACCACAGACACACAATTTGTATAAACGTTCATTTACCTTTTTAGATAATACATATAACCAATAGTGCCTTTTGAACATTAAAACGAGTTTCCTATTAGAAAATTTAAATAAATAAGCAACAGCAAAAAGATTTATTAACCTTTTAGTCTTATACAGATTATCCGAGCATAAATGTAGAATATATGCAGGAATAACAGCAATAGTACCAGTAATAAGCAATTTTATTTAATTATTTTATAGCTGATCACGCATTTAAGGATAATAATGAATTTATATATATGAAGATTCAAGACAATCAAGCTAATAAATTGATTATCCTGGTTGAATCCAAGGAAAATAACAAAAATAAATATATAATAATTCAAAAAATAATAGGATGCAAAAATAAACATTGCAGTTCATTTTGATATAATACTTTTGGTTAAATTTATTTGAAACAAAAATAAAATGGTACTTAAAACTGTGTTGGATTGGGAATCAATGAGTTATTCTGCCACAAACGTATTTATCAAATAGTTTCCTCTATAGAGAAATCTATTCTTTAAATTCATAGAAGAATAATCAAAGAATTGGAAGTCAATAATTGGAACAACTTTTATCACCCTTCGTGTGAAACGAAATTTCTCAGAAAAGGCTAAAGTTGGGGAAAAGGGGGCATATATTTAAGTTCTATTGTCATGCTAGGGATGCATTTCCTTTATTCGGTTCCTTGTTTCTCAAGTTAACTTGTGGGATAGTTTTCTCTTTTACCTTGTTTCTCTTTCGAATACCTAAATTCAAAATCGATGCTTATTTAGAGTGGATTTTACGGCGTTCTAGGAGTAATACTTAAAGAGAGTTTCTATATATTCTCTCTGTTACGAATGTAAATTCTAAAATATTGAGGCTTATATAGAGAACGTTCCCTATAACGAAAAAATTCACTATATAAAAATCTTTAAAACGAATATTACTCTATATAGATACTTTATAACGAAGCACATGCTATAGTAGACATTATCATTACAAGAAAACTCTATAACGAATTTTCTATAACATGACAACTGTATATAACTAAACTTTCAATAACTCAAAAGTTCTATATGGGAAAGAAGTGATAACCTTTATATAATTCCATAAAATTATCCCTTGCATAAATATTGAGCAAAATCAATCATTCCTCCAGGGAAGAGTGTCTTCTTCAAAAAAACAATTTATTGTTCTCTAGCTTTCGGGCACGGACGCCCTTCTACAGAAGAAAACATGGTATAATCATTATATAATCATTATACAATGTTTTCTCCTGTAGAAGGGCGTCCGTGCCCGAAAGCTAGAGAACAATAAAATGTTTTTTGAAGAAGACACTCTTCCCTGGAGGAATGATTGATTTTGCTCAACCTTTATATAATATATGAATAACTCTTCACAAGAAATTGGGGTCAGTGTACGGGTAGTATAGACCGTCGGTTTCTGACAATCACGACATGAGTTCGAATCCCTTACTGGACATTTTTTTAATTAATAAAATTTGCTCTAGTGGCCTCCGATTCTTGGAAAAGACCAATCTCACCAATTAGTGTAAGTAATTAAACGGGGCTCTGGCACATTTGTATGAACAAAATTCGTACTTTCTCTACGTATAGATATCTATACGTATATTCTTCGTAGATTGCGAAATATGTGGTGTCGCTGGAGATCCACTGGCGATTCTCCACCAAACTCTGCAGCGCTGGCAGAGGTGCTATGTTCAGTTTACATAGTATGATGCATATATATGTAATTTTCTTTTTTTTTTAATAGTGCAGTCTGTGCACTTTTGTATGTTTTGACAAGATGTCCATAAAATTATTTTAATTGTCAATTGTCTATACGCATAGACATGTAATACCATGGCTTGGACCATATGTTCTAGGAATGATTATTAACAAAACTGGTTATAAAACACGTTAGCACGAAACCAATCGTAAGGAAATGTAATCAATAAAATTATAAAATATATTATAATGACATTGCAATTAGAAAACCACTTAATCATGGAACTAGTAAATAATAAACGTTATGACTGAACCCTCTATTGACTAAATATAAATACTCTCTTTGAATCAAATTGTCATAAAAACGTATAATACATACGTTTAATTAACGAGAAAGGCTCTAACGAACATATTTATAAAACACCTTATTACGAAACATTTCATTTCGAATAGTACTTTATAATAAAGTCATTCATATCCAACAAACTATAACGAAATACTCTAACAAATCTGGTTATTTATATGAAAAATAGACACTTCGGCCATTTAGAGTTTTTTATTTTTCTCAACGTTTCGACAGAAATCTTTTGTCTTTGTCAGGAGAAGTAAATAAAATAAAGTATTTGGCAAGGCGTTTAAAATTGTTCTGAGGTTGCAAGGGCGTTCTCAATTGATTTTTCGAATTTAGTACAACATATAAAGCACGAGTCGAAAACAAATATTAAACTCGTCAAAGACTATGATCTTGGAGAAATAAATAAATATATAATAATAAAATATTAATCAAATAAATAAATTAATTAATATAATAATAATCATCACAAAGATTACATATTATTTTATACAATTTGTATCTAGCTTTTAACTAATTTTTAAAATTTAAAAACGAAAATCTGGTTTATAAACATTTTTATTAGATAATAAAAGGCATATATTGGATTTAATAAAATATTTATTTTACCGATATTTCGGCTTGCTGAACGCCAACCTTTATCGAGGTATTACATTTTTGTATACGCAAACTCAGCGCCGCATAGTGTTATAAAGTAATGCCTCGATAAAGGTTGGCGTTCAGCCAGCCGAAATATTGGCAAAATAAATATTTTATTAAATCCAATATATGCCTTTTATTATCTAATGAATTAAGTATGGATTGCTCTATTTTCAAAACATTTTTATATGAAACAGTTTCTAACGAGAAACATTCTATAACAAAACTGACTGAGAAACAACATGTTTACGAAACCATTTTACAAATCAAAATTTTCCAAATTGAAACTAGTTATAGAAATATTTTAGAGCGAAATACTTTGAACGGAAATTACCTTTTAGGGAAACTGGTTATAAATACATGCTATAACGAAACATATTATAATACAATATAATGCGGCTTATAATTGTAGAACGACATTTGAAAATTTTCCCGCATGTGTTTCTTTTGAATGAAAAATCGAAATACATTTTAGGGAGAAATAACGATCATTTCAAACCATAGGAATGAAGTATGAAAAGATTAAATGTGAAGAGTAATGATGAACGGAAAAATAAAAGTGTCCAGGGATGGGAAATAATCGTTATTTCTCCTTAATATGTATTTCGATTTTTCGTTCAAAAGAAACACATGCGAGATAATTTTTAAATGTCGTTCTACGAAACATATTATAATGAAAACGCTACAGTTTGATATAGCCATTAAGCGAGGTATTATCAAGATTCTTTGTTAAGAAAAGCAACTCTATATAGAAATAAAGACTATTATTCTATAACCAATTTTATTTGAACTTTTGGTTTAGTAGTTGTAAGCAGGAAATTGACAAGTGGAGCAAAAAATTTGATTAGTTCACACACAATAGGAAATATTGATTTGCGATGTTCTGACAAAACGTTGTCTTCTTCTTTCTTATCTCCACTCAATCATTATAGAGTATCAAGAATGTAAAACTCAAGACTTTTGATGATGCCTGCTGGCGATGAGTAGAGCTCATTAATGGACGAGTCAATACAGTCAATAAAGTAGTTTGGGGTTGAAGGTTGAGAATTGCATTTAATACATAGTATGCTCAAAACTGGGCAACTCTGTGCTTCACTTCCATCAATAATTGACAATATGACCCAGAATAAGTATATTGCTACGGCTTTTTATGGTTTCCACAAGTCCGTATCTCAGAAGAAGGCCAAGTGACACTCACTCCTCACTTTCTTACTGCTACTCTTTTTGTGTTGTTTTTCTTGCTTTCCTCTTTCTCTTTCTTGTTTTTTTTTTTCTTTTTCTTCTGTATATATCGTTATTTCCTTTGTCTCACTGCTTTGTTCTTATGCATACCTCTGGTGAATCCTGTATAGGGTCAGTGACCCTGAATAAAGGCTTTTTGTTGTTGTTGTTGTTGTTGCATTTAGTACATAGTGAGAAAACCTTGCAACCATTCTGAAAAATCATTGTCCATCGAGGGGTCGGTGGAAGGATGGTCTAAACCGTTGGTGTTCGACCGTTACGACCCGGATTCGATTCCCGCATTGGGCTTTTTTTTTTTTTTTTTATAAAAAAAAAAGCTCCAATGCCCCCCGATTCTTGCAAAAGTCCAACCCCACCATCGAGTGCAAGTCATCAAACGGGGCTCTGGCACATTTGTAAGTGCAAATCGAACAGTTTTCGCATGTGTAGACATGTGGTGCACATACAGTAAAAGAAGTCGATAACTTCTACCCACCATGATTATTATGGCCTCTACCACGTTTACTAGAGATAAGCAAATTAAACTATGCAAATAACAAATAAAGATAGCAGGAAGTGGGTAAACAGGTGGAATTCTCCCCCTTTCTTCCCCTTCTAGATGACACGCCACTGAGGGACGTTACAACCTTCCACCGCCCTTTAAAGACAATTTTTTGGTGATTCACGTTGGTACCTGCGCGTTTGTTCTTGCCACGAAAAATAAAATTACTTTCAAAGACATAGAGACAGTTGCCAAAACAAAAATAAACAAGAACTGGAGTGGACCCAGTTCTTGTTTAATTTATGTGGAGTGAACCCAGGAGGAGCTCTGAACCTCAAACAGCATCAAACAATACTAACAAGATTTAGAACAGACATTCTCAAGCCATTGAAGATAGAAAAAAAAAATCTACCCCACTTGTCCAAAATTTAGCTAGGCACTTGCAGATCCAGAATACATTTTGGCTTGCATTAGATGCATTTAACAGGACCTTTGGGAGAGGCCGCTGCTTATCATAAAACAGCTCATGGAATTCGTGGAATTCGTGAATATTTATACAAGGGGATAAGAAACAACAACGCTTGTGCCACTTCCATATGAAGGATTATGGTGAAACTTCAAGACTGTTTAAGAGACTGGCTGTCTTTTTAGACCCGTTCGTTTAACGACATGAGAGATTCTAATGTATATTAAATAATTATTTAATAATAGTCTTAAAAATCAGAAAATATTTTCTGCATTCCAATTTAAGTGAATAATGATTTACGAAATCTCTATGTTTCAGGTACTAATAACAAATTAATTGAAGTTGTATATACGAATAATTATTCGAAATAAAGTTTATATAAATAATGAATTCTCTAGTATTCGAGCAGCACTCTTTCGTTCATCTTGCAGTAATAAAATCACAGACTTTTTTTTGCTAATGAAACATCGTAAATTATGTAAATTTAAGACATCCTTACCGAGTTAGATGGACGATTTGAGATACATAGCTCTGACGAGCACATGGAGTGCTAGAACTTGAATAATGCTTTAGAGGAGCATAATTTGTCGCCAGGGATATCATTTAAAAAAAAAATTGATTACCTCAGAAAACACATAGAAGAGCAGATAATGCTAGGCCACCGCTAAAGAAGCCTGTTCCAGCAGTATGGGCAACTTCAAAAGAGGCATTACGTTTTCAGAATGTAAGAGACCAATTGGTCCATATGTTAAATATCTAAAGACATCCACCTAAACGCGTCCATGCACCACCTATAGCACTGATAGTTTGAACAAAGAAATTATGAAGGTTTGAACGGAACCAGTTTAGACAGATTGACGTTAACACGCGTAGATCGACACATCTGCCGACAGTGCCGATCTGCCGATTGTGGCTCTACAAGCTATATTTGCCGCAATTTTGTATAGGAAACCCCTGATGTCCCCTGCTATTTCATTCCATATCCCGTTAATTGGTTGATAGTGATCTGCATACAGAGCGGTTCTTAAGAAGACTGATTTTGGGTCACAACACTGAAGTGATCGAATGCAACAATGCAGGCTAGAACACCGTAATTGTCGGAATGTCAAAACGATAGTCATGGAGTTTGAATGTGGTGCATGTTTGTCGAATACGACAGTATCTGTGGAACTACCCACATCCCGAAAACTCGGCTTCGTGATTTTGGATGCCTTCACGTATGATAGATAGTCATTTCTGGCTCGTATTCAGGGCATTTTGACGGCCTAAAAATACGTAAATGTTTTTCTGCGGCCCTCATCGCTTCCTTAATTTCAAGTTATGTCAAATGCCTTCTCTACCAGAATGATAAATATTGACCGCACACTTTTTACATCACCTAAAATGCCCTTTAAGGTTTACAGATTCTTCCCTGGCCACCGAGACTCTCACAAATCGAACAAGTATAGATTGTAGGCTAATGGTTATAGCATGTATATGATTTAAGTATTATAATGATGTAGGAATATAACTCTTGATTTTGAAAGAGTAAAATGCTATTAGTTTGCGCCATAAATCGATTATAAAATTTTTTATATACAATATACAACGTTCGACAAATACCAGGAATAAGAATCACGTGAAAAATTCACAAAAATATTATAAAAATATCTCAACAATACATTTGAAGACCTTATGGGAAAACATTTATCAACACAAAAATATTAATCACAAAAGAGCCACGTACTTAGGGTTATCGAATTTATACACTCGCGCTTACCCCAAAGCATAAATTACTGAAAGAACATTCAAAATGAAGTCATTGCTTAAAAAAGCCTAAGAATAATTGGAAGATTAATCATTAAAGAAAACGTTCATATATTTTCAGAACATGTCGAACCATCTTAAAGAATCATTTGCTTGACTTATTGATAATGAACCGCTATATATGACAGTCATTGTAGAACTCTAGTTGGCTAAACACAAAATACTCACTACCACAACCATCAATCCTCTTGACTCTGCTTGCAACTTTTTTTTTTCTTTACCTTAAAATGTAAAAAAAAATCGTAAAAGCTGTCGATTACACTTAATACCTGAAGTAAAGTAGAGAACGAAGAATATTTTGAGAATCCTGAAAGAAAGGGAGTTTTCAGGGATGTTTTGATATTTATAAATAATATTTAAAAATTAAGATAAGGATAAATACAAATATTTTGAGAAATTGCAAATATTTTTATTTTATCAAATGATTCAAATTTTTACAATTCTTATTGGTGGTTATAGATAATCATTGTCGAATTCTTCCAGCGGTTTCTTCGATCTAATTAATTTTGTCAAAATGGCCAAATACAATATTTGAGCGAAATTGTATATTGTCGGCACACTGCTGAGAGGAATTTCTACTTATAAGCCAGGTACATTTATATCACAATAAGGACAGTAAAAAATTGCTTTCATTTGCTGTCATTAGTAAAATATCGCGCTTATTGATTTATTTTATAAACATTATTAATTAATTATTAAGATTTATTACGATTGATGCCACAAGTCATCATCACATACTTACTATATATAATCAGAGGACTGATGGATAATTGAATGAATACTACTCAGGTGATAATGATATTTAACAATACAATATGTTACTAATCGGTACATTTTCTCAAAAAACTAATCAAATAAAATGTTTGTGTCAAAAGGCGATCCATTGATTAAGTTCATATGAAAAAAGGTGGTACCTGAATCTGTAAATAAAAAAAAAATCCTTAAAATATTTCCAGAGATTGCTAACTCTTTATCAATTTATTGCATAGTAAAATTAATTTGCAAATCTTTGAATTTGTAAATTAAGTTTACTGTGCATTAAATTGATAAAGAAGGAGCAATATATATCTCTCGAAAGAGAGACCCAGATACGCCACATTTTATTAAAAAAAAATAAAATGTGTTATGGAAAGATTTGAACAACTTTTCACTACATTGTTCATATAAGGTTTTATATGGTTAATTCAAAAATAAATATGAATAAATAATATTATATAAGACATATGAATAGATAAGAATGAATAATAGATCAATGTATACATAAATGATGTCTAGGAAGAGATATATAGAGTTTTGGAGATTCCAGGAGCAGTCCCTCACGTCAGGAAGGAAGCCGTGTTTACCTGTCTACCAAAGCTAACATTGACTTTCATTCAATACACGCCACGACCCAATTCAATTCACCTCAAAACTTTCCCTTAATACTACAGCATTCTCTCATTCTATTTATATGAAATACATCTTGAATAATGATTTAAATTCATATATTTTATTTATCTAATCATGAGTATATGAGACGTAATGATTTTGAATATCAATATTCATATAAATTGGAATGCAGAGAATATTGTATTATTTTTCAGATAAGGAGATAGGCATCATTACAGACAAATAGTGATTTGGTAGCAATATATATTGTAGTATTTTTATTTATTAACAGAGTATAAATTTTGATATTGCCACCGTAAAAAATTAAGATAGACAAACTTCAGAATAACAGAGAAATTTATTTAAGGCGAGAATAAAACTATAATTGGTAATACAAGATAAGCAAAGAGGGTAGTCTACAGAGTAATAAAATATAAATATCAAAATTGATACTCTGTTGATAAAATAATTAATACTTTGCTACATTATTATAATATGAATTATAATATGAAAATTAAAACATAAAATGATAGCAAGTTATCTCTTGCCACTACGCCGTCATTACGTCACTCAAGGTCACTCTTGTGAAACGTCCAGCTCCAGCAATCCCCGTCGCCCCTCGTAGTTCATTTTCCCCAACTTTACTTCTCGCAGTTGCCGCAGTGAGGCGCATTATTATAATACAGTGGTACCTCGACATACGAGTTTAATTCGTTCCGCAACCTTGCTCGTATCTTGAATTATCGTAACACGAAGCAAATTTCCCCATACAAAACAATTGAACTACCATTAATCCGTTCCAACCTCCAAAATGTCACCCCAGTTATTTTTGTTACGTGGTTTTAAATAATAAAAACGTATTTATAAATATCAGATATTTATTGCACAAAACAAAAAAGAGAATGTAAAGAAATAAATTAGATATCCTCACTGGTCTTTGCCTTTTTCGCTACATTTTTCTCGCTTTCACCTGTAGGCACCTGTAGATCGCTCTTGCCCTCACAAATGATGGTCTGCGTCAAGGTATCTCCTTGGAGCTGCTTTTCTGTCATCCACACCATCAGCAGTTTCTCCATATTTTCATGAAGGGAGGTTCGCAGCTTGGAAATTATCGTAAGGCCCTTAGCCGGCGTTACACTCTTCATCGACTCCTTCCGTTTAAGCACAGAACATATCATAGACGTACTACGGCCATACTGCCTCGACAAGTCAACAACTCGAACACGTTGCTCATGTTTTTCTATAATTTCACGTTTTAATTCAATACTCATCATCTGTTAAAACTATTTTACCGTTCTTTTACTTTGTACATAGAATGAAGGTCTTAGGTGAAGGGAGACAACGAGCAAGACATCCATATCTATAGATAGCCCCAGCTGAGACGAGGGGGCAAAGGTCAGCAGCGGGGAGGCAAAATCACGTGGACACCGCGATGTGATTGGTTGTTCTGAGGGACGACGGGGGCGTCATATTGCATCTTTCATCAGTTCTTAGCAGCGGATCTGGCGGACAGTTGAGTTCCCTTGCCTTTGGGCAGACGCGCCAAAGAAATACCCCACAAGCAGAGTCTCGTGGACGGAAAGAAGTCTAAGAAGACATATCCCACAAGCAGAGTCTCGTGGACGGAAAGACATCTTGGAGGATCCCTCAAGCAGCCACTTGAGGACGGAAAAAGACACTTAGACAACCAACGAGTCGCGACAATTGGACATCGCACAAGACAAGCCAAGCCTGCGACGGTGCTGCCACACCAGAGGTACTGTGTAAACAAACGCTCGACACCCCCCCGCCATTTATTTTTATCTCCCTTCCCTGAGATTAGTTAATTTTTTTACTTTCTCTTTTGCTTAACCTTGTTTATTGTTTTTTATACATAATCCCTTAGATATAAGTATAATTTAGCTTAACCATTTTTCTTGTTTTTACCCATAATAATAGTATAATAGTTTTTATCCCTTTTGTTTTTAATTTTTTTAAATAAATCCTTTTATTATACTGTGTTTCTGTGCATTTATTTCCCCCATTGTTTTTCCTTTCAATCGATCACCCTTTATTATTTTTTTTAAACGAACACGAAAATTTTGGTGAGCCGGACGTGATCGATTTAAAGGAAATATGGAGGAAATGGATGCACTTAAAAAGCGCAGAAAAGCCATAAGAGGTACTTTCACTAGAATTATTAATGAAATAAATGGGGAATTTGAAAAGTCTCAAATTGATAGGAATGATATTTATTCTAAGTTTAATAGACTAAAGTCTTATTACACGAAACTTGTAGATCTAAACGAAAAATATCAGGCTTTATTGGTAGTGAAAGAAGGGATTACAGAGGAAAGTATTGATAAGGAATGGCAAGAATGCGATAAATATGAAGAGGAAAAGTTTGATATTCAACAGAAAGTCAGTGTACTACGGAATCCCGATAAAGAAGAAACAATCCCGATTGCTAGCGAGGACACTGTAATAAATGTGAAATTACCAGAGTTAGCCCTAAAAAGCTATGACGGCTCTCTGGAAGGTTGGTTGCCCTGGTGGGCGCAGTTTTCGAAAATTCACGAAAATAAGAATTTATCCGATAGCGACCGGTTTTTATATTTGCGTCAAGCAATTGTACCAAATTCAGAAGCCTATCGTGTTGTAGCAAGCTATCCCGTTACAGGCGCCAACTATGCTTTGGCAGTACAAGCCCTACAGGAGCGATTCGGTGACCCGAATATACTGACAGAACTATATGTCAGACGTCTATTGAATTCGGTTATATCTAATGTAAAGAAAGAAAATAGAAATTTAAGCAGTCTGTACGACGAACTGAGCAGTCACCTCCGGTCGTTAGAGACATTGGGCATTGATCCCCAGTTGTCGGGTATTTTTTATACCCTCTTGTCGAGTCTTCATTACCTTCGGATATTTTGAAAATATGGCACAGGCATCCTTCTTCGGGTTATGGTCTAGAGTTAGCAAAACGGGAAGAGTCAGATAAAGGGGTTGGAGGAGCTCAAGAAAGGCTAAGGTTATTATTGGACTTTCTAAAAGCCGAAGTAAGGAGTGCTCAACGGCTGAAATTTGTGGAAAAAGGCTTTATGCAGGAGGAACCCTATAAAAGGTCTTACAATGATGGGACCAGAACAAGGAGCAATTTCAGACCCGCCACTGTGTCTAGTCTGTTCGGAGGGCGAACTAATATAAAATGCTTCTTTTGTGAAAGATCAAATCATGCGAGTCATCAATGCCGCTCCATAATGAAAATGTCTCCGGGAGAGAGAAATGATAAAATACGTAGTGCCCATCTATGTTTCAAATGCTTAAGAAAGGGACACATACAGAGTCAGTGCCGAGAACAATTGGAGTGCAAAAACTGTGGGAGAAACCACTTGGAAGTTTTATGTGAAGGAAATTCTTCTAACCGGTTAACGAAACCGGGAAGAGAGAATCTAAAAGAAAATGCACCTGAACCCATTGCATCGCTTTCTAGTCAAGCCTGCACAGGTCAGGTCTTGCTGATGACCACGGTAGCACTGTTAAGAGGCCCAAATGCCTCTAGAAGGGTTAGAATTCTCCTCGACAGTGGAAGTCAGGTTTCGTATATCAAACAGTCGTTAGTCTGGAGTATAGGAATAGAAAGAAAAGGCGAAATAACTATAGCTAAAAGTCTTTTTGGAGGTAATAAGATTGGTGAAGAAAAGCACGGTAAATTTATGTTAGAATTGGAGAATTTAGGTAATAAAAGAGATGTGATCCACATTGAGGCGCTGGATCAACGTAAAATTTGCGACGCCATACCACCTTTGCCAAGAGGAGACTGGTTAGAAAAATTGAAGATTAAGGGCATAATTTTGTCTCAGGACAATTTTAAAGGACAAGAGATTGACATATTGATTGGCGCTAACTATCTAGGTATGATTTTGACAGGAAAAATAGTTCAAGTTGAAGCAGATTTAACTGCGGTGGAAACGAAATTAGGTTGGACACTAATGGGCAATTCGCCAATTATTGATAGCAATGAAAATGTGCAGCAGACTTTGAATCTGCTAACAACGCGATGCGATTTAAAGGATTTGTGGGATCTAGAAGTACTAGGCATTAGGGATCCTGTTGAAACTTGCTCCAAAGAGACCAGATATCAGGAAATAAAAGAAAAGTTTATAACCAAAATTCGAAGACAAAGTGATCAGAGATATTCTGTAGGTCTACCTTGGAAGGTAGAAAAGGAGTCAATCCCCAGCAATCTTGACAAAGCGATAAAAAGGTTAGATATAAGCACTAAGAAAATGACCTCACAGAATAAGTTGACCGAATATAGTCAGATCTTTAGAGACTGGCTGACTGAAGGACTCATTGAAAGAGTCGAGGAAAATCCTCTCGAGAGAAGAGGCTATTATTTACCTCACCGCCCTGTGTACAAGATGGAATCTAAAACGACGCCCATACGTCCGGTTTTCGATGCTTCTTGTCTAGGTCATAATGGACTATCTTTGAATCAATGTTTAGAAAAGGGACCGAATTTATTGGAAAGAATCCCTGAAATGATGATAAGATTTCGGGAAAATAAATTTGGAGTCACGGCAGATATAAGAAAAGCATTCCAGATGGTGGCGATTGAAGAATCTGAACGGAACTACCTTAGATTCCTTTGGTGGGAAAAGGAGAGCGATAGAGAACTAATAGCTTACAGGCATAAGAGACTTGTATTTGGCTTAAACTGTAGTCCTTTTGTGCTGAACGCCGTAATAGAATACCATCTTCAATCAATAAGAGGCCCACTTGTTCAATGGGCAAAGATTTTAGCTCAATCCTTCTACATGGACAATTGTATTACCTCGCTGGAAACAAAGCAGGAAGTGCAGGAATTTCAAAAGGCCGCCATTGAAATTATGGACAGGGCTAAAATGGACTTACGAGAGTGGGAATATTCTCTGGAGGAAAACCCTGAAAAGGGGACTTGTACAAAAATATTGGGTGTTGTTTGGAATAAAATGGAAGATTCATTAAAATGCGAACTCCCTGACAATTTGAGTCTTCAACCCAAATTAACGAAAAGGTTGGTACTGTCCATGGTTCAGCGGATATTTGATCCACTTGGATTTTGCGCTCCAGTATTCTTGCCACCAAAGTTGTTACTGCAGCGATCATGGGGGCTGAAACTAGGTTGGGATACACCTATACCCGAAAGTATGGCCCAGGAATTTCGAACCTGGTTGGATCAAATAAAATTAATAGAGTTAATAAAGATACCGAGATATATGTGGAATGATCTCATTTTCCCTACAGAAGTTCATATCTTTTGTGACGCTAGTCAAATAGGCTATGGAGCTGTAGCCTATTTACGGAGCGAAACGGGACGAGAAAATACTCTAACTTTGATTTGGAGCAAAGTCAGATTAGCTCCTATGAAGAGTATTACGATCCCTCGCTTGGAATTAATGGCCATGGTACTAGGAGCTAGACTAGCCAATGCAATCCAAGCTGCCTTGAAGAGAAAATGTGAAACAACTCTTTGGTCTGACTCTACTACCGCGCTAAGTTGGATAAAGAAAGAAATTGAGTGGAGAGTTTTCGTGAGAAACCGAGTCAGAGAAATACAGGCCACTACCAATTTGAACGATTGGAGGTTCGTTCCTAGTCAGTTGAACCCGGCCGATCTTCTGTCTCGAGGTTGCCCTCCAAGCCAGTTTGTGCAAAGCAGATGGTGGGAGGGCCCCGAATGGTTAAATTATCAGTAAGTGCATTGCTTGCAGGAGACTTAAAGAAAAGTCTTTGCAAAGACCAATGGCAGCTTTGCCAGAAAACAGAATTGGACTGGGCAAACCCTTCCAAATTACAGGAGTTGATTTATTAGGCCCTCTTCATTTGAAAGAAGGTGGGAAAGTGTGGGTAGCCGCCTTTACTTGCGCCGTCTATCGCGCTATTCATATGGAGTTGGTGAAGAGTTTAGAGACAGGAGTCTTCATGATGGCCCTCCATAGGTTTATTTGTCGGAGAGGGCGCCCCGAGAAAATATATAGCGACAATGGCACCAATTTCGCTAAACTTAATAGAATATTCAAGAGATTGGATTGGATTAGAATTGAAAGGGAAACCTCAATTGAAAGGATACAATGGATTTTTATCCCTCCTTCTGCTCCTTGGTGGGGAGGATTTTGGGAAAGAATGGTTAGGACAATAAAGGAAATGTTGATAAAGATGCTAGGTCACAGGAAGCTGAAATATGTACAACTGCAGACTGCCCTTTGTGAAATCGAATCTATCATTAATAATCGACCCCTCACTTATGTCTCTGAAGACGACAATGATCTAAAACCGTTAACTCCTAATGAGTTTTTACAAAATGGTCCGGAGTCTAGCTTTCCTGAATTTGAAAATTTAAAGCCAGAAATGTTGCACACTAGATACAGAGAGTTAGGTCAACTGAAGAGAGAATTGAAGCAGAGATTCTTAAAGGAATATTTAGGCGCGCTGATTCAGAAATCCGAAAATATTGATAGAAGACAGTTGAAAGTAGGAGACGTTGTACTGATCGGGCAAGAAAATCTTAAAATAATGTTTTGGCCTAAAGGGCGAATAGTAAATCTCATACCAGGAAAAGATGGAATAGTGAGAGTGGCCCATGTTAAAACTTCCACAGGAACCTTGATCAGGGCTCTACAACGCTTACACCCTCTTGAAATATCCTCGAATGTTGAGACGATTCAAAAGGACAATTCAAATACCGAACCCCAATCTGAAGCATTTTTTTGGAAATAGGCCCAACATTGAATCCAGGGACTCTAGAAATAGATATGGTAGGGTAATCAGAAAGCCTGCAAGGTATGACTCGAAGGACTAGTGAAAGTACCTGTATGGAAAAAAAAAAGTGTAATATGTGTATTCTTTTATGTGTATTTTATGTAATGTAATAGGCATATCTACTCTTGTGTGTATTGTATATATATATGCTCTTTTGTCTTATACTTAATTTTGACTTCTTTCAGAGCAAAATTTTGTGGGAGAATGTTAAAACTATTTTACCGTTCTTTTACTTTGTACATAGAATGAAGGTCTTAGGTGAAGGGAGACAACGAGCAAGACATCCATATCTATAGATAGCCCCAGCTGAGACGAGGGGGCAAAGGTCAGCAGCGGGGAGGCAAAATCACGTGGACACCGCGATGTGATTGGTTGTTCTGAGGGACGACGGGGGCGTCATATTGCATCTTTCATCAGTTCTTAGCAGCGGATCTGGCGGACAGTTGAGTTCCCTTGCCTTGGGGCAGACGCGCCAAAGAAATACCCCACAAGCAGAGTCTCGTGGACGGAAAGAAGTCTAAGAAGACATATCCCACAAGCAGAGTCTCGTGGACGGAAAGACATCTTGGAGGATCCCTCAAGCAGCCACTTGAGGACGGAAAAAGACACTTAGACAACCAACGAGTCGCGACAATTGGACATCGCACAAGACAAGCCAAGCCTGCGACGGTGCTGCCACACCAGAGGTACTGTGTAAACAAACGCTCGACACCCCCCCGCCATTTATTTTTATCTCCCTTCCCTGAGATTAGTTAATTTTTTTACTTTCTCTTTTGCTTAACCTTGTTTATTGTTTTTTTATACATAATCCCTTAGATATAAGTATAATTTAGCTTAACCATTTTTCTTGTTTTTACCCATAATAATAGTATAATAGTTTTTATCCCTTTTGTTTTTAATTTTTTAAAATAAATCCTTTTATTATACTGTGTTTCTGTGCATTTATTTCCCCCATTGTTTTTCCTTTCAATCGATCACCCTTTATTTTTTTTTTAAACGAACACGAACATCATCTTTTTCTTAGCACTTGACCTTTTACAAACTTTCTTCCGATCCATGGTTATAAAAATAATTGAACTAAAACTGTAAATGTAAACGCAACACAAAACGCGAACACAAAACACAACTTATCACAGCGGAAGCACGCTGCTAACTGATCGTGATGGCGCGACTGCGTGTTAAAATATGAAAATTAAAACATAAAATGATAGCAAGTTATCTCTTGCCTCTACGCCGTCATTACGTCACGTTGTGTTTTAACTTTAAAAGCACACAAAAATATAATAAACTTGAATTTGTTTATTCAAGTCTCAAAAAACAAAGCTTTGCATATAGAACAAATAATAATGAAGAAGAAGAAAGAAACATTTTAGGAAAAGCAAAATCAAAACAAAAGTACTGGTCAAAAAGAAACATTTAAAATCACAGATTAATATCTTCAACACTACCGAACCGAACTCGTATCTCGAATTTCGCTCGTAACTAAAAGCAAAATATCACTTGCTCGTCGGCTCGTATCTCGAAAAACTCGTATGTTGGGGCGCTCGTATGTCGAGGTACGACTGTATATCAATATTAAACCCATGGAATGAAAAAATGAGTGTTCTCATTTAAAAAATCAGCATATTCAACCTTTTCACATTGATTTCCCTAAGGGAATCCAGTCTGTTGCACAGTTTATGAAATTAATATACTTGTAGTTTAGGAAATGAAAGCAATTAAGCACGAATTTTCCTGTTATACATAAAAGAAACTTCTACTGTCCTTACTGCGATGGAAAAATATTAGGAGAGCTTGGTTCATCAGTGGCTCATCAGCGTTATTGCTTTATAATACTTATAGTTTCAACGAATCAAACGAAATTACCAAATTCGATAATTCAAATATAGAATTAAATAAAACAGGATTACTGATTCAGATATAGTAATATCGCCGTGGCTAAGTGAATCAACGAGAGGACACTAGAAAGTTTTAAATCTTATTTATGATTGCTTTGCAATAATTTCTACAAAATGGGAGAATTCCACGACTTTTAAGACTCTTAGGTTCTCTTGATAGAGACAACACATTGCTTTCATTGCTATTTTATAATTCTTGAAAATTTTAACTTGGTCTTTGTTCACTGTAATGTGAGAAAAGAAATATTATTAACATGCGATACATTTGGTTTAGTTACACTGACAAAATGTAAGTAAGCTGTACCTTCAGCATGTGTATATTGATTCAGACAATAACTCTGAAAAATATTTGATACACAGTGGCCTTTATTGTGTGAAGATACACGAGATAACCAAGTGTGAACAAAATTACCTCTGTCTCCCTCAAAAAATAAAAAATAAAAACAGACATCCAGAGACAAATATTTTACACTTCTTTAAGTTTTGTCCATGAGTATATATAACACAAAGTATTTATTGGATGGTGGAGTTAAATCATTAATAATATTTCAAATCGCACTCTAAAAATGTTTTCTTTAATTGTAAACTAGATTTGTTGTAGGGAAATGGGAAATATATGTTTTAGCCGTAGATTTTTAAGAAATATTTTTTAGGCACTAGGGGCAGATTCTCCACCGCAAGGGGTATCTTGAATTTATCTTAAACCTTCTGAGGCTTCAAGATAAGTAAAATGTATAATAATCAATTTTAACGTGTATTACCTATGATATATTATAAAATAATATCACTACACACCTTACTGTAATGATAATATATTTTAAATGAGAGGGCTTCGCCCTCTTTCACCCCTATAAACTTTATTCTTCAGTAAATGAAGGGTACATAATAGAAATAAATTAAATTAATGTTTGCCGACTCATGATAACCGTACGCTGCTTAAAATATTAGGCGTTATTAGAATTTAGATTCGAAAAGGGACACTGTCATTATAAAATGATAAAACTATGCATTTTGACCTTCTCTAAGCGAATCGCAGATTAAAAAAAAAAATCACAAAACATAAAATATTTTGTGAAAAATAATACAAAAGTGAATTGGTACTTGGATCAGGTAGATACATTGAGAAAAAAGGCATTTCCTGATCGTGCAACTGAAAATTGCTGATAGCTTGCGCCATCTATCGGAATAAATATAAACTAATCGTTGATTTTTAATTATTCTAGAATTGGCCAATAACCGTTTCTTGATTACTCAAGAAAATCTAAAGCCCGAAACGCGTACACGTGGTATCAACGATTAGTTGATATTTATTCCGATAGATGGCGTAAGCCATCACCAATTTTCAGTTTTACGATCAGGAAATGCCTTATTTCTTAATAAAATATTTTGTTAATTTAAGACAAAAGGTTTGGCTCTCATAAGTAGACAGACGGTTTAGATTTTCTAGCATTATACGGTAAGAGATTGAAATCGGTGGAATCTGCCAAAAATGTTGGAGCTGGGAAAGTTGTAGTTGGTATTTCGGCACGTGATTAGATTCTTATTGAAAATTTTGAATAAAATTGGTAATATATATGGCTCTCAATATGAAAATCTCTCGCGAAACACAAATACACTACCTATTTGTATAAATTGTGATAACCATCGTTTTTCTATAATTCAATACCTAATTTCACAATATTATTCAGAATTTTAACATATTCGAACATTCAAATTTCATATAAATATATATCTATATTATTGTAATCTCTAATATATATATATATATGTTATATTAAAATATTATTTTATTTAAAATTATATATTTCATAGATGTAATGTAATAATGTAAATAATCTTTTGTTTTCCTTATTCTACTCGCCTTAAGCCACGCATTATTTTTTATCAAATTATGTTTTTTTAATATATTCCTTTAGTTCAATAAAATAAATCTCCGATTAAAACTATTTTTAGTCTTTATCTTTTCAAGATTATTATTGCCACGACTGCAGAACAATATCATAATATAACTCATGGATACCAAATTCAACCAACAAATAATAATAAGTCAATATATCATTCTAATTCCAAAATACAACCAATCATTTTGTTTTTAAAACATATATATATTTTTGATATGCAATGTGTGTCTCTTCAATATATATAATTTATCATAAAACTGATATACATTAAAAATTATGTTCCTATTAAAACTTTGTGGTAACATATAAAAACACATATTCCTCAATGATAAAGTTAACTAGTCCCTATGTAATCGATGAATACCATTATAAAAGGTCTATATAGCAGAATATATGCATAGAAAATTTGATATAACAATGTCCTGAGATAAGAGGGGGCAGGCAAATGATTGATATGAAAATTATGTAAACTGGCCATATCTCTTCTTATAGGTCGATCAAACTATGTTTCTTCTACGAGCGATGAGCGCTCCCGTTTGAAGGGACTTTCCCATCCAGAATCATCAATATCTTAAATGATAATACCATATTTAATTATATCTTTTGATATGAAATTATTCTTAGATTTTATTTTAATATTCGATTGAAAAAATTATGTTGAAAATAAATATTTTAAATAAATATATGATAATGTAACAAGAGGGATTAGAAAATATATAAAGGTAGGCATTAAAACTTAAATTTGTAATGTTATCAATTTTAACAAAGTATTTATTATTTTATGTATTTTATATTTATATTTTGCCACTCTGTAAACCTCCAACATTGTTTAACTTATATTTTATAAATTTTAATTTCTTTTTCATTATAAATAAATTGCCGTATTATTATTAAGTTTGTCTTTTATAATTTTCTACGCAAAATTTGGTGGAGATGCTGAGTATATTAAAGAATACAAACTGAAGATCGCCGTGAAGTCATTGAGTCTAGGTGCTGTGATCTACATTTTCTGAGACTGGATCCAGGATTCCGCTGCAGTGATCAAAGTAATGACTTCCCTCCAAGAATACGATATACCTATTGACGATTAGACATCGAAGCCGCTCTTCACGCCGCAAGAGAAAAGATGCAAAGCTACTTGAGACAAAGCTCAAAGATTCTAAGGGAATTCTTGGCAGAAGCACGTCAGATCCATGTCAGTATCTCCAATATTGGCAAGCTGTGGGTCACAGCTCCAAAAGGAAAGGAGCTATGTAGCAAAGTATTCATTATTTTATGTACTGATTATCAATTTTCATTTTTATATTTTGCTACTATGTAAACTTCCCTTATTGCTTATCTTGTATTTTATAAATTTCAATTTGTTTTGCATCACAAATAAATTACTGTGTCATTTTGAAAAGTTTTATTTACAAATTTCTACATTATAATATAGCTTCTAGCAATTATATTGTTATTTTGAAGCCAGTATTATTTAAAATCCAAATACATAACGCGCCATCTGTTAAAGAAATATGGAACTACTAGTGACAATGAAAAATAATATTAATAATAATTTCTTTCTGTCCTTTGTGCGATGGAAAAATTATCAGGAGGGACAGGCTCATTAGTGCTGAGAACCATCCTAATTTTTTTTACATATTATAAAAGACAATAGGAAATTGTTTTAATTTTTAAAGTCATTTTTTTGCGTTACTATAGTTTCAAATTTCATTAATTATATTAACCAAAATTAAAAAAGATTTAAGAGCGTTTATTTCCTTTAAAAAAAACAGTTCCCTATTGCCCCTACTTAACATGTTTTAAAGAACTGTCTCACTAGAGTAAACAATTTCACCGATTTCACGATTTTAATCTACCTATTATTTCCTTAAAAAAAAAACGCTTTTAAAAAGTTTATCATTTTGAATATAGATGGTGTTGATTATTTTACGTAATAGATTTATTTATATATAATGAAATTTAAATCCTATCAATAATATTGATAAAGGTTATTGATATAGCAAAATATAAAACGACGATTGAAGAGGAGTGTATTATAAGATATTCCTCTTTAATCGTCGTTATATTTTGCTATTTTTATTTAAAGAGTTCTATTTAGTTGATCTACAGGGTGATCAAAAAGTCCCGCACAACTTTAAAAATTAATAACTCCGCGAATATTTGCGCTAGAGAAATGCGGTAAACACCATTGTGTTCAGGATGCAATGGGATTTTTTATGGCAAATAATGAAAAATTCGAAATTGATTTTAGTTACACTTTTATTCACTAGATGGCGCTCTACCAGAATCAGAGATTCAGCGGCCAAATTGTTTGATAAATTGAAAAATATAACTGAACGACACGTATTTTTCCTTTTTGAATACCAGGAAAGAACCCTAATAATATCAAATGATAAATTAATAAAACACCATTTCGCCAAAAGTTAGAAGAATTGGTTGACGATTTTTAAATACAATCTGAGATATGTAAAATAGGTATATGCAAATTAAAACATGTAGCAAAAAATATTTATATTTTAGATGAAGTTTTGTGAAATAAATTGAATGTTTGAAAATAACTACTGATATCAATACACGATTTTTGAAATGTTAATATAGTACCAAAATTATGATGGCACTACAAATAGGATTTCGTGCTATAAGGAATGTATAGTTTCTTGACTAATTGTCGACACTTGACTATTTAACTGGATATTTGTCATGATCCAAAAATGAAATATAGAGGAGAGTGGCAAAATATATTTGTCGTAATTTATTCCAAATATCCTAAGGGTTTGTCAAATATTATCATTGTCTATTATACTGTACATAATTTTGAAAATGTATCCCTAAAAAAAAATCATTTTTAAATCGACCTTTTACGTTGAAAAACGTGGTAGTAAAATCATTTTGTATTATTTTTTGCGCAAAACATCTAAAGTTGGGGGGGGGGGGGGGGGGTACAGAGATTATTCCTTATGCTATTTCTTCTAATGAGCGAAACGCGATAAACTAAACATAAGGGGTAAAATTGTGTATACCAGTGTTATTCGAGAAGTTATAACACTTTGGCCTGCACGACATAATATAAAATGTGGGCAAATGACAAACAAAAAAATTACTGTTTAGAGAAAAAAAAATAGTCAAGATGTGAGGACAGCATTTATTATTCCCATAACCCAAAACAAAGAGCTGCAAAATATAACACATGAGGTAACTGCCTTCTCTCTTGTATTAGGTCACAATCCTTGCTCAATGTGGCGCCCTTCATTCTCAAACACCGCCTGCAGACGATAGATGACAGAATGGTCACAATTAAATAGTTGAAATTTATAAAACGTGCCATCTGATAGAAGCATTCAACATGGCCAATGTGGTAGGCCGGCATCGATAAAAACGCGACTTAATGTACCCCCATAACCGAAATTGTAAGGCGTCAAGTCTGGTGATATTGGAGGCCACTGGTATATAAAGTGGCGACTTATGAACGAATTCCACCGAACGTATCCTTCAGCAATTGTTTGGCACCGCGGGAGATTTGAGGAGGTCCTCCATCTTGCAAGAATGTTATTTCGCTTAGTACTTGTCTGTCCTGCAATATGGGAATAACCTTTTCTCTCAAAAGTTGAACATAACGTTCACCAGTTACAAAAACGGTTTTAAAAGTTCTTCCATTGATTTTTACAAAGAAAAATGGCCCAATAATAAAAGAAGAAGTAACCCACACAAAACTGTAACACTGCTGATGAAGTGGTATTTCTGTGAATATCCTAGGGTTTTCTGTTGCCAAAATGAGGCAGTTTTGAATGTCAAATTCTCCCTTTAGATAAAAGTGAGCATCATCTGTTCTTAGAACATTTGACAGCCAGTTTTCATCAATATCAATTTGCGGAAAACCCATGCAGCGAATTCTTGACGCTTCTCAAAATCGCTGACTTTCAACTCGTGGAAACTTTGAATTTTGTTAGGATATTTTAATAGAAAAATTCTAAATGTGTGTTCTCTCCAAACTGTTCCATACGAAATTCCCGTTTGTCGAGAAACTTGTCTAGCACTTACTTCTCCATACGTGTATAACGTTTCAATAGCTTCAGCATTCTGCAAAACCGTAACAGCCACTGACTTGCATGTCGATGGTCTTCCACTCCGAGGTTTTGCTTCCAGAGATCCAGTTTCCTCAAAACTTTTAATCAATCGCTTTAGAGAGTAGCAACTCATTGGTCCTTTACCGCTTCGAATATCTTTAAAGGAACGAAACGCTCGTAAAGCTTCAGTGGCAGATTTTGAATCACAATTAAAACAATTCACCAAGAGTGCTTTATCCTGTAGTGACGGCATCCCAGGGGGAAGGGGAGAAGTTCGACCACACCTCCTTGCGGTCCCCCCTGGACCCTTGGAATATTTGACCAAATTCTGGTTCGTTTCCAAGATGACTAACGTTGCAACGGCACCCAATTTCAAATGAAGAGCAAAACTGATATCTCCAGTGATGCTACCGCGTCCGGGGTAACCGCCGCGTCAGGAGCTGCAGCTCGAGCTCATGATGAGAAATCTACTACGAGGACACAATTCAATCTACTACAACTCAATATAAATGGTACCAAGAGGAAAATAAAGAGCTGACTTGTCTTCTCTGTGACAACAATGTACATATTAATTGTCCTCAGGAGACAAAATTGAATCAGAATCTGAGATTCAATATCAAAGATTATACAACACTACGAAAGGACAGACCGGGAAAATTCGGAGGAGGACTTGCCGTTTTGATTAAAACTCTAGAATTCATATTTAAGGAAATCGCCTATAATCAGAGTAAGCCTAGAGAAAGCACGACAGAAGCTCAGGCAATAGAAATCTATCTTACAGATAAAACAATTCCAATCATAAATGTTTATTACCACGATAATACTAGCATCAATACAGGCCTGATAGAGACATTAAGTGAAGCGTCTTCGGATATCGCAATCATACTTGGTGATTTTAACGCCGAAAGACCAACTTGGGGATCACCTGTCCAGGATAACAAAGGTCAGCAGGTTGAGGACATGCTAACCGACCTCGACCTTACGCCGTTAAATAACGAAAAGAACACCTATATATCCAATTCCACAGGCACAGAATCCGCAATAGACATCACAGCGATAAATTACAACATCGCACCCACAACACAATGGAAAATTCTGAAAAGTGCAATCAGTGACCACAGACCAATTTTAACAACCCTAAAATTCAAAATTGAGAAGTTTCAACAGAATAAAAGAACACTGGAAAAAAATTTACAGAAAAGCTTGAAGAACTGTGCAACGAAGAAACAAATCACAGAACGATTGACAAAAACTTGGTAAAATTCTCTTTGAACATATCCAAAGCTGCAAAGGTATCGATACCTATAAGTAGACGTAAAGACCTGTGAATACTTTACTGGAAGGACCACAATATCGAGGCAATGATCGCAGAGAGAGACAATAAAAATGAACTTTTTAAAACAAATAAAACAAAAGAAATCATAAAGGAACTCATTGAAATTAGTCACAAAATAAGAACAAGAAATTTGGATATTCAAACAAGAAAAATGGGCAGAATTCTGCAAAGAAAATGGATCCAAAAAAGGAAAGCCATCACTGGAATATAATTAGTGCTATAAAACTCAAAACCAACACTAATCATCCAATACTCTAACCGATATGAACAGCGAGAACGAACAAACAGATGGCTGACATAATTTCTGAATATCTTTCAAGCACTTCCAGACTCAGCTATACGAATGAAGGCAGGACTCTAAAAAATAATATAAACAAGTTAGTTAAACACAAGCAAGAAATTACCATCAACAATATATTTACTCGAGAGACTTCACACTGAATGAGCTAAATTCATCAATAGGAAAGTTAAATCCAAGATGTCACCTGGAGATGCTCTAATCTTTGGTTAAATGATTAAACACTTTGGAGACGAAGCTAAAAATCAACTCCTACGAATACTGAACATTTCATGGCAAACTCGTAAACTACCAAATAATTGGAAGATATCAATTATAGTGCCAATACTGAAACCAAACAAAGATGCTAAGGAATGCAAGAACTATCGGCCAATTGCTCTTACAAGCATACTCAG
The DNA here is from genome assembly GCA_030710605.1 of Cordylochernes scorpioides. Lineage (NCBI taxonomy): Eukaryota > Metazoa > Arthropoda > Arachnida > Pseudoscorpiones > Chernetidae > Cordylochernes > Cordylochernes scorpioides. The sequence continues at coordinate 45,827,477 of CP092878.1, forward strand.
CTATACGAATGAAGGCAGGACTCTAAAAAATAATATAAACAAGTTAGTTAAACACAAGCAAGAAATTACCATCAACAATATATTTACTCGAGAGACTTCACACTGAATGAGCTAAATTCATCAATAGGAAAGTTAAATCCAAGATGTCACCTGGAGATGCTCTAAAATAACAGAATGAATTATCCACTCTAGGCTCATGGTCTGGCTCACTAACAATAATAAAATAAACTTCTACCAAACTGCCTAAAGATCCAGACACTGTACAACTGATAAACTGTTCTACTTCTGTCAATCAATAATAGATTTCTAGGAAAAACCGCCAAATAAGACAACGGCCGTATTCCTGGATATGACCTCAGCTTTTGTTCGAGTGTAGAAATTATTTGAAAGGCTGCACAACATCGGAGTAAGAGGAAAAACTCAATCTGAATTGCAGACCTCTTAAGGGGAAGAAGGATAAAGGTTCGGGTCAATGGAACATTTTCCAAGGACCGAAAAACATGGGCTGGTGTACCTCAGGGATCTGTGCTCAGTCCTCTACTCTTCTCGCTATATATTAACTGTTGTTTATGTAAATAGATGAATATTATTTGTATTATTTAAAGCCTCATTATGTAAAAATATATGTATATATAAATTGGACATTTGTTGTTGGCCATGGTCAAGTTTGAGCTCTTGTACGTCTAATTACGACACAACAAAAGTGGCGACGAGGATGCGCGATCTACAGGGCCAGTAAAAAGCTGAGGAAAACGGCGTCTATGCAAGTATAACAACTACAACTTTTAAACAAATCTAACTCTCGGATTATGGAGAGGAAAAATAAGAAAATGGGTTAAGATTACATCTTTTAAACTATCTGAATCAAGAAAACAAAGGAGTAGAAAAGATCAGCATGACAAGTTCAAAGTTAATAATACCTTTTAGATGCTATAGCCCAGTGGAGGACACTTCGATCTTTTTGCACAAAAATTTGAGGCTTTCTTTTTGGCATCTGAAGAAGGAGATTAAAGTGCTGATTTTTACCTCGCTACCAGATTCTGAAACTTTGAAGCAGGGAAACAACATTTTCTTCCTGGTCTAATGAAAGATCAACCCTATGATACTATCATTCAAAGAATTAAGCTGCATTTGGATCCAAAGAAGAAAGTGATACCACAGCTATGCAGATTTTTAAAGAGAATTCAACAGGAAGGAGAATCAATTTCGGAATATCTTAGAGAATTGAAACATTTGGCAATAAATTGTAATTTCGTCGATATGTTGGGAACCATGATGCGAGACCGTTTTGTGGCTGGAATCAAGTCGGAAATCCTGCAAAAGAAGCTACTACAAGAGGACGACGATGTCACCCTGGATAAAGTTTTTGCAGTGGCGATCTCTTTCGAATTGGCGGAGATAAATACAAGAGAATTACAAGATAAATTAGTGGTCAAGATATCGCCTGTGAATTGAAAGGATAAAAAGGGCGACTACAATAATAGTACGGCGCAGTATAGGCCTTTCAGGCAAAGTGGCAAAGGCAAAATAGTGTGTTATAGATGTGGTGAAAGACAGTCACACGTGGCATCTGTTTTATCTCATAGAACAAAGACTTGTTTTAAAATGTAATAAACTGGGTCATTTAAGTAGGGTCTGCAAAGCTAGTAAAAGAATGTGGGGATGTAATTTTGTACAAGAGGACTCTATATATTCTGTACAGGGCGAAACTGATGCCACAATAAATTTAACAGTAGATGATTATTCTTTGTGGTTTACAATAGATACAGGAAGTCCAGTTACGTTAATACCTAAAGATATTTATAAGAATTATTGGCAAGGTAAAAGAATATTTCCAACAAATTTAAGATTAAAATCCTTTTGTGGTAAATCAATAGAGATTATAGATCAAAGAAATGTTTTTGTAAAAGAAGCCAACCAATATTTACGATTAATAGTTGTAAATGAAAAAATCCAGGTAATTTTATTAGGAAGAGAATGGCTTAAACAGTTGAAACTTGATTATTCTATATTGTTTAGCATTAAAATTTTAAATAATGAATATAATAGAAATATATTTAAATATATAAAAATTTGATGGATAGGTATGCAGATTTGTTTAACAAAGATTTGGGCTGGCTAAAGGACGTTAGAATAAATTTTAATTTAAAAAAGGGTGTGACTCCTGTGTTTTGTAAGGCCAGAAGTTTACCTTTCTCTCCAAAAAACAAAGTAGAGAATGAAATTGATCGTTTAGTGAAATCTTGCATTTTATAACCTATAGTTCATGCATATTGGACCGCTCCAATAGTACCGGCATCAAAAAAGGATGGTAGTGTAAGGATATGTGGTGATTTTAGATGTACAGCTAATAAAGCAATAGAATTAGATAGGTATCCCATTCCATCGATCGATGAGATCTTTTCAAAATTATCTACAAGCACCGTACCTTCGACTCTAGACCTATCACAGGCTTACTTACAAGTAATATTTAGCGGAAGAAGCCAAAGCTGTTGTTGATATAAACACAACAAAGAGGTTGTTTTCTTATAAAAGACTACCATATGACGTAGCGGTAGCACCAAATAAATTTCAGAGGATTATGGAAGGCCTATTTTCTGATTTGCCAGGTGTGGCCTGCAACATAGATGATATTTTGGTTGCAGGAAAAGACTTTAAAGATCATGAACAAAAGTTGGATCTAGTGTTTAGATGATTGCTAGAAAAAGGTTTAAATTTAAACAGATATAAATGTAAATTTAAAAAGAAATCGGTGGAATCTTTAGGGTTTAAAATGGATAAATATGGACTGCATCCCTTAGAAAATAAAATTAAAGCAGTGATAGAGGCGCCTGAACCTAAAGAATGTTTCGCAATTGAGATCTTTCATAGGACTCTTAATTTATTATTATAGATTCATAAAGAATATAGCAAACATTTTAGCGCTATTCTATCAACTTTTGAATAAAAATTGTAGATGGAATTGAATGAAAAATATCGAATGTTATTTAAAAAATGTAAATCATTATTAATGGACTATGGACTAGGCGTAATTCTGAGTCATAGAAATGATAGAAAGGAAGAATGCTCTATAGCTTTTGCTTCTAGAACATTAACTGAAGCGAAAAAACGGTACTCTCAACTAGAAAAGGAAGCGTTGAGCATAACTTATGGCTTTGAGAAATCAAGACAATACTTACTGGGACGAAAATTCGTATTAGTCACAGACAACCGACCCTTAATTCATATATTTTCACCTCAGAAACCAATTCCCATATGTGCAGCATCCAGAATTAAAAGATGGTCCTTAAAATTAGCTGCATTTAATTATACTGAGGAGTTTCGAAAAAGTAGTGATAATTCCAATGTTGACGCATTGTCACGTCTTCCTTTAGAATCGAGTGTCAGGGAGTTTCTTGATGAAGACCAGGTACTTCTTCTCAGGAAGTTGAATGAGGTACCGTTCTCTTTTAGGGAGGTGGCATATGAGACGTCCCGAGATAAAATACTGTCTATAGTATTAAGGAATGTTAGAGAAGGCAACTGTGTGGAAATTCACAAGGGTACCGAGGGAAAACCCACTAGCTCCTTATTATAAGATCAATGAGGAATTAAGTTTGGAGTTTGATTGTTTTCAATTGCGTGAAAGAGTGGTAATTCCCCAAAAATTAATATCTTTAATTTTAAATGACTTGCATGAAATACACATGGGGATTGTTAAAATGAAGATGATTGCCAGACGGTATTTTCTGGTGGCCAGGCATAGACAGTAACATCAAAGAGTTAACTAGAGAATGTAGAGTATGCCAAGAATCGGCAAGCATGCCCCCGGCTACCATCTCGGAATGGACTTGGCCCGAAAAACCGTGGCATCGACTTCATCTTGATCTAGCGGGTCCGTTCATGGGAAGAATGTTTTTGGTTCTCGTGGACGCATACTCAAAGTGGATAGAAATTTTTATCATCAAAGATATTACCAGAAAAACGATTATAAGTCATCTTAGAGAAATTCTCGCCAGAATTGGATTGCCCTAATATTTTGTAACAGATAACGGAAGACAGTTTGTCTCCGGTGAATTCGAGCAATTTACCAAAATGAATGGTATACGGCACACTAAGACCAGTCCGTATAATCCTAGTACAAATGGTTTAAATGAGAGATATGTAAGAGAGTTTAAAAACCTTTTGAGAAAGAATAATGGGAAGGATGATTTAAGACGAATCTACAAAGTTTCCTATTTGCTCATAGAGCATTCCCCCAAACTGTAATAAACGAATTCCCCGGCGGAACTGCTAATGAAGAGAAGTTTAAGATCAGGATTCTCGAATTTAATACCAAGATGAGAAATCCGCGAGAGGTATTTCATGAGGCCGTAAGAAGGCAGGAGCAGTTTACTACAGGTTGCGAGGTTTATTTCCGCAACTATGCAACTGGACCTAAACGGTAAAAGGTACCATTTTGGAATTATTGAGCTACCGTCACTACCTTATAAGTTGCGAGGGCGTCGTGTATAAGAGGCATATCAATCAATTGCGACCTGTGAGAAAGAAACAAGTGGAGACAAGAAATTTGATACTTCCTCGAACATCAGAAGAGAAGCCTGTAGGGGGAAGTCAGAAATAAAGTGAAGAGGAGGTTCCAGAGGTTACATCAGGAAACAAGGAGGAGATTGCTTCTGTGCACGTACCCTCTTGCACTCCTATACCAGGGTCTGTTGCTGTGCACGTGCCCTCTTGCACTCCTAAACCGGAGGCTGCCGCTGTGCAAGTGCCCGTCCGCAGTCCTAGACCTCAGAGAGCCAGGAAACCCCTAGACCGACTGTATGTGTATGTAAATAGATGAAGATTATTTGCATTCTTTAAAGTCTAGTATGTAAGAATATATGTGTATATAAATTGGACATTTTTTGTTGGCCAAACGAAAAGAATCTGAGGCTCTTTATTGGACACGACAAAAACAACAACGGCATTCCAGAGTAAAATAAATCATCAGAGATAGATAAATATTTTTCAAATGAATTAAAATAAATATAATCGATACTGAGAGAGAGTTGAATTTTAAAAAATAGAAAATTATTATTTTCCAAATATAAATAGCTGAGAGGATTGCAGCAAACCGCATCTAAAATATCAGGTTTTTTTTTTGCTACATGTTTTAATTTGCATATACCTATTTTACATATCTCAGATTGTATTTAAAAATCGTTAACCATTTCTTCTAACTTTTGGCGAAATGGTGTTTTATTAATTTATCATTTGATATTATTAGGGTTCTTTCCTGGTATTCAAAAAGTAAAAATACGTGTCGTTCAGTTATATTTTTCAATTTATCAAACAATTTGGCCGCTGAATCGCTGATTCTGGTAGGGCGCCATCTAGTGAATAAAGTTGTAACTAAAATCAATTTCGAAAATTTTAATTATTTGCCATAAAAAATCCCATTGCATCCTGAACACAATGGTGTTTACCGCATTGCTCTAGCGCAAATATTCGCGGAGTTATTAATTTTTAAAGTTGTGCGGGACTTTTGGATCACCCTGTATATATTTATACTAGCAGAATGACCCGGGCAACGCCCGTGTTTTACCCGATTGAATGCTTTGATTCAAATACTATTTGTTACAATTATAATTTGGCGCCTTATATAAATGCATATGTTAGTTAATAACTATAGCCTATGTGCTTTATCTGTTTATGTACTGTTGGCTTCCGTAGGCGTCTCTTACTGGGAAAAAGAAAGAGAGGATTCCATTTAGTTATTAACTAATATATGCATTTATTTAAAGAGCGACCCGCTCCAACACAATGGTTACAAAAACGAAAAAGCGAGTGGAGGGGGGGGGGGCAAAGGTGGCGTGATCGTAGCCGACCAATAGGAGGGCGCCATTCCAAAAAAAAAAAAAAAAAAGCAAACGGTGACAGAGATGACTGATGAAGAATGACGCTCGTAACTGTATATAGAAAACTTTGAGTATTTCGACATCGTACATTACGTTGTATAGGTTCAGTGTTAACTTGAACTACCTGAAGTACCATTTTATAATTTCTTATGTGTTTAAGATTGACCCTTCGTACAGATATTACAATCTAAAAAAATATTATCAATACTGATTCTAAACATGTCAGCTATTTGCCTCTAAAATTCTTGTTGCAATATTCTATATTATTTTTGGAGGCCTTCATTTAGATTTGAGCATAGAGTGTCAACAGCCTTATGTACATGGACAGACTTATATGGGTAGCTCCTATTGTGAGCTTTCTCTATCCGTATTATATATTTATTGAAATATAGGCAAATGGGCAAAGGATAACAACCCGGTATTTATTTTAGACGTCTAAATACATTTTCAGAATGCGAGTTGTTGCTTTGTTGTTTCTACGTCAAGCTATTTGCCTAGGGATGATATGTTTTTTTTTAAACTTGTGTATGGTAGAGCCATGGTTTGCAAGTTTTATCAGCATCTTGGATTAACATTCTTGTTCTCGGTTTCTGATGATTTCTCTAAGGGTCATGATTAAGGCCAACATCTATCAATAATTGAGCTGTTTTTTTTTTGCTTACACTTTTAAATGGCTTCATTGTAAATCAAAACGAAATAAATAGACTATACATATTACGATCCATGTATTATCACTACAAGACTCGGTTACTTTTCTAACTCTTCAAAAAAGAGAGGTTTCGGGAAGAATGAGTCGAAAATGAACAGGAAGTTTTCGATTTAATTTTTAACTTCTTTGGAACTCTTTTCAATGTGCAATCTACTTCGTGTATATCCCAGGAGTCCAAATACTTCTAACTCACTCATAGATCTTCGAATATCCGAGATAGTTTGGTTTAGGACGTCATGTATATTTTTTGGAGGGATGCAGGTGTTGAAAAATAACTCGAAGTTAATTGATTAACTAGAGAATCGAATTTATATTGTATAAATCTTCTTAAAACGTATATCTCTCAGAGATTGAACACTGTAGATATTTTATTTTCTTTTTAAGCCTCTACTGCGCAGTATCTCCCCCAGATTTCACGGTAGTAGATAAAAACAGTCGTCCAAGTAAAACAAAACTTTATCAATCACTAGAGAAGAATTAAACTAAACCAATCCAACTATAAAAACGAAAATATAGTTGCAGTTACAGTCTGCATTAGTCGCGTATATTTTATGAATACATTTACTCATTTATTTATTCTACACACGGTAAAATCAGTTAAAACAAACTGTCGATATAGCAAATATTTCTTTATATAAAGAACCTAAAATAATCTATCTCCAATATCAGTATTACTATTAAATGTTTCAATATCGAGGTCAAACTAAAAGGATTCAAGAGATTAGTCACTTTTTAAAATGTTTAATTCATATATCTATCTTTTGTTGGCCATGAAAGCCTTTATACAGGAGAAAACACGATACAAAAAATCGCCGAAAGTTAATGAGTTATAATAAAAACTTTTCCTTTAAAGCCTGATATTTTCACCTTAATATTGGTACCATATAGTTAAACATGGGTCTAGTTGTTGTTGTCGTGTTCAATGAAGAGCCTAAAATGTCTCTATGAATCTCTATCAGAACAGTTGCAATGTCCTCTATCTTGGGTGTGTAAAGCTACTGCTCTGTGTCTATGTCAATTTTCTGCAAGGCTGCGGTCATTGCTGGACATGAACATATGTGGGTAGGTGTTATTTCCACACCAGTACAGTTGTTGCATGTCCTGTAGGTTCTTGTGCCTTCTGGATGTATTGTCATTCCTTTGTAGTGTTTCATTCTGAATCTTGTTGTTTTATGTTATTCTTCTCTCAAAGTTTATTTCGCATATTTGATCTTTCCTTATCATATGTTGAATTATCAATGCATACAGTAAACCAAAAATTATGTCTTATTAGGGTTCTTTATTGCGATATTTTAATGGAATTAACTAATTAATAATTTATAAGTATTATTAAAGCAAACAAACGATTATCAATAACAGATTTAATCAAATATCTATCTTTCCTATATACAATTAATGTATTTTTATATTATTGGTAGTATTATTTATTGTATATATAGAAAAGATAGAATTATAAATAAATCAATATCTAATTAAAAACGTTGTAAAATGCGTTATAAATATAATTTTTCAAATTGAATATATAAAAAATATTAAAATAGATAGAAAATAACCATAAGATTGACTTTCCAGTTTAAAAAAAAAGCGTCTAGGAACAATCAATTTGTTTTAAATGATTGTAAAGTAGAAAATGACTATGGTGGGGCATCTCTCCAATAATGTGGAAGCAATTCGGACAACAAATGTGTTCGGCTTGCGAAGAATTACTCCCCTTGGCGTCAGAACAGAGAAACATTGCCTTCATCCGCCCCTTCATCATCTTGGCCCGGCCACCTGGACTTTCCTTTCCAGCCACAATTTGTTTACCTTGCTTTATGGCCCTCCGCCATCTTACTTTTGTTTGTAAATAAACAAATATATTCTTCTCTCCATATGAAGTGTGTCTTTATGTTTCTTTCTTCCCATCTATTTATTATCTGCATTTTTTTCTGTTAATGTTTTGTTATTCATTTTCTCTCAAACACTGATTGATTTGATGCTAACAACTTTATATATATTTGGAATATTGAATAGATACTATTTTTAGGAAGATGTGTTGGTTTAGAATATATATATATATATTATTTTATTTTAGATTGAATTATCAATTATATGATTATATACGACATATGACAAGTTTTACCACAATTTTTTATTTTAATGGAAAAATCCTAATTTATTTTAAGGAGAAATAACGACTATTTCTATCCTTAAAGATGAAGTATAAAAGGATGAATTGTGAAGGGTAATGATAAACGGAAAAATAAAAGTGTCCAGGGATGAAACTTGTTAAATGTCGTTTCACAATCATAAGCCGCATTATATTGTATTATATACATTGGATAAAACTGATATTTTAAAAGAAATAGTTCAAAGAAATAATTGTTGATTGGAAATTAAAAAGGTCTTATAATTGATTTCTAAAATATTTTCTAAAAATGATACCTAGGCCCATATAAAAATATATGAACATTTTGATAATATTCTATAAATGGTATAGGTCGCTTATCCAGTAAAAATTTTGACGTCTAATGACAAACAATTCAGACAATTAATGAAAATATTTTAATCAAATTCACAATGACACAAAAAATTGAGTTAAATATTTCTTATTAATATTCAAATTTCGCTCTCTAAATAAGTGTGACGCAATATCAGTTTAGAAATATCTTTTTAAACATAAATCAAATTCTTTTGAAATGATTATATTTAACAATAATTTGATATGACAGCACGAAGACATTTTTTTACAATGGCCCTTAGTAAAAATGTCAACGTCAATGGCCATGGGACCAATGCCTTACCCTTCCAAGATGAGTGTTCAACATAGGACAAGCGTTATAATGGAACGCTTCACGATTTTGCGTGTCATCCTTGCGCAGGGGCCATGCTAATTTCTCTGTATGGTTCCAATTTTAGTATATGTATCGCCGAACAAGCGTTATAATGGGAGAACAAATTCAAACTGGGTTTAAAAACGGAAATTTTACAAACATATCTCTCAAATAACAAAAAATAACAAATAAACTGAGAAAAATATGACGAAGAAAACTTTCAATAAAAGTTATAAAGCTGATATTTGAAAGTGACATGTCATTCATATTAAACTAACGAGTTAATAATTAAATTGCACATAGATTTTGAGAATTTGTACATAAAAGAGGCTTCACAATATAAACATTAATTAAATAATTCCGAGGAATTTCAATTAATGTTTATCCTTTGAGGCCTCTTCTAAGTACAATTACTCATAATCTATGTACAATATAATTATTAACTGGTAAACTTAATATGAATGTCATATCACTCCCGAATATATTATCTCCATTCTAACTTTTATTGAATTTGTCTTCGTTTTCTCAAATTCGTCTTAGATTTTTCAATGAATCTTATATGTACTTTTTTACATATAGTTAAACTTCAAAAACTATATTTTATTTAAAAATGAAAAGCTATATAAGCAGACCACTTACTATAATTAGAGTGAGAGAGAGAAAAACTACACTCATGAATACAAAACTTGAACAAGTTTTACGTTTTAGCAGGTATATCAAGATTAAAGCAATACCACTGAAAGGTATTTGAGACACAGTAAACTTCATTGAATACTGGGACAGAGGACTGTAGAAGTATAGAAAGAGTTTTTCTAGAAATGTTTCTACGGTCTTCAAAACTATAAATCACAAAAAGTGGAGTTTTCTCCAAGTTATTGATTTTCTATTAACAGTTTGTGCAATGGGTTTACAAGGTAAAGAAAGAGAACCAGTAGCATCATTTTCCCATTATGATTATGATTTTATTTTTTTAAGACAAGTAGACATGCAAGTAATCCGGGTAAATTTTCGCATATATAATATATTTTTATGATGGCATGGTTGAGTGTTAAGGTTTAACAACAAAGACGTTTCAGTTGCAAAGACGAAGCGCTAGCTAGGCGTCCTTCCACCGCTAAGGAGAATCGACTGAAAAATCTAACGCCAAAACTCCAAGTTTTCACTGCAACAAGCGTCGAGTTAGTTTAAATATAAAAATGAACGGTACCATGAGCAAGTGATATAGCTTGGCTACGTAAGCCTATACGATGTTTGGGTAACCTTCAACAATCTTTTATACTTGTATAATCTTACGATTTCCTGTTTAAACCAAACAAAGTAGCTGCATTTTTAGAGAGTGATAACTAGAAATCAAATACGGATCTACACTCAAGGACAAAACTTAAAGAAGTTGTACTTTTTAGCATGTATGTTGGGATTCTGAAAATAACTCTTAATGATATTCGATACACAGTGATCCTTATAAAAGAAACACCTGATAATTAAGTGTGAACAAAATTGCTTGTCTCCGAAAAAAAAAAAAAAGAAGAGGCCCGGCGACGCTAATGACTTTCCACTTTCTTTAGGTTTGTCCATAAATGTATATAACAATGTTAGGCCTAAATTCGACTATGAAACAAGTCTGGTAAGCTCCACAAACGACTCTCACAGTGGGGTTGAACCAAATAAAGCTATGCTCATTGTATGGCGGGATCACAAGGAAGTGATTCATTGTGAATAACTGTCACCAAATAAGTAATCAATAAAAAAAATACTCTTCTCAAATGGCCTATCTAAAGAAAGTTATTGAAGCAAAGCGACTAGAACTGGCCCATCGCCAGGACATGTATTATGAGAATATTAAGCCTCACGTGTCTATAGAGGTCCGGAGTAAAACCCCGGTTCATGGATGAAATATTTTAATTAAGCTCTCGTACTCTACCTTTTATTTTCGAACTTGTTTGTTTTTATCCTTAAATATTATCTGAAAGGGTGGAATTCATTTATTCGAGGGAAATCTCACTTTACTCTAGATGATTCCTTTTCCAATAAACCCAGGTACTTTTATGTAAGGTGGATATTTCATCTTATAGATGGAAAATGGTCGTGGAACCAATACTGTTCTTTAAATCCCTCTTTCGACCGTGCGGCCACGCGGCGCGCGAGCTTCGCCTTTTCGGCTAGGAAGTTCGCCAATATGTAGTTATCCAACCGATTTGGGATTTTGGCGGAATGCCTGATGTATGTCGAGCATAGAGATGTGGCACCCATCCATAAAAACGTTATCATTGCTGAGAAAACAACGAAAGGAATTTCTGACACAAAAATGTCCAAGTCAGACAAAAATGAAAAATATGCTTTCCTTGCCCAATAAGCCGTGACTGGGCTGGAACAATTGAAGATGCCTCTGAAAAAGGTTATAAGATGGAGCGCAAAAAGAGGAAGCTTTCGCCCTCTACTGAACAGGCACGTAAGCCGCATCTTGTACATCTCGCCACATCACCCAGGACATGGTGGCCAGGACACCTCAGCCACCGACTGCTGTGACGAAGCTGAAAAGCAACAAACAGCAGCAGGCCCTGAGCAAGTCCAGGTCAACTGCAGCCACCTTTGACCAGTGCTGCTTTGTGGAGCGGATTTCCGATCTATCTCCAGTGAACTACATCAAGGCCCTGGAGGAAAAGCTTGAAAAATCAACGGTATTCCAAATAATGAAAAGGTCCGGCCAGGTAATGGTTGGGCTGGCCAACATGAACTTGGTGAATCGCTTTTTTGAGAAGGGCCTCAACATCGGAACCTTCCTCCTGAAAGCCTTCCCATTTAGGCAAAGGGAAGAGAAGATAGTAGTGGGGAATCTTCCACTTGCTATCAGGGACGAAGACGTCATCGCGGCGCTGCGGCCCTACTGAAGGGTTGTCTCATTGACCCATGAGGTAGCGGCGAGTGGTGGCTACACCTGGACCACCGGCAACAGGGAGGCCTTCGTCTTTCTAAATGAAGGATTGAAACTTCACCAGCTCCCTGCCAAGCTGGTCATTGTCTCGAAAGGTGAATCGACGCCTGCCTACTTCACCTACGGCGTTAGGTGTAGCAAATTCCACCGTCAAGGACATCGGCGAGCCACCTGCCCCTTGAGGATCAATGGAGGACGCCATCAAGACATACAGCAGGGCCCGGTGTCGAAGCCTCCCTTTTCGAAGATCATTCCCTCCAACAACTCCGCCCTTTCTCCATCTGCAGATTTGTCTGCACCCATCAAGTAGACCCCCTCAATACCCTCCAGCCCTGCCGCCCTTTCGCCCGGAGCGAACATCCTTGTCCATCCGCAGGAGACTCCAACTCCTGAGCTTCCGGTTCCGGCACTGAGCACCAGCCAGTTGCCCTTCACGACCATTACTGAGCCAACAGCGGCTCCTGCTAGAGAGATCCAGGATAAGACCTCACCACTCATCCATTCTTCTACCCCCATGACCCAAATCCAGCTGCCCTCTCAGGAGAAGGACTTCGAGGATCAGGTAGAGAAGATTTTTATCCAATTGAACGACGAATCATTCCTAGGTCCCCTATATGAGGAAATATATAGTGACGACGTCATGTACACGGTTCTATATCGCGCTGAGAGGAGGGAGGTCGTTCAGACACTCTCGTCTGAACACAAAAAAATTCTGTGCGAATTCCTCAACATTGCCTTTGAGCATGTTGGAGACAAAAACTGTATAATAAGAAAGAACTTGTCCACACTTAAGGCGGCTTGAAGTTCCTGATAATACACAGACGTCCCTAAGGAGAAGGCTTCGTCTGGTAAAAATATAATCTTTTTTTTTCTTTATTATAGTACTGTATTTTAATTTTACTCAAACCTGATTATTTTGCCGTTGACTGGAAGTCGATAAAGTTGTTAATTGTCAATTGTGTCTCTACAAGCTTATGCCTAAATAAATCTCTAATGAATTTATAATAATCATTTCTGCCAATGAGTTTTTTTATCATATATATCATCAAATTCTATCTCTACAGACCTCTTGAAATTATTGAATGTGAGCGTTTAGTTCATCAGTGGTGAACCCACTCAGAGCTTTAGCCAAAATAATCTTCATATCGCTCCACTATTGTAATAGTAAAGAAATCGATAGATATTAATCGAATTTGTAAATATCTATTGTAAACCTTTTAAAATACTCTCATTCAAGTAAAATAGTTTTGTATTATCTATCGAATGAAAGCGTAAAAATTTTCAAAGGCTAGTTTCCTTTGTATAGTTAATCATTGTTCAAGAGTTGAAAATTATATTCTTTTGGTGGCGTTTCAAGATTAATAACGATCAAAAATAACATAGAGAATGTCTAAAAACTATGAAATAGAAAAAATTAAGACAAAATTTGTAATTTGATTAATTGTTGATTTTTTGGATGATAAAACTGATGAAGATATTTATAAAAAGCGTAGTTGTAATAATCAATGCACGGTAATATAAATATTCGAAAAAAAAATTAATAATAATAATAACAATGCTTATTACTGGTATTATTACTATTATTCCTGCTTGTACCCTACATTTATACTCGAAGAATCTGTAAAAGACTGAAAGGTCTTAATAAAGCTTTATGTTGTTGTTGTAAATATTCGAACAAACTTCCCCATATAGCAAACTTTTCTTTCAAAGTATCCATAGTTCCAGCATTCCTCCATATAAATTACCACCAATCAGGTTGCTAGGAGAATATTTTATAACGAGGCAACCATTTAATCCTCCCTAGTAAACAAGTTGAGAGAAACTTGGTGCGTTGAAATTAATTTAATTTGCATTTCCAGGGAGTTGCCTATGAACCGCCTAGGTAAATTTCTTATTTATGCATGCGTATTAATCACCGAAGAAATTATGGCTTGAGAAAGAAGATATATATTTCTCAATTCTTAAATTATAGGTTTTATATATGGTACATATATTTTGATGAGAATTATTTATATAACATCTGACTTATTTTCAAAAATATCATAATGAAATTATAAGAATAGAAAAACAATCAAAATACAAATATACAGAAATAAAAAAAATAGTTGAAATAATCAGGTATATATTTTGCTCAATATTAAAATCATGAGAAGAATTTAAAATTATTATATATAATATAATTTTATTAGATTATAATCGGTAGGACATTTTATTGATCTCGTATTTGGATCTGTTAAACTTTATTTATTTAATGTGTAATGTTTCCTATTTAGAAATAAGGGATATTCACAATACTTTGTGTTTTAATATTTAATTAAATTACCAGGTCTATTAGTGTAAAACGCGAAAATGGCTGCCAGAGGGCGCTGTGCAACTTTATTTGAGCCGAAGGTGGCGCTTTTGAAGCCATTTTGTTTTTTGACTCACGTGGCATCAGCATGTGTGGAGTTTTAGAAAAATTAAAATCGTGGAAAATTTCTGGAGCCCGTGGAAAATGGTGATTTCCGAGGCAAAAAGTGCCCATTTGCGGGAAGGTTTGTTGTTCGCCTTCAACTGGAAGAAAAGTGCCACTGAAGCCCACCGAATGCTCGAGGAAGTTCACGGCGACCACGCTCTGAGCAAATCACAGTGTTACAGGTGGTTTAAAAAATTCCAAAGTGGCGATTTCGAACTTGATAATGAACCACGTGGAAAACCGCACCAAAAGTTCGAGGACGCTGAACTGCAAGTTTTATTGGATGACGACAGTACCCAAACGCAGGAGAAACTCGCGAAACAGCTCCAGGTGTCTCAAGGTTCTGTTTCCCTACGTTTAAACAGCCTCAGAATGACCCAAAAGCTTTCCAGATAGGTCCCCCACGAGTTGAGCGAAAGGCATCAAGAACTGCGTCTGGTAACCTGCGAAGGGCTGCTCGCCAGGCATGAAAAGAAGTCATTTTTGCACCGAATCGTAACTTCTGATGAGAAATGGATCCATTTCAGCAATCCTATGCGCCAAAAGTCGTGGGGCCTGCCCGGCCAATTTCCAAAACGGAACCCTAGGCCTAATCGCTTAGGAAAATAGGCAATGCTTTGCGTATGGTGGGACCAGACCGGCGTAGTATATTTCAAGCTCCTGAAACCTGGCGAAACAGTCAATACTAGTCGCTAGGAACAACAAATGCACAGTTTGAGAGAGGCATTGAATGAAAAAAGACCGGAATTGCGTGAAAAGCACAACAAGCTGATACTGCAGCATGACAACGCTCCAGCCCACAACGCTACAGTGATCAAAAACACCATAAAAGACTTGGGCTGGGAACTCTTACCCCACCCGCCGTACTCATCAGACTTAGCGCCTTCGGACTACCACCTTTTCACATCTCTAGGACACGCCCTAAAAAACCAGGAATTTTCGAACTCAGACATACTCCGAAAATGGCTTGTTGACTGGTTCGACTCAAAAGGAATAGAATTTTTCAGACAAGGAATTCGAAAATTGCCTGAAAGGTGGTCCGAGTGTATAGCTAATCAGGGCAATAACTTTGAATAAAAAATCTTTTGTTGTATGGAATTGGTGAACTTTTGAATTCACTGAAAATTTTCGCGTTTCATACTAATAGACCTGGTACAACAAGGTTAACCATAATATATAAACAAAACTTATGCAAAATTAGAGAAAAGAAAGAAATTACAGTGTTGCTGACTGCCTAACTATGAAAAAAATCAAAGAATAATTAAATAAATAAAAGCATGTTACAATTCTTCTGTATTTTACGCTATCCTAAATATCTCGATAATATATTTTTTCATAATAGTATACTTTAGTACTTCATCATCATCATGATACAGTCGAATTAAGATGATGATAATCTTCCTACTCGTTATATAATACACTCATGGACAAACCTTAAGGAAGTTGTATCTTTTACCATGTATATCGGGATTCAGACAATAACTCTGAAAGATATTACAGTGACCTTTATTGAAGACACACAAGATAACCATGTGTGAACAAAATCGCCTTCGTGAAAAATAGACGTTTTTCGACATCCAAGACTTTCACTTCCTTAAGTTTTTTCCATGAGTGTGTACACTAAAAATCACGATATAAGAAGTTTATTCCATTTAGTATCTGATTACAAGAGAAAATTGCTATGCATTATAAAATAATAATAATATAAAAGTAGCAATGTGTTTCTTTATTCGTGCAAAGTATAAAAGCTTTCG
>CP092878.1:45853510-46011638 GCA_030710605.1 Cordylochernes scorpioides
ATTTAAAAAATAAATCGCGCACGGTCATGATAGTCTAAATTTCACATTTATATATATAAATGTTCCCTGGACAGTATTTATATTTTACTTTGTTCAAAATATAACTCGCATGTATTTTGCATTATTAACGATTTAAAAGAATGTTTTGTTTCTTAAGGTCATTTCTAATAATAAGATATATATTAAAATCAAAAAAGGCATCCCCTGACCACGTTCACATAAACCTTCAGATGGCAGAGCACCATTTAGTGGAATAGAAATCACCTGAACGTTGATTTAGCCTGTTCCCTGATATTTTGCCAAACATTTTATTGATAAATCAAGAAAAACCAACCACGAACGCGTTTCGGGCTGTTGGCCCTCGTCAGTGTGGTGCAGGCTCTACAACCAAAAATATGAATAAAATTTAGTGGATTTCTGTTCCACTTGATGGCGCTTTGCCATCTAAAAGTTCATGTGAACGTGGTCATAATATGCCTTTTTTGATTTTATTACCAACACCTGATTTTTTATTATTTTATTTTTATATTTTTCACATATATATGTTATATTAAAATATTATTCTATTTAAAATTATATTTCATAGATCCAAATGCTCTGCTAAATAGACCGCCAGAGGTCACTCTTCCCCTATAAAAACTCGTTGTTGTTTTATTCCAATGGCCGGCTCAAATCTTTTGTACATTATGTAAATAACTTTTGTTTTTCATATTCTACTCGCCTTAAGCCAGGCAGTACTTTTACCAAATTATGTATTTTATATATTCCTTTGGCGCAATTAAAGCTATTTTTGATAACTAATTTTATTATAATCTCTTCCACGACTGCATACCAAAATCAAGCAAATGACCAATAATTCCTCTACAAGTAATTAATCTCAAAACAGCAAAAATTTTTTATTAAATATAAGATATATATAATGGATAAGTAAATATACGTACGTATAATAAATATATATTCATTATACAAAAAGAAACAAAAATCGGTGAGAAGAGCTTCTTTGTTTGTTGTCTTTATTCTTTTATAGCAAATAGAGCGATTATATCCTTGTCTTAATACATTCATTATACTTCAATCGCCCCGACGTACTGGAAACAGGTGGGAAATTCCCTACTATTAGATTCTATCTCCTGATAAAATTCCTATATGAGGCCTCTAGGTGACGAAGTTGGACAACGTTTTAGAGCGGCTAAATCGGAAGAGGACCGAGCAAAAGCCGGGATGATTAAAAAAGGTGTATTCTCGAACGATACAAAAATGTTAGTATTCAGATATTTATATAAAAAATAGACACTTCGGCCAGTTGGAGTTTTTTATTTTCTCAACGTTTCGACAAAAAGCTTTTGTCTTCGTCAGGAGAAGTAAATAAAAATGTTTATTTACTTCTCCTGACGAAGACAAAAGCTTTTTGTCGAAACGTTGAGAAAATAAAAAACTCCAACTGGCCGAAGTGTCTATTTTTTATATAAATATGAATGCCGGCCAGGCAGCCTCTATCTTTACGAGTATTCAGATAGTTAATAACATTTTAGGACGCAGCCTTGCAGAAAATTGACAGGGACCCAGAGCAGCAGCTTTACATATACAAGATAGAGGACATTGCGAATACTATGATAGAGATGTATGGAGACATTTGAAGCTATTCATTGGACACGCCAACAACAACAGAAAATTGTCAGGGACCCAGAGCAGTAGCTTCACACATCCAAGATTGAGGACATTGCGAATACTGTGATAGAGATGTATGGAGACATTTGAGGCTCTTCATTGGACACAACAACATCAATAAAAGCATTAATCTTTCGAGCGAAGCGTGTCCTTTTATTAAAAGAAAAGAATTAATCTTTTAAAAAACGATAATCCTCTATTGGTTGAAGTCAATGATTATCAGCCTTTGTTTATTTTTAAAATACCGGGTGATTATTTTTGGCACACATTCAAAATTTAGATATCGTCATCAGGCAAAGATATCAGGACTCTTGGAGCAAATGTAAAGGAGAAAAGTGGTCTAGCTAGAGTGAAGATCATCATGGGGGAAACTTGGGATGGTTAGTGGCCTCAGGGGAGCATAGAGCAGCGGGTAAATTGGCCGTCCGTGGGAGCACGTGGCTCCAGCCGGTGATCCCCTTCGACCATAATTAGCTAACCAACATCTGAATATCACCCTGTGTCTTATTATCATATTTTTTTATCAATCAACAAGGCGCGATATTAAAATATTTAAGCCTATTACAGAGGAAATAAACAAAAACAACAAACAAATTAGAACTTAGAATTAAATATTTCAAATATACTTGTATTAATCGACAGAATTCATAAAATATATATAGACAAAGTGGTTGATGTAAGATAGTTAAATCATTTAGAACAGGACACAATCGATGTTCCACTTCTGCAAAGTTCGGACAGTGAGAAATGAAATGAAGAACAGTTTGTTCAGTCTCTTCGCAAGAACAATTTGGCGTAAATATCCCCCCGTCTTATATTGGAGTTATAAGAGTGTGTTTGCTACTAATATTCCAAGATACGTAATATTTAGATTTTTTTCCCATCGCATGACTTTTCACGCAATTCCTCTTTATGCTTCGACTCTTTAGAATGTTTAAATAATCTATTTTAAAAGGTTTTTATTCAGATTGATATCATGACTGTCTTGAGAACATGGCTGCAGTCAAAGCAGTTTTCAATGCATGCCAAGACTTAGATCATTGTTATCTTCAATGAATGCCATGGCTAAAGTCATTGTTGTCTTTAATGAATGCTATGGCTCAATCCATTGTTGTCTTCAATGAATTCCAAGGTTTAGATCATTGTTTTCTACAATGAATGCCATGACTGAAGTCAATTGTAGTCTTCAATGAATGCCAAGGCTTAGATCATTGTTGTCTCCAATGAATACCATGGCTGTAGTCATTGTAGTCTTCAATGAATGTCATGTTGAAGTCATTGTAGTCTTCAATGAATGCCATGGCTGTAGTCATTGTAGTCTTCAATGAAGGCCATGTTGAAGTCATTGTTGTCTTCAATGAATGCCATGGCTGAAGTATTTGTTGTCTCAAATGATTGCCATGACTTACATAATTGTTGTCTTCAATGAATGCCATGTTGCATTCATTGTATTATTCAATAAATGCCATGGCTGAAGTCATTGTTGCCTATAATGAATACTGTGGCTGTAGTCAGTGTAGTCTTCAATGAATGTCAAGGCTTAGATCATTGTTGTTTACAATTAATACCTTGGCTGGAATCATTGTTATTTTCAATGAATGCCAAGGCTTAAGTCATTGTTACCTTCAATGAATGCCATAGCTGAAACCATTGTTTCCTCCAATGAATGCCATTGCTGAAGCCATTGTTTCCTTCGATGAATGCCATTGCTGAAGCCATTGTTACCTCCAATGAATTCCATAGCTGAACTATTGTTTCCTCCAATGAATTTCATAGCTGAACCATTGTTGCCTCCAATGAATACCATTGCTGAATCCATTGTTGCCTCCGATGAATGCCATTGCTGAAGCCATTGTTACCTCCAATGAATTTCATAGCTGAACCAGTTTCCTCCAATGAATGCCATTGCTGAATCCATTGTTGCCTCCAATGAATGCCATTGCTGAGCCATTGTTGCCTTAAATGAATGTCATTGCTGAATCCATTGTTGCCTCCAATGAATGTCATTGCTGAAGCCATTGTTGCCTCCAATGAATTCCATTGCTGAACCATTGTTTCCTCCAAGGAATGCCATAGCTGAAGCCATTTTTGCCTCCAATGAATGGCATTGCTGAATCCATTGTTGCCTCCAATGAATGCCATTGCTGAATCCATTGTTGCCTCCAATGAATGTCATTGCTGAAGCCATTGTTGCCTCCAATGAATTTCATAGCTGAACCATTGTTGCCTCCAATGAATGCCATTGCTGAATCCATTGTTGCCTCCGGTGAATGCCATTGCTGAAGCCATGTTACCTCCAATGAATTTCATAGCTGAACCATTGTTTCCTCCAATGAATGCCATTGCTGAAGCCATTGTTGCCTCCAATGAATGCCATTGCTGAATCCATTGTTGCCTCCGGTGAATGCCATTGCTGAACCATTGTTTCCTCCAATGAATTTCATAGCTGAACCATTGTTGCCTCCAATGAATACCATTGCTGAATCCATTGTTGCCTCCGATGAATGCCATTGCTGAAGCCATTGTTACCTCCAATGAATTTCATAGCTGAACCATTGTTTCCTCCAATGAATGCCATTGCTGAATCCATTGTTGCCTCCAATGAATGCCATTGCTGAAGCCATTGTTGCCTTAAATGAATGTCATTGCTGAATCCATTGTTGCCTTCAAGAATGCCATTGCTGAAGCCATTTTTGCCTCCAATGAATTCCATTGCTGAACCATTGTTTCCTCCAAGGAATACCATTGCTGAAGCCATTTATGCCTCCAATGAATGGCATTGCTGAATCCATTGTTGCCTCCAATGAATGCCTTTGCTGAATCCATTGTTGCCTCCAATGAATGCCATTGCAAGAATCCATTGTTGCCTCCGATGAATGTCATTGCTGAAGCCATTGTTGCCTCCAATGAATTTCATAGCTGAACCATTGTTGCCTCCAATGAATGCCATTGCTGAATCCATTATGCCTCCGGTGAATGCCATTGCTGAAGCCATTGTTACCTCCAATGAATTTCATAGCTGAACCATTGTTTCCTCCAATGAATGCCATTGCTGAAGCCATTGTTGCCTCCAATAAATGCCATTGCTGAATCCATTGTTGCCTCCGGTGAATGCCATTACTGAAGCCATTGTTACCTCCAATGAATTTCATAGCTGAACCATTGTTTCCTCCAATGAATGCCATTGCTGAATCCATTGTTGCCTCCAATGAATGCCATTGCTGAAGCCATTGTTGCCTCCAATGAATGCCATTGCTGAAGCCATTGTTGCCTCAATGAATGCCATTGCTGAATCCATTGTTGCCTCCAATGAATGCCATGAATGAAGCCATTGTTGCCTTCAATGAATGCCTTTGCTGAATCCATTGTTGCCTCCAATGAATGCCATTGCTGAAGCCATTGTTGCCTCCAATGAATGCCATGAATGAAGCCATTGTTGTTTCAAATGAATGCCATGGCTGATGCCATTGTTGACCCTTAAATACCATATATGAAGTTATTGTTGCCTACAATAAATGTTCCGACTGAATTCATTGTCCCCCTCCCCCTAAACAATGCCATGGCTTAATTCATTGTGTGTGTTGCCTCCAATTAATTTTAGGTCTGAAGTTATTGTTTCCTCCGATCAATATCATAACTGAAGACATTGTTATTTTCAATGAATACCATATTTGAAATCGCTGCCGATTCTAATGAATGCGATGCTTTAATTATTTCGGAATTATTTCAATTATATATGATAAAAATTACAATAAAGTTGATAAAACAGAATGTATCCAACTCCAGTCGTTATGATAGAAAGAGAATGGCTAATCAGTCTGAATTCACAAGTACGCTTCAAAGGATAGTATTGATTAGAGAGTACATATTTGATCAGTGTAGAGGAGTGTCTCTAATTATATTTTCTAATTATAAATAATACAAATTTCTTAATAATATCTATTGTATTTCAATAAAAATGCTTTAAATTGTTGATAGGGAAAATTTTAAACCATGGATATTATTTCGAGTGGAATTTTGAAGTGCTGTATATATATTTAGTTTCTTTTAATTGAATAAAAATGTTTCTACAGAGAGAAATGGAATATGTTAATAGAAATATTAAAATTTCCGAGTGGTAGGGCTTTCTTTAATTGAATTCTAGAAGTAGTTTTTCTAAATGAATACATAATTGTCTTCTTTGTTTACATTGTGCTTATATAAATGTCACAGTGTTTCTAATAAAACTTATTTTTATTTGATGAAATAGTTTTTGGACAGTTTTTAGTCGTCTTTATCCTTTTTTTCGGTAAATTACTATAGGCTAACATAGTTATTATTAGATAATAAAAAAGGCATATATTAGATTGAATAAAATATTTATGTTGGCTGAACGTTTTGTATACACAAACTAAGCGCCGCATAATGTTGTAATATCACAGTTGGAATAATTTTAAAAATACAAAGTAGGTGGGGGAATATGTGCATGAAAATAATATTATAAAATTTACAATCAGAATAAGTTAAATATCATAAAGTACTAAAGGAGAAAAAATAATGAGGTTTATCCTATATTTTCTTCTTCTTCTTTATTATCTCCACTCAATCATATTAGGGCATCAAGTTGTGACCCTTGATGGTGTCTGTTTGACAACCATCATGATTGGGTGAAGTAGAATGCGTCTGCCTTTGTCATTAAGACTGGAAGAACTACTCAGTAGCAGGCCGACTTAGCTCCAAAAGAAATGGACGCCTCTGACATGAGGAACAGACGTCATGTGCAGCTGCTCCTAACATGGAGCACAAACGCTGCTCATCCTGTATCCCTGGATTAGGAGCCCTTACAGGGTACTATCAGCTGGGCCAGATGAATCCAGGTTTTTTAGAGAGCTTGTTACTGCTTCCCCCTCCTCCTTTTTCATCCGGGCTTGGGACCGGCGAAGGCGAAGTTTCCTATATTTTAAAATATAGGAATTAAGTACATAAAATATAATTCATCAATAAATCATTAAGAGATAAATGTAAAAATATATGTATCTATTAAAAAATTTGAAAATAAAAATTTAAAATGATTTAAGCAAAAACTGTAAGAACTTTTCAAAAAGGTTTAACAATAAAATGTGTGTATCTTAAAAAAATAGTTATTTTTATGATGGAAATATCAAACCACCGGGGATAGGTTTCTTTGTATGATATTCCACTTAATATTAAAACAAGGGATTATTTATTGAATAGTTATTATTATTTTGAAAATAGAGCAATCCATAAATAAATCTTTAATTAAAAAGGCATATATTGGATCAAAATATCATTTATTTTACCAATATTTCAGTTGACTGAACGCCAACCTTTATCAAGGTATTATAACCTATTAAATGTGTGTCAACAACAATATAAACATGAATATAACATGAATATAACAAAACATTTTAAAAACTTAATTCTGTTGACGTTATGTGGCGCTGAGTCTGTTGTTGAGGCACATTAAATATGATATAACACCTTGATAAAGGTTGGCGTTCAACCAACTGAAATATTGGTACAATAAATGATATTTTGATCCAATATATGTATTTTTAATTAAAGTTATTATTATATACTATGTATACAAAGAGATTATGATAAAGTCATATCCTGACTTTGCAACTAAAATATCAACTTATCATTGATTTTCAATTATTCGAGGATTGATTTAATAAGCAGCTTTTATTTGGACGATCATGAGAAGCCTTTCTATTAATTCATCAATCTGATACCAGTACAATATCACTTGTGTGCTATTTTTCTAAATTTTATATGTCATATATTCACACCCACAAGAATATATAGAAACTGCATCATATAACGAATATTTGAATATAAATAACAAGTCCAGGCTGAAGATTCTGCAGTTACAAAAGAAAAATGAATGAATTGAGGATTGTTAAAGTATAAAAAGAATAAAAGAACAGCCATGATAACATTTTAACAAACTAGTGAAAGGTTGAGAGAAAGTGAACTTAATTTTTTGGTATTTTAAAATTTTTATAATAGTTTTCTTTTCAATATAATATAAAATACTCAGAGAATACAGAGGTTTATTTGATTTGTTTTAATCTATAGAGATAAAAAACCTTGAAGGTTCAAACCGGGATGGAAAGAGATATTGTTACCAGGACAGGTGTTGTCAAAAATAAACCTGGAAATATATTTGATCATGCTTGGATTATAATACTAATCTTTCCAATCTTGGATCTTAGTTGAAATGATATTTCATAAGGAGAAAAGGGAGAGGGGATTCAGGATTCAGTGTGTATGTGATTCTGAACATACTGCCTTTCATATAACACTGTGTGAATAAGAATATTATTGGGTTATTATTCTAAGAGTGTAATCGTCTAAATACATTCTTATATGTAAATTCTTATGTATCTTAAATACGACTAATCTCCAAATAATATTTGAATTTTGTTTTCAGAAGTATGTGTGCATTTACAATGTCAAATCATAAGAATGTGTATATACTCGTACATCCACATATGTGCGCACTCATCATGAATATCATAGTCTACCATGATCAGCTGTTGGATATTGAAGATAAACCCCAAAATATCATCAAATAACGATAATGAATAAATACCTTTTTCAATATTAGGTAAAATAATTAATGGAGTTTTTTTTATTTTGTTATTTGATTCAGCGCCTTTTATTATACACTTATTTGTTTAAATTGTGGTTATGAGGATTTTAGTATTATGATAATTTCGCTTCAATATACATCTTTTATTAAATTTTATTGTTTCTTTTATGTATTAATTGTATGAATAAATCTATTGGCTTTTAATAACAATTATGCGTTTCATTTTAATATCTCCTCTAGATACTTGTCTGCGCTATTGCGCTGTTGACATAATATTTTAATGCTGTGACAAAAACTTTTCAACAATTATATTATTATAGTTACACTTATGGAATTTTTAAAAAATAAAATATTTGAAGAATGCTAGTTGATGAGTTGTCTCGTGACTAAGGAATGATAACTGTCTAAAGAGCCCTTTACATCTTTGTTGTTCTTAATCAAACTCTCATGTTCAGTCCATGATTATTATATACAACAACATCTCCGATCTTAATCGAAAACTACCTGAATCTGTAAAAATATTTACGAGAAATTAAATATTTCTAGGTATTGCTTCTTTTTCACCTTGTTTATTAGTTTAATTAAAATTAGATAATTCTATTTCCAAAAAGAAAAAAAAAATAGAACAATTCGTAGAATTATCTATTTATAATTTTTCTCTCCCCTCAGATCCAGTTACGCTTTCTTTATCTTCTTGTGATTTAATCGATTTCTAATTACGTCAAAGTCGTTGAAGACGTAACCCAACTTTTCTTAAGAACTATATCCACATGTCTTTATAACTTTCTACCTGTTGCTTATTGGGGATATTAAATAATATATTTCTGTTCAAATGAGAATAAAATTGTCACGTCGCAATTAGGTATTTATCATATAAACTGGAACTCTCTATCTCTTTTTAAATATGTATTCTGATATTAAAAAGTAATTTATAATATCATATGAATAAAGATATATATAATTCAAAACTATTATAGACGCGTATGATTCTTTTTAAAATAAAACAATTGCTACTGTCCTTACTGCAATGGAAAAATTATACCATTCCAAGAGTCTAGCAAAGTATCATTATAAAAAGAAGTACCAAAAATGCAATATAACAGCGGTATGGTAGATTAAACTGGCGAAACCGCTAGGAGGGTTCACCACTGATGAACCAGGCCCTCCCATTAATGTTTCCATTACAGTAAGAACAGTAGAAATTGTTTTATTTAAAAAGAATCTTACGCGCCTACCCATAGTTTTAAATTTTGTTAATAGATGGCGCGCTAATGCATCATAATATTATATATATAATTCCTATGTTGTATACAATATGAATTTTGCCGATATTACGCTTCACAGAAAGTAAATCTTAAAAGAAAATCATATGTAAAAACTCATATAGTTGAATATTACACACACAAAAGCCTTTATTAAGACACACAGGTCTTACAGAGGATTCTCCTTGGGGTTACAAAGTATAGTTGAATATTCTATTTTAGCTTAGTTACGATTGCTGTTCTTCTAAGATAAATATTGTTATATATCGGCTTATTTATCAACCTCATCCCAGTACAATTTCTCACTTTTTAGTACTATTTTTTCACATTGAATAATACCATCTTTATGATAATTATAAATGAAAAAGAAAAAAGGCATCTCATTATCGGGCAACTGAAAATGACGTTAGCCATCTATCGGAATAAATAGCAACTATTCGTTGATTTTATAATTATTCTATAATTGACCAAATACCCATTCTTGATAATAGATAGATGGCGCAAGCCATCAGCAACTTTCAGCTACCCGATAAAGAGATGCCTTCCTTTTTTTTTTTTGTTTTTTAATTTATGAACCTTATCACATTTGTACTATTTTTACACATCCATTATAATAGGTTAACACAAAGCAATAACGCGCCATCTATACATATGAAATAAAATGATTTAAAAGCGCGAATGTTTCTTTTATACATAAACCGAACTTGCTGAAGAGCATTGCTCGAAGCAAATATTTGAATATAATTCTACTGTCCTATAAGCTTATGTCCATAGTTTACTTGAAAACCATTTCTAAGATTCCATCCTTCAGTGTAGCATATAAAAGCAGAATGATTCAATACAATATTAGAGCTCTGAGAAGCGGTCTGGTGGATTAAATTGGCGAAACCGCTGGGAGGGTTCACCACTGATGAGCCAAGCCCTCCCAATATATTTTTTCATCGCAGTAAGGACAGTAAAAGTTCGGTTTATGTATGAAAGAAACATTCGCGCTTTTAAATCCTTTTATTTTATAATTATAATAGGTTGTTGAAAAATTCATAATATATATTGAACTTAATTAACCTCTGATTAAGAAAAGTTATGAAAGAAATGTATATTTGCATGTGAACCCTGTTATTACATTAATTAATATACACTAAATATATAGGCATTAATTAACTTTAATTAACTTTATATATAATAATAAAAAACTATATATATATTCAAACTAGACATAATAGGCACCTGTGATGTAGCACTGTATTGGTAGATAGATAGAAAGAATGGAAGATCCCATCCAAAGAAACAAGCATCCAGAAATTGGCCCAAAAGAATTCCATTCATCTCTAAGGAGATTAGTGGAATGTCATGCAAGACTTCTGCTTATCCCTTAATAACAGGGATCATTTTACATGCAAATATACATTTCTTTCATAACTTTTCTTAAACAGAGGTTAATTGCGTTTAATATATTTGTAACATATATATCCTATCCATTTTTCAAAAACTTATTTATAATTGACGTGAAAATATAGAACAAATGTGTTATTGTACTAGGATAAGGTTAATAAATTAGAAAAAATAAAAAGGCATCTCCTTATTGGTTAACTGAAAGTTGCTGATATCATGCACCATCTATCTCTTATCAAGAATGGGTATTTGGCCAATTCTGGAATAATTAAAAATCAAAGAATAGTTGATTTTTATTCCGATGGATGGTGAAAGCCATTAGCAACTTTCAGTTGCCCGATAAGGAGATGCCTTTTTTCTTTTTTTTTTTAATTTATAATTATCATAAAGATTGTACTATTCAATGTGAAAAAAATAGTACTAAAAAGTGAGAAATTGTACTGGGATGAGGTTGATAAATTAAGAAAAAGGCATTTCATGATCATGTAAATAAAGGTAGCTGATGGCCTGAGATATCTGTCGGAATAAATATCAACTATTCGTTGATTTTTAATTATTCCAGAATTGGTCAAATACCCATTCTTGATAATAAATAAAAGCTAACTACGTATGTCTTTCGGGCTGTTGGCCCTCATCAGCGTGGTGCAAGCTGTACCTCAACGACCAACGAAGTTGGCCTTTGGGGCTTCCTTAAAAATCATGAAACGGGTATTTAAAGCTGGAAAGGTGCGACAATGCCAACAGATTACGCATGCCGTCAAAACATTTAGTTTCACTATCAAAAGATGCCTTTTTTTAACTTAATTTATCCACCTGATCCAATTTTAATTTCACTTTTATACTATTTTAACAAATGTTTTCTTATTATTACTAGTAGTTGTAATGGTATTATTGTGCAATAATAATTCTCTCTTTTTAGAAAATTTTTGTCAGGATCATTTTACGCCCCCCAGAATATACAACTTAGGTTTCGTGTCCAACCAATTTCCATTAACCGGATTTGAAACAACTTCAATGAGAATCCTTTCAAATCTAACTCTCTATATTGTATCACTAATTTTCTAACATCGTATATTGCTGAAAGAGGCATGCAGAATAGAAGAGATATTCAAACTATATTGATATGTTTGCATAATACAGGGTTGAATCTATAACAGAACTTTCTCCAGACCTATGTCCATATTAAGCCAGTTTAAATCAAGAATGGTTAAATATATAGTGAAAAGAAGTTTGCAGAACAAACAAACACATACACCCACACCTACATTCAAACAATTAGGCAGAGAAAAACAAACATTTATTTTCTAATATAAATTTTATTTCAATTAAAAAAAGCGGAATATTCTTTTAGAAATATCATTATTTTGAACACATCTATGAATATGACAATAAATTGGAGATATTTTTAATTCAACGATTATTTTTATTTCGTAATTGATAACTGATTAAACAGACCTTTAATGAAATAATAGATTAGTTGTTTAGCGAGTTTGATTCATCTTTGTTAAAACTCACTCTTTGTGAGGTTTTAACAAATTTTATTTATTTACCTTTCTTCTATATTGTTCGAAAGTTTGAAACTTTCAATATTGTGTGTATATCTTCTTATATATAAAAGTCAATGTCTGTTGTTTGTTTCGCGATAAACTCAAAAACGATTGAACCAATTGGTACCAAATTTTGCATGTCGCTTTTTATAAACTTGAGGAAAATTTTCTAATACATTTTGATTAGTATTTTTGGCTATTTATTTTTTCATTTGAAAAATATTTTTTTACGCGGAGTAAATACGAGGCGAAATAACAACACCAAGCCAATTAAACAACCAATGAGCGTACTGCATTTTTTTTTCAATTTGCTTGCGTACTTTTTTAGAATTTTTTTTTTACGAGTGTTACATTTTTTTTTCAAAAGTATTGAACGAGAAATTTATATTACTAAGTTACGGTAAGTGCACACTATGCGATTTAAAAATAAAACTCTACAAAATTAGCGTTACTGTATGTAAATAATGGTTTTCGTATTTTTTATTAATTTTTGTTCTGACCTTTTGTTTTTTATCTCTTTAAAAAAAAAACGTTTAAAATGCAGTCGCAGTCATTAGCAAACACATATGTTCGCCTAATTTCCATGTGCTCTCTTATTTTTTAAAGAAAAATATTTACATGCCAGCATTTTGGATTAATTTTTTATGACCTATTTTTTCCTTTTTTTTTACTGAGAAGATGGGCATCGCAGTCACTCACTCAACTCAGGCAATTCCAAGTGTTAATGCGCTGGTGTCAAATTATATTGACAAATATTTGCATTTTTAAAAATTCTTATCTCAGATTTTAGTGGAAAGGATTTTGTTATCGGTTGATAGTGAAACAATCTCACCCGCATTCTCATTGGACGAATGTGGCCATGTTTGTATATATAAGGGGGCTATGGTATTGCGACGGGAGTCGAGGTCAGTGTGGTGGATTATTGTGTGGAGACGCTTAAAGTGTTCTCTGCGTGATTTATCCGTGTCTGGCTATCTCCACGCATACCTGTGTAACCCCGGTCCGATCCCTACCTAAGCAGCAATAAAGCTAAGTACTGATTTTTTATTTTATTTAACAAATTGTGATTTATTATTTACTTTTTTTTTGGTGTTGTACTTTTTGAGTCCACGATTTTTCTGTGTTTAAGTTACTCTTACTGTAGGCCCTAGTATATTGTATTTGTGTGTTAACACGTACAAAGTAACAATTTTGTCATTGGCGAGCCAGCCAGGATTACTGGTGTTTGCACGTGTAAATTCCTGTAATTTTACGTGCGGTTTTTTTTCTTTGATTGAGTGGTTTATTACTATTTTTGTACTCCATCATGTTTGCGAATTCTATGCTCAATTTGTCAGTGTTTAATGGGGTTAATCTCGAATCTTTCATTCGGGAAGTCGAGCTTAAAGCTCGAGTAGGCAAATGGGATCCTGAGGTCAAAGCATTGCTCATGTTCGAGGCTTTATCCCCTGAAGTTAGGTTGAGCTTAGAGGAGATGGGTATCCGTAACGATAGCAGTTTCAAAAGTATTGCTAGTAAACTGAACATAATGTACCCTAAGAAAGCGCGTGGTATTAGGGAATCCCTTAAATTAATAGAAGGTCTTAAGCAGAGAGTTGGGGAAAGTCCTATGGTTTTCAAAGAAAGATTCCTGGCCATTAGAGATAAAGTAGAGTACAGTTTTGACGATAGCCTAGTGTTCGAAATTTTCCTCGAAAATGTGCTCGATAAGTATAGAGAGGCTATTGTTCGCAGTGAGGCTAAATCAATAGACAAAGCAGTCAGTGTCATGGCCACGGAGGATAGTGTAGAACACCGTTGCAGCTTTATGAAAGGGGTATGTTCAGTAGAAGGGGTTGAAGAAATAAATAGCATTAAGAGTGAGATGAAGATGCTTAGTGCCAGTGTAAACAGGATGAAGCACGAAAATGAGCAGTGTATTGCAGATCTTAGAGGTGAGATAGGAAAACTGACTAAATTGTTGGGCGAAATCAGGCTGAGTCCACCTGAGTGTAGCTTAGGACATATAGCTAGCGATTGCTCAAGACAGTCTTCTATGTTTTCCAACCGCAATACTCTTGACAATGCTGAGATAGTGAACATACGTTCATATGGAGGAAATCAGTTTAGAAATCTGCCAATAGTTAAGGTGAATATTAACGGCAATATGTGGCACCTGTTATACGATACAGGAAGCCAAGTCAGTATTATTGATTCCGAAAAGTGTAATGTCTTAAAGGAGAATTGGGACGATGCACTTAAAACTTTACGTATAGTTTCAGTGACAGGCCACGAGCAGACACTTACACGTGTTAAAACCTGTAGAGTTGGTAACGAAAACGGCAGCCAACAGGGAGAGATAAGATTCTGGTTAATGTCACTCGGAGATAAAGGCTACGACGGGATTCTGGGAATCAATGATATAAGGAGATTGAATATCCAATTGCCTCCCGTACGGGAACGTTGCAACATGATTTCCTTGAAACCAGAAGACCATGATTATGTAGACCTTAGCTGCGTTGCCAGTGCACATAGACCACTGGTTTCAAGCTCCATAGATGAGAAATCAGTGAGACGCATTGAAAACGAGGCTGTAAAGTTGCCACCTACCGAGTTTAACAGAAACTGTGAGTGTAGCGTTGGGTCTGTTAATAGTTTTAGAGAGCCTACTTGGGCTGAGAGGTTAAGGGTGATGCGGAAAGCAAAGGAGACCGTCAGACAGTTTATGTCAGGTAATTCTGCTAAAAAGCTTATGAATCCTAGGCCACCTTATTCCAGAAGTTTCGACAAAGGAGATCTGGTAATGCTAGCTGTTCCTAAGAATGAAGGTTACTCCAACTTCTATGGGCCTTTCCGTGTGGAACCTAGGGTCTCCGATGTTAACTTCAGAGTAAGAGGGGTCACCATGAACGATATGAAAGTTGTAGATGTCGATAGGATGAAAGCGTTTAGAAACAGACGTTAATAAGAGCTTTTAGCTCTTGGACTTGAGAGAACTAAATGGTATTGGATCGTTCGGTATCTCATCAAGTGAGCGTCTGTCAGTACCCTAAGTCTTTACCTTACATGCCCAGCCGATCCCAGATGAGAGCTTATTTGGTCCCTCATTAAACTCTGTCTACTAAAGCATATTATATATATGTGTGTTTGGTAATCACTCATGGTAACTCACGTAGTTTGCGCAGATTTCTTTTTTTTTGAAGAATCTTTTGGGAGGAACAAGATGGAAGAGACCTTTATGGAAGTACCCGGATGTCTTCTTCTCCTCTCTTTAGTTTTTTTTTTTATCTTTATAACATGGCTCCCTTGAGCTTTTTCCCTCCCGAACAGCGGGAGGTTTTCCTTACGGGACAATGGGAATGTTTGGGAGATTGGTTAGTTTCTTTCTTTCTTTTTTTTTTTTTAGAAGGAAACCTTTTGTCAAATTATATTGACAAATATTTGCATTTTTAAAAATTCTTATATCAGATTTTAGTGGAAAGGATTTTGTTATCGGTTGATATTGAAACAATCTCTCCCGCATTCTCATTGGACGAATGTGGCCATGTTTGTATATATAAGGGGGCTATGGTATTGCGACGGGAGTCGAGGTCAGTGTGGTGGATTATTGTGTGGAGACGCTTAAAGTGTTCTCTGCGTGATTTATCCGTGTCTGGCTATCTCCACGCATACCTGTGTAACCCCGGTCCGATCCCTACCTAAGCAGCAATAAAGCTAAGTACTGTTTTTTATTTTATTTAACAAATTGTGATTTATTATTTACTTTTTTTTTGGTGTTGTACTTTTTGAGTCCACGATTTTCCTGTGTTTAAGTTATTCTTACTGTAGGCCCTAGTATATTGTATTTGTGTGTTAACACGTACAAAGTAACAATTTTGTCACTGGGGCGGGTACCTCGGGGGTTGGGTGGAAAAGCTGCTATCTATTTAAACTATATTGATTTTGAAACTACTAAGTGGATTGGAAAAAAATAATTAAATCACACAAATACCTAAACACTAATATAATACAATTTTTTTTTCCATCACACACTTTTTGCCTGTGTTTTATGTGTTACTTCTTAATTGTTACTCTATGGCACTTATTCTATTTATTATTGATGTACTTTCAGTATGAAGGAAATTGCACCCAGGAAAATTCTCGGGCGAAGCCAGGTCATTCGTCTAGCTTTTTAGCCCATGTGAGCGTGATCATGAAATGTGATTTTAATTTTAATACTAACACCTGACTTTTTTATTGATTTATTTTATTGTTTTCGCATAGATATACTAATAAACTCTTAATAATATATTTATATAGTTATATATTTACTTGTAGGGTTAGGTTTCTTGTTCAAATTTTTATTTTTAAGCTTTCTGACTTGTCAGTCCTTCTACAGGATTATCACGATAAAAAATAATGATATATATACTATTTTTATATACAAATTAATTTGTATATAAAAATAGTATATATATCATCAATTTATTACCGTGATACTCCCGTAGAAGGACTAACAAGTCCGAATGCTTGAAAATAAAAATTTGAACAAGAAACTTATCCCTGGAAGCTTTATTTACTTTATAATATTATAAATCAGGGAAGAACGTTTATATATTAACTTGTAAAACAAAGAAAATATATAATAATTTAGACTGATAAAAATATAATAAAAATATCTTTGTCACTCAGAGAGATAAATAAAGTACACAATGGAAGTAAATTAATACATTTTTCGCTAGATCAGATTGTTCCACTTTTTTATCTCTGAAAGATAGTTCGGGGGTAAAAAAAAGGAATAAAAAAAAAAGTCGCCAATTGTAGCAATGACGAAATCTACAGTGGGGCAGCTCACAAAAATAGAAGAAAAAAAGATCAATACAGAGCTATTTTACGAAATATAATTATTTTTTGAGTAAAATTGAAATGGCTAAGTTAAATGGTGGGTGAAAAAAAAGCTATTAACTTCCGAGATTGTTTCGTACCCATTCCTTTATTTATTTCATATAAAAAGCAATGAATATAAATTTTCTAAGTTGAGATTAAAATGAAAAATTTTTAATTGCTATCTATAATTTATTTTTTCGGTATTCAAACATTTTTCTTTGGAAGAACTTATTGCTCTTTTGGGATAGCTTGAATTTTATATTTTGTACAAATTTATAATTTTTGGGAAAGAAACTATAAATTTACTTTTTTTTTTTGCAATTTAAAAAAAGTTTCGAATATGAAACCTATTCATTTGTTGAAAAAAATTTCAAATAACCAGCTTAAAGATATGCCTAACATTAATGATTAAATTATTAAGGAAAGATATTCAATTATTCTTGCATTCGTAAATATAAACCCAAAACTTAATATGTCTGATATTTACGAAAAATAAAAAAACACATAAATTAAATCAATAATATTGTAACAAAGTATTTATTATTTAATTAACAGAGAATAATTTTAAAAGTTTATATATTTGCTACTCTGTACACTTCCCTCTTTTACTTATCTTTTGTTTATTACTCATAGTTTGTTCTTGCCTGAAATAAATCGTTGTCTCATCCCGAAGTTGGTCTTCCCTAATTTTCAACGTGGCAATATAATAACGCATTCACATAAATAATTAAAATCTCTCTTTCATAATTTTCATCTCAATATATAACATAAATATAAATGCCTTCATAGAGAAAACTTAAGAAAGTTGTACCTTTTAGTATGTATATCGTATTTCAGACAAAAAAATCTGAAAGATAAATTGATACACAGCGACCTTCATTAAAGATATAAGAGATAATCAAGTGTGAATAAAATTGATTCTATCTAAATATATATATATGTTATATTGAAATATTTTATTTAAAAATGTTATATTAAGATATTATTTAAAATGTTATATTAAAATATTTTATTTAAAATTATAATTTCATAGATATAAATACTCTGTATAAATCGACCGCCGTGAAACCATATTTTCTCTCTCTCTCTTCCCCGCTAGTCGGCTCAAACATGTTTGTAATTATGTAAATATTCTTTTATTTTTCAACTTTTTTATTCGTACGCCTTAAGCCAGGCAATACCTTTCTCAAATTATGTTTTTATATATCTCATAAGCTCAATTAAAGCTATTTTTAATATTCAAAAAAAAAAAAATCAAACTAACTATTTATATTTACATCCGCGCCGTCTGGTGTTCTCGGCGTCACAGAGTTCATCTATGAAAATAAATAATAAAAAATATTATTAAATATATACAAATTATGTAGAATATAATATTACCAAAAATTATTTACAACATATATATATATATATATATATATATATATATAATAACAGGTACGGCGACAACAAAATTTGAAACTTCCCTAAGTTCGTCCATGAGTGTGATATAAAAATAATATGTGAACTTCATTCACTGTAAATGCATATTGATTTGCAAGTTTTGACATCGAAGGAAATATCTGGAATTATTTATTTATAGCCAATAAAATCGTGAAAGAAGGAAACATTGGTTAAACAGGCAGAATAAATGATATGCCTTCCCTCCTAGTCCAAGAGACAAAACAGTTGGTGAAACAGTTTACGTTCGAAGTTTGCCTTTGGAATTCAAATTACATTTGACCAGAGATATTCTATCTAGCCCTGGCATTATAAATTATTAAAGTATTTTAAGATGTTCATTCAAGACTATATCAACTATAAATTAATAAAATTCGAACTGAAAAAAACAAAATTTACCATGATAAATACAACAATAATTGGCGAAAAAAAAAAGCTAGTATTATGAGACCATTTGTATAAATCCATTTATAATACTAATTATACAATTCGCACTATTTTTCCGAACGGATTCCTACACAATTACATCTAAAATTTATAGTTAGGCATGATTAGTTATGATGATTTCATTTCATAATTTATAAAATGTCAATGTTTTCCAAAATGGGGTAGAAACGGCCATTAACTATGAGGCAACTGGCTAATTCGCAAACCAATACCAATAATACCACAGACACACAATTTGTATAAACGTTCATTTACCTTTTTAAATAATACATATAACCAATAGTGCTTTTTGAACATTAAAACGAGTTTCCTATTAGAAAAGTTTAAATAAATGAGCAACAGCAAAAAGATTTATTAACCTTTTAGTCTTATACAGATTATCCGAGAAGAAATGTAGAATATATGCAGGAATAACAGCAATAGTACCAGTAATAAGCAATATTATTTAATTATTTTATAGCTAATCACGCATTTAAGGATAATAATGAATTTATATACATGAAGATTTAAGACAATCAAGCTAATAAATTGATTATCCTGGTTGAATCCAAGGAAATTAAATTAAATAAATATAAAATAATTCAAAAAAATAATAGGATGCAAAAATAAACATTGCAGTACATTTTGATATAATACTTTTGGTTAAATTTATTTGAAACAAAAATAAAATGGTACTTAAAACTGTGTTGGATTGGGAATCAATGAGTTATTCTGCCACAAACGTATTTATCAAATAGGTTCCTCTATAGAAATCTATTCTTTAAATTCATAGAAGAATAATCAAAGAATTGGAAGTCAATAATTGGAACAACTTTTATCACCCTTCGTGTGAAACGAAATTTCTCAGAAAAGGCTAAAGTTGGGGAAAAGGGGGCATATATTTAAGTTCTATTGTCATGCTAGGGATGCATTTCCTTTATTCGGTTCCTTGTTTCTCAAGTTAACTTGTGGGATAGTTTTCTCTTTTACCTTGTTTCTCTTTCGAATACCTAAATTCAAAATCGATGCTTATTTAGAGTGGATTTTACAGCGTTCTAGGAGTAATACTTAAAGAGAGTTTCTATATATTCTCTCTGTTACGACTGTAAATTCTAAAATATTGAGGCTTATATAGAGAACGTTCCCTATAACGAAAAAAATCACTATATAAAAATTCTCTAAAACGAATATTACTCTATATATAATCTTTATAACGAAACACATACTATAGTAGACATTATCATTACAAGAAAACTTTATAACGAATTTTCTATAACGAGACAACTGTATATAACTAAACTTTCAATAACTCAAAAGTTCTATATGGGAAAGAAGTAATAACCTTTATATAATTCCATAAAATAATCCCTTGCATAAATATTGAGCAAAATCAATCATTCCTCCATGGAAGAGTGTCTTCTTCAAAAACATTTTTATTGTTCTCTAGCTTTCGGGCACGGACGCCATTCTACAGGAGAAAACATGGTATAATCATTATATAATCATTATAATCATTTCTCCTGTAGAAGGGCGTCCGTGCCCGAAAGCTAGAGAACAATAAAATGTTTTTGAAGAAGACACTCTTCCCTGGAGGAATGATTGATTTTGCTCAACCTTTATATAATATATGAATAATTCTTTACAAGAAATTGGGGTCAGTGGACGGGTAGTATAGACCGTCGGTTTCTGACAATCACGGCATGAGTTCGAATCCCTTACTGGGCTTTTTTTTTTTAATTAATACAATTTGCTCTAGTGGCCTTCGATTCTTGCAAAAGACCAATCTCACCAATGAGTGTAGGTAACTAAACGGGGCTCAGGCACATTTGTATAGACAAAATTCGTACTTTCTCTACGTATAGATATCTATACGTATATTCTTCGTAGATCGCGAAATACGTGGTGTCGCTGGAGACCCACTGGCGATTCTCCACCAAACTCTGCAGCGCTGGCAGAGGTGCCATGTTCAGTGTACATAGTATGATGCATATATATGTATTTTTTTTAATAGTGCAGTCTGTGCACTTTTGTATGTATTGACAAGATGTCAATAAAATTATTTCAATTATCAATTGTCTATACATATATACATATGTGCACTTACAGTAAATTCAGTCGTCAACTACTACCTACCATTATTAACATGGCCTTGACCATATGTACTAGGAATGATTATTTAAAAAACTGGTTATAAAACACGTTAGCACGAAACCAATCGTAAAGAAATGTATTCAATAAAATCATAAAATCAACATATATAGTCACGACCGTCATGGGCGGGCCGGTTCTGTCACGGATGCGCGCGCATCATCATTATGATCATTATCATAATGAAAATTATATTTAAAAAAAAAGAAAAACATTTTAAAATTAAAAACTTTATCTTAAAAATAAATATATATTTTAAAATAACAGAATATTTTAATTTTCAATAAATTTCATAGATATATTTCATCCAAAAAAAAAATAATTTTGATAACTTGATTACTAATTGTTTACTTTGATTACTAATTACCCATATTCTTCTGCTTTTACTTAATATTACCTATTTTCTAAAATAATCATTGTATGCAAAAAAACATGCCTCCTAAGAAATATAACTCTGAAGAGGAAAGAAAGGCCGCAGCTGCCGCAAAAAGGCAAAATGCAAGGCAACAAGAAACAGCTGATCAACGCGCTGAACGACTCCAACGAGATTCTGAAGCTAAACGTCTAAAACTAGATAATGAAACAGCAGAACAACGTGCTGCAAGACTTCTGCGTAAAGCTGAAACTTCTTGAAGTCGTATTGACAATGAAACAGCAGAACAACGTGCTGCAAGACTTCTGCGAAAAGCTGAAACTTCTAGAAGTCGTATTGACAATGAAACAGCAGAACAACGTGCTGCAAGACTTCTGCGTAAAGCTGAAACTTCTAGAAGTCGTATTGAAAATGAAACAGCAGAACAACATGCTGCAAGACTTCTGCGTAAAGCTGAAACTTTTAGAAGTCGTATTGACAATGAAACAGCAGAACAACGTGCTGCAAGACTTCTGCGTAAAGCTGAAACTTCTAGAAGTCGTATTGACAATGAAACAGCAGAACAAAGTGCTGCAAGACTTCTAATTATTATTATTATTATATTTTTATTATTATCTTTATATATATAGTCACGACCGTCATGGGCCGGTTCTGTCACGGATGCGCGCGCACAGGGAGGTCACGTGCTCGCCGGCAGCCAACGGGCGCGCGCCGCCGGTATTACGTCATAGATTATAAACACAAGGTAATAAGGCCAAATAAAAAAATAATGTGTGATAAGGCACAATTTGGATTATCTACTTATATAATTGCCTTATTCTCTCTGTGTGAAGTTCACGGATAGATTTTGGTCAGAATGGATAAAATAAAAAAAGTGTCAAGGGATGGGAATCGAACCCACGACCTTCCGCTTACCGGGCAGATGCCATGACCACTAGGCTACCCTGGACATATTTTTCCGTTCACATTTTTATTTTTATATTTTCAAGACACACACAGTTTGGGGCGGGACGTTTCACAAGAGAGACATCCACGGCGCCAATTTATAATTGTAACGAATAGTATTTTAATTAAAACATTTTAAAAATATATACGCACTCGGGTAAAACCCGGGCGTTGCCCGGGCCATTCGTCTAGTATATTATAATGACATTGAAATTAGAAAACCCCTTAATTATTAAACTAGTCTATACATATATATTAAATTGAATGTCTGTCTGTCTGTTTGTCTGTCTGTCTGTACTCTATAGAATCAAAAACCATACATCCAATCGCCGTGAAATTTTGGGATATTATTAGGTATATCCCTGGGAAGGTTTTTGAAAAATAATATCTTGAATATCTTTAGAGTTATTTGCAGGTTTGTAGATTTAACTAAATGATGATGATTATTTATCAAAAGTAAGATTTTCTACCTATTAATTGCGTACAAGTCAAAGTTATTTTTATCATTTATCTACAACATATATATTGGGAGAATAGATAAAATGATGATTTTGTAATGTAGAAAATTAGAAAAGACAAAATTCAGGATGACACGGCAATTTATTTGAGACAAGAATAATGATAATTAATATTGATTTTATTCAACTTATCGAGTATTTTTCAAGGGACCGGGAAAAAATGTTCACTTTATCGAGAGATTTAAATTTACGAGTTTCAAATTATCAAAATATATCTATTATTTTTTACATATGCTATATTTAAATGACATTTATGTAGGGATAATGTTATTGTTAATTTTCATTTTGATGTATTGTATACATTTGATCATTAATAAATTATTATTTAGGTATTAAAACTGCCTTTTTGTTCAAAGACAGCAACGTTTGAACGGGTACAGCTAGGTGGAGCAGATAATCAAACATAAAGTTATCTTGCCAAGTATAGATTCAGTAGGGATTGGATGTTTTCTAGAATTGTTTCAACAAATGTTCGTTAGGTAAACTTTCACTAGGGTAAAACCCGGGCGAAGCCGGGTACATCCGCTAGTAAATGATACCCCTTATTAACTAAATATAAATTCTCTCTTTAAAGGAAATTGTCATAAAAATGTGTAATACATAGGTTTAATTAACGAGAAAGGTTCTAAAGAACATGATTATAAAACACTTTATTACGAAACATTTCATTTCGAATAGTACTTTATAATAAAGTCATTCATATTCAACAAACTATAACGAAATACTCTAACAAATCTGGTTATTTATATGAAAAATAGACACTTCGGCCAGTTAGAATTTTTCATTTTTCTCAACGTTTCGACAGAAATCTTTTGTCTTTGTCAGGAGAAGTAAATAAAATAAAGCATTTGGCAAGGCGTTATTGATTGTTCTGAGGTTGCAAGGGCGTTCTCACTTGATTTTTCGAATTTAGTACAACATATAAAGCACGAGTCGAAAACAAATATTAAACTCGTCAAAGACTATGATCTTTAAGAAATAAATAAATATATAATAATAAAATTATAATCAAATAAATAACTAAAGTAATATAATGATAATAATCACAAAGATTACATTTTATTTTATACAATTTGTATCTAGCTTCTAACTAATTTTTAAAATATAAAAACGAAAATCTGGTTATATAAACATTTTTATGAAAAAACAAAAGAAAAAAAAAAGATAAGTGGGTCAGGTGTTGATATTAAAAATAAAAAAGGCATCTCCTGATCACGAGCACATGTGCTTTTTAGATGGCAGAGCGCCATCTAGTGGAGCAAAAATAAACTAAACGTTTATTTAGCTTGCTGAGAGATATTTGGCCAACCCAATTTCTTGATAAATCACGAAAAGCCATCCACGAACGCGTTTAGCGCTGTTGGCGCTCGTCAGCGTGGAGCAAGCTAAATAAACGTTTAGTTTATTTCTGCTCCACTAGATGGCGCTCTGCCATCTAAAAAGCATATGTGCTCGTGGTCAGGAGATGCCTTTTTTATTTTTAAACATTTTTATATGAAAGAGTTTCTAACGAGAAACATTCTATAACAAAACTGACTGAGAAACAACGTGTTTACGAAACCATTTTAAAAATCAAAATTTTCCAAATTGAAACTAGTTATAGAAATATTTTAGAGCGAAATATTTTGAACGGAAATTACCTTTTAGGGAAACTGGTTATAAATACATGTTATAACGAAACATATTATAATACAATATAATGCGGCTTATAATTGTAGAACGACATTTGAAAATTTTCCCGCATGTGTTTCTTTTGAATGAAAAATCGAAATACATTTTGAGGAGAAATAACGATTATTTCAAACCATAGGAATGAGGTATGAAAAGATTAAATGTGAAGAGTAATGATGAACGGAAAAATAAAAGTGTCCAGGGATGGGAAATAATCGTTATTTCTCCTTAAAATGTATTTCGATTTTTCGTTCAAAAGAAACACATGCGAGATAATTTTCAAATGTCGTTCTACGAAACATATTATAATGAAAAAGCTACAGTTTGATATAGCCATTAAGCGACATATTATCAAAATTCTTTGTTAAGAAAAGGACTCTATATAGAAATAAAGACTATTATTCTATAACGAATTTTATTTGAACTTTTGGTTTAGTAGTTGTAAGCAGGAAATTGACAGGTGGAGCAAAAAATTTGATTAGTTCACACACAATAGGAAATATTGATTTGCGATGTTCTGACAAAACGTTGTCTTCTTCTTTCTTATCTCCACTCAATCATTATTGAGTATCAAGAATGTAAAACTCGAGACTTTTGATGATGCCTGTTGGCGATGAGTAGAGCAAATTAATGGACGAGTCAATACAGTCAATAAAGTAGTTTGGTGTTGTAAGTTGAGAATTGCATTTAGTACATAGTATGCTCAAAACTGAGCAACTCTGTGCTTCACTTCCATCAATAATTGACAATATGACCCAGAATAAGTATATTGCTACGGCGTTTTATGGTTTCCACAAGTCCGTATCTAAGAAGAAGGCCAAGTGACACTCACTCCTCACTTTCTTACTGCTACTCTTTTTGTGTTGTTTTTCTTGCTTCCCTCTTTCTTGTTTTTTTTTCTTTTTCTTCTGTATATATCGTTATTTCCTTTGTCTCACTGCTTTGTTCTTATGCATACCTCTG
Source organism: Cordylochernes scorpioides (assembly GCA_030710605.1). Taxonomy (NCBI): domain Eukaryota; kingdom Metazoa; phylum Arthropoda; class Arachnida; order Pseudoscorpiones; family Chernetidae; genus Cordylochernes; species Cordylochernes scorpioides. Next base: position 45,879,307 of record CP092878.1, read on the forward strand.
GTGAATCCTATATAGGGTCAGTGACCCTGAATAAAGGCTTTTTGTTGTTGTTGTTGTTGTTGCATTTAGTACATAGTGAGAAAACCTTGCAACCATTCTGAAAAATCATTGCCCATCGAGGGGTCGGTGGAAGGATGGTCTAAACCGTTGGTTTTCGCCCGTTACGACCCGGATATATTCCCGCATTGGGCTTTTTTTATATATATATAAAAAAAAAATGCTCCAATGCCCCCCGATTCTTGCAAAAGTTCAACCCCACCAGCGAGTGCAATTCATCAAACGGGGCTCTGGCACATTTGTAAGTGCAAAGTCGAACAGTTTTCGCATATGTAGACATGTGGTGTACATAAAGTAAAAGAAGTCGATAACTTTTACCCACCATGATTATCTTGGCCTGTACCATACGTGTACTAGAGATAAGCAAATTAAACTATGCAAATAACAAATAAAGATAGCAGGAAGTGGGTAAACAGGTGGAATTCTCCCCCTTTCTTCCCCTTCTAGATGACACGCCACTGAGGGACGTTACAAATACCTTCCACCGCACTTTAAAGACAATTTTTTGGTGGTTCACGTTGGTACCTGCGCGTTTGTACTTGCCACGGAAAAAATTAAATTACTTTTAAAGACATAGAGACAGTAGCCAAAACAAAAATAAACAAGAACTGGAGTGGACCCAGTTCTTGTTTAATTTATGTGGAGTGAACCCAGGAGGAGCTCTGAACCTCAAACAGCATCAAACAATACTAACAAGATTTAGAACAGACATTCTCAAGCCATTGAAGATAGAAAAAAAAATCTACCCCACTTGTCCAAAATTTAGCTAGGCACTTGCAGCTCCAGAATACAATTTGGCTTGCATTAGATGCATTTAACAGGACCTTTGGGAGAGGCCGCTGCTTATCATAAAACAGCTCGAGGAGCATGGACTCATGGAATTCGTGAATATTTATACAAGGGGATAAGAAACAACAACGCTTGTGCCACTTCCATATGAAGGATTATGGTGAAACTTCAAGACTGTTTAAGAGACTGGCTGTCTTTTTAGACCCGTTCGTTTAACGACATGAGAGATTCTAATGTATATTAAATAATTATTTAATAATAGTCTTAAAAATCAGAAAATATTTTCTGCATTCCAATTTAAGTGAATAATGATTTACGAAATCTCTATGTTTCAGGTACTAATAACAAATTAATTGAAGTTGTATATACGAATAATTAGTCGAAATAAAGTTTATATAAATAATGAATTCTCTAGTATTCGAGCAGCACTCTTTCGTTCATCTTGCAGTAATAAAATCACAGACTTTTTTTGCTAATGAAACATCGTAAATTATGTAAATTTAAGACATCCTTACCGAGTTAGATGGACGATTTGAGATACATAGCTCTGACGAGCACATGGAGTGCTAGAACTTGAATAATGCTTTAGAGGAGCATAATTTGTCGCCAGGGAAATCATTAAAAAAAAAATTGATTACCTCAGAAAACACATAGAAGAGCAGATAATGCTAGGCCACCGCTAAAGAAGCCTGTTCCAGCAGTATGGGCAACTTCAAAAGAGGCATTACGTTTTCAGAATGTAAGAGACCAATTGGTCTATATGTTAAATATCTAAAGACATCCACCTAAACGCGTCCATGCACCACCTATAGCACTGATAGTTTGAACAAAGAAATTATGAAGGTTTGAACGGAACCAGTTTAGACAGATTGACGTTAACACGCGTAGATCGACACATCTGCCGACAGTGCCGATCTGCCGATTGTGGCTCTACAAGCTATATTTGCCGCAATTTTGTATAGGAAACCCCTGATGTCCCCTGCTATTTCATTCCATATCCCGTTAATTGGTTGATAGTGATCTGCATACAGAGCGGTTCTTTAGAAGACTGATTTTGGGTCACAACACTGAAGTGATCGAATGCAACAATGCAGGCTAGAACACCGTAATTGTCGGAATGTCAAAACGATAGTCATGGAGTTTGAATGTGGTGCATGTTTGTCGAATACGACAGTATCTGTGGAACTACCCACATCCCGAAAACTCGGCTTCGTGATTTTGGATGCCTTCACGTATGATAGATAGTCATTTCTGGCTCGTATTCAGGGCATTTTGACGGCCTAAAAATACGTAAATGTTTTTCTGCGGCCCTCTTCGCTTCCTTAATTTCAAGTTATGTCAAATGCCTTCTCTACCAGAATGATAAATATTGACCGCACACTTTTTACATCACCTAAAATGCTCTTTAAGGTTTACAGATTCTTCCCTGGCCACCGAGACTCTCACAAATCGAACAAGTATAGATTGTAGGCTAATGGTTATAGCATGTATATGATTTAAGTATTATAATGATGTAGGAATATAACTCTTGATTTTGAAAGAGTAAAATGCTATTAGTTTGCGCCATAAATCGATTATAAAATTTTTATATACAATATACAACAGTAGAACTTGAAACTCTTCCGGTGTGCAACTCTACCAGAATGATAAATATTGACCGCACACTTTTTACATCACCTAAAATGCTCTTTAAGGTTTACAGATTCTTCCCTGGCCACCGAGACTCTCACAAATCGAACAAGTATAGATTGTAGGCTAATGGTTATAGCATGTATATGATTTAAGTATTATAATGATGCAGGCAACAAGGTTAGGCATATTAGCCCTTTGATTGATTTGGTGAGGAATCTAATTTGGGAGAGGCAACCTTTAGTTCTTGCCCGTAAGAGTTGCCATTGGATTCTTCTTATAAGTTCTGCTGAGAAGGAGTTTCCAACAGGATCCTTTACTCGGAGGGATGGAGGGATAAACACTAGCCGTTCACATAGCTGGTTGAACTTTAAATGGCAGCGCCATTTGGCGAGTTGAAGAGATTTCTTGTGAATGAGGAACTTGTATCTGTCGATTTCGCCTCTAGGAAGAGCCATAATAAATACGAAGATTAAATTAAACTCAATTGATTAATAGTAGAACTTGAAACTCTTCCGGTGTGCAACTCAAGAATAAACGTATCATTAAACGGAAGATATGAATCTTTTATTTGGAAACGTTACGAGCTTTCGGGCAAACGCCCTTCTACAGGTTTGACGAAGCACAGAAAGCACTCTCGCCTTGATTTCTGTGCTTCGTCAAACCTGTAGAAGGGCGTTTGCCCGAAAGCTCGTAACGTTTCCAAATAAAAGATTCTTCCCTGGCCACCGAGACTCTCACAAATCGAACAAGTATAGATTGTAGGCTAATGGTTATAGCATGTATATGATTTAAGTATTATAATGATGTAGGAATATAACTCTTGATTTTGAAAGAGTAAAATGCTATTAGTTTGCGCCATAAATCGATTATAAAATTTTTATATACAATATACAACAGTAGAACTTGAAACTCTTCCGGTGTGCAACTCAAGAATAAACGTATCATTAAACGGAAGATAAGAATATTTTATTTGGAAACGTTACGAGCTTTCGGGCAAACGCCCTTCTACAGGTTTGACGAAGCACAGAAATCAAGGCGAGAGTGCTTTCTGTGCTTCGTCAAACCTGTAGAAGGGCGTTTGCCCGAAAGCTCGTAACGTTTCCAAATAAAAGATTCTTATCTTCCGTTTAATGATACGTTTATTCTTGAGTTGCACACCGGAAGAGTTTCAAGTTCTACTATTAATCAATTGAGTTTAATTTAATCTTCGTATTTATTATGGCTCTTCCTAGAGGCGAAATCGACAGATACAAGTTCCTCATTCACAAGAAATCTCTTCAACTCGCCAAATGGCGCTGCCATTTAAAGTTCAACCAGCTATGTGAACGGCTAGTGTTTATCCCTCCATCCCTCCGAGTAAAGGATCCTGTTGGAAACTCCTTCTCAGCAGAACTTATAAGAAGAATCCAATGGCAACTCTTACGGGCAAGAACTAAAGGTTGCCTCTCCCAAATTAGATTCCTCACCAAATCAATCAAAGGGCTAATATGCCTAACCTCCCAAAACGTTCATGAATCTGAATTCACAGCTCTCATAGAAAGAACCACGTCAGATATCAAGGTATAAGACCGAAGTATACAGCTTAGACACGATAAAAAGCTAGCGTTCTGGTCCCAGAAATACTCCTTCCCACTCGATCGCAAGTATGCCAACCCCGATGCTTCCCAAACTGAATCCAAGGCCCTCCGCAGACTAATGAAACAACGTTCAATAGTCATCAGCAGATCAGATAAGGGCACTGACACCGTAATCCTAGACCGATCTTCGTACCACGCCAAAATCTTGGAAATATTGCAGGACACAGCCACTTTTTCTCAAATTTCCGCCCAAGACAGCACAATAGCACTAAAAACCTTCAAGTCCTCTCTCAACCGAATGAAAAGATCCAGACTCATCTCAACGGAGGAACACAAATCCTTTACCACTAATCTCCCCAATGGTACCTACATCTACGGCCTTCCCAAGGTCCACAAACCTTCTGTCCCTCTACGCCCTATCATTGCATATCACCTCTCTCCCGCCTACCCCCTAGCTAAGTACCTCTCAAATTATCTCTCACCTCTTTTAAACAACAATAGAAGTAATCTCACAGTTTCCAGCACCCCCACACTCATTCAAGAAATAACCGGCCTACACCCCCCCCCCAAAACTTCACCATGTGTTCATTTGACGTTTCATCCCTATACCTCAGTCTCCCCCATCACCTGATAATTGACAGCCTCAACCAATTTTTGGTTTCCATTAACACAGATCCCGTCAAGACCAACTCTATCACATCCCTCTCACAGATATGCTTAAACATGAGCACCTTTACCTTTGACCATATCCATTTCAAACAGATAAGGGGATCGCCTATGGGAAGCCCCCTCTCCTCCATAGCTGCTGAGCTGGTTATGACCAGAATAGATAAATGGGTCTGCAACCTCCATTGTGATGACATCCTATTCTGGCGACGATATGTCGATGATATCCTTTGCATTTGTAAAACCGACCATGAAGAAACCATCCTGTCCACTCTCAACAGCTACAACCCTAACCTCTCGTTCACCATGGAAAAAGAACAGGGACACATCATTCCCTTCCTAGACATTTTAATCATACGTACCCCGGCATCATTCCACACCACAGTATACTACAAGAATAGCAGTACCCCCACCTACACCCATTTCAACTCCTTCTGTCCATAGTACACAAAATTAACATCGTTAAAACACTCACCAGGCGCCTTCACACACACTGCTCTCTACCCATCTTTAAAAACCACAAAAAAAGCCCGTATCATCTCCCATCTCACCGCCGCCTCCTATCCACTAACATTCATTAATAAACATACCTATTCTCCCGCTCCCCTCCAATCCTCCCCCAGTCTTCAGGACTACCTGCATGTTGCCCTATTCTCCCTTAACAGTTAGCATCTCCCGCCTCATTAGGCCATTTGGCATTCGCACCTTTTTCATTAATACCCCCAGTATCCACTCACTTCTCCGACACCCTATTACAAAAACTAGTACCCAACTCAGTCCTCTGGATTCTTCTGGGGCGGTCTACTCTGTCTCATGCGAACATTGCTCCGCCACTTATGTGGGTGAGACAGGTAGAACCGTCGCCATTAGAATGTCAGAACACACCCGCAACATTAATAACAACGACCCACGTTCCCTCATCTATCAGCATGTTGCATCCACTGGCCACTCTTTTAATACCAACCACCCCACTATCCATTACCGTAACATACCCAACCTACACCAAAGATTAATGTTAGAATCCATAGTATCCACCAAACTTAAAAGCATAAATAGAAAAATAGAAATTCCCGAAATTTATGATATCTTTGTTTCAAACTAATTTATTCCTTTTTTACATAATTAAAAATCTTATATACAACAACTTATTACCATATCACTACAATAGTTACTTATTAAAAATTAACTTCCATTTTAAAATTCTTACTGCTAAGCTATAAAAATTGTGTTCTATGTAAATCATCCCCATGTATATAGGTCTGTCTCTCGCCTTGATTTCTGTGCTTCGTCAAACCTGTAGAAGGGCGTTTGCCCGAAAGCTCGTAACGTTTCCAAATAAAATATTCTTATCTTCCGTTTAATGATACGTTTATTCTTGACAATATACAACGTTCGACAAATACCAGGAATAAGAATCACGTGAAAAATCCACAAAAATATTATAAAAATATCTCAACAATACATTTGAAGACCTTATGGGAAAACATTTATCAACACAAAAATATTAATCACAAAAGAGCCACGTACTTAGGGTTATCGAATTTATACACTCGCGCTTACCAAAGCATAAATTACTGAAAGAACATTCAAAATGAAGTCATTGCTTAAAAAAGCCTAAGAATAATTGGAAGATTAATCATTAAAGAAAACGTTCATATATTTTCAGAACATGTCGAACCATCTTAAAGAATCATTTGCTTGACTTATTGATAATGAACCGCTATATATGACAGTCATTGTGGAACTCTAGTTGGCTAAACACAAAATACTCACTACCCCAACCATCAATCCTCTTGACTCTGCTTGCAACTTTTTTTTTCTTTACCTTAAAATGTAAAAAAAAATCGTAAAAGCTGTCGATTACACTTAATACCTGAAGTAAAGTAGAGAACGAAGAATATTTTGAGAATCCTGAAAGAAAGGGAGTTTTCAGGGATGTTTTGATATTTATAAATAATATTTAAAAATTAAGATAAGGATAAATACAAATATTTTGAGAAATTTCAAATATTTTTATTTTATCAAATGAATCAAATTTTTACAATTCTTATTGGTGGTTAGAGATAATCATTGTCGAATTCTTCCAGCGGTTTCTTCAGATCTAATTAATTTTGTCAAAATGGCCAAATACAATATTTGAGCGAAATTGTATATTGTCGGCACACTGCTGAGAGGAATTTCTACTTATAAATCAGGTACATTTATATCACAATAAGGACAGTAAAAAATTGCTTTTATTTGCTGTCATTAGTAAAATATCGCGCTTATTGATTTCTTTTATAAACATTATTAATTAATTATTAAGATTTATTACGATTGATGCCACAAGTCATCATCACATACTTACTATATATAATGTTTAATACATCTTAAATAATTATAATCAGAGGACTGATGGATAATTGAATGAATACTACTCAGGTGATAATGATATTTAACAATACAATATGTTACTAATCGGTACATTTTCTCAAGAAGCTAATCAAATAAAATGTTTGTGTCAAAAGGCGATCCATTAAATAAGTTCATATGAAAAAAGGTGGTACCTGAATCTGTAAATAAAAAAAAAATCCTTAAAATATTTCCAGAGATTGCTAACTCTTTATCAATTTATTGCATAGTAAAATTAATTTGCAAATCTTTGAATTTGTAAATTAAGTTTACTGTGCATTAAATTGATAAAGAAGGAGCAATATATATCTCTCGAAATATTTTAATAAATTTATTTTTCTTTACAGAGAGAGACCCAGATACGCCACATTTTATAAAAAAAAAATAAAATATGTTATGGAAAGATTTGAACAACTTTTCATTACATTGTTCATATAAGGTTTTATATGGTTAATTCAAAAATAAATATGAATAAATAATATTATATAAGACATATGAATAGATAAGAATGAATAATAGATCAATGTATACATAAATGATGTCTAGGAAGAGAGATATAGAGTTTTGGAGATTCCAGGAGCAGTCCCTCACGTCAGGAAGGAAGCCGTGTTTACCTGTCTACCAAAGCTAACATTGACTTTCATTCAATACACGCCACGACCCAATTCAATTCACCTCAAAACTTTCCCTTAATACTACAGCATTCTCTCTCATTCTATTTATATGAAATACATCTTGAATAATGATTTAAATTCATATATTTTATTTATCTAATCATTAGTATATATGAGACGTAATGATTTTGAATATCAATATTCATATAAATTGGAATGCAGAGAATATTGTATTATTTTAAAAGATGTAGAGATAGGTAGCATTACAGACAAATAGTGATTTGGTGTAGCAATATATATTGTAGTAAAGTATTTTAAATTTATTATTAGAGTAATAGAGTAGTAATAGAGTAATTTTGATGTTTCCACGTGAAAAATCAGGAAAGAAACTTCAGGATGACATAGAAATTTATTTAAGGCGAGAACAAACTATAATTGATAAATTACAAGATAAGCAAAGAGGGAAGTTTACAGAGAGTAATAAAATATAAATATCAATATTTATATTCTGTTAATAAAATGATAAATACTTTGCTACCTTATTATAATATGAATTTGATATATACAAAATGATAGCAAATTCTTAGTCCTACGCCATCATTACGTCACTCAAGATCACTCTTGTGAAACGTCCAGCTCCACCAATCCCCGTCGCCCCACGTAGTTCATTTTCCCCAACTTTACTTCTCGCAGTTGCCGCAGTGAGGCTCATTATTATAATATATCAATAATAAACACAGGGAATAAAAAATTGAGTGTTTTGATTGTTTAAAATTGATCAGCATAAACAACCTTTTCACATTGATTTCCCTAAGAGAACCCACTCTGTTGCATAGTTTATGGTATGAATATACTAGTGATTTTTGAAATGAAAGCATTTAAGCAAGTGGTGTTTCTTTTATACAAAAAAACAAACTTCTACTGTCCTTTTTACGATGAAAAAATATTAGGAAGGCTTGGCACATCAGTGGTTCATGATCATTATTGCTTCTTGATAGTTGTAGTTTCAACGCAGCAAACTTACAACAAAATTACCAAATTCGAAAAGTTAAAATATACAATTAAAGAGAACAGAAAAACGAGGGATTGTAGAATTGAAAATATTTTATTAACATAGATAAAATAAAATTTATATAATAATTATATATAAAAATAAAAAATATATATTTGAAAAGATAAAATTTTAAAAAATAAAATTAAAAGGTTAAAATAAAAAATGAAAGAGGAAACAACCTACAGTTAGGTAAAGTCCTCCCCCAACGACAAGGGGGTTTCCTTGAGATCGTGATAGGGTTTTCACGCTCTTCCCTCATCACAGAGGGAACAAAATTACCGATTAAATATAGTAATATCGCCGTGGCTAAGAGAATCAATGAAAGGACGCTAGAATATGTTAAAATCTTATATATGATCGCTTGCACTATTATATCTACAAACTGGGAGAATTCCACGATTTTTGAGATCGAAGAGTTTTGTAAATACTATGAGAGTTCTCTTGGTAGATACACCACATTGTCTATTGCTATTTTAGAATCCTTTATATTTTCAAAGTGACTTTGTTCAGTAATATTGTTACATCAATTTTAAAATGCGCCTTACATTTATTCAAAATATTCTATGATATTTAATATTTATTTAAAACAGAATATTTAGATCAGCTTAATTCCTTTTTATAGTTACTCCTTTTGTAATAATTATTGTACATATATCTTTATTGCTTATTGGAGCGGGAGAGGACCTAGAGGAAGACGGAGGATTGCAACCTACGAGGAAGACAAGAATAAATAAACACAATAACTTTAAAAGATAATTTATTTTTATTTAATTTTATTTTTTTACTTTTAATATGGAAACCCGCTCGGGAAACGTGTATAACACCAAGAAGGAAGAAACCAAGGTCGACGACCCTGCAAAGCTTCAACTTGGTGCAACAATATGAAAAAATAATTATTATGAACATGAGATAGGTTAGGTTTAGTTATATAAAACAATTATTAATGATTTAAATCTTAGTCTTTATTTACTGAAAGGTAAAATTGAACCATTATTATTATATTTTAAAATCAGTTTAATTTTTTTCTTAAATGTAAGCTAGATTGGTTGAAGCGAAATGTAAAAAAATATTCTTTGGCGTAGATATTTAGGGAATATTTCAGAAACTAGGGGCAGAATCTCCTCCGGAAGGGGTATCTTGAGCATTCTGAGGCTTCAAGATCAGTAAAATGTATAATAATCCATTTTGACGTGTGTTACTTATGATATATTATAAAATAATATCACTACACACTTTACTGCAATGATAATAATTTTAAATGAGAGTGCTTCGCCCTCTTTCACCCCTATGAACTTTCTTCTTCAGTAAATGAAGGGTAAATAAGAGAAACAAATTAATGTTTGACGACTCATGATAACTGTACGCTGGTTAAAATATTAGGCGCAATTAGAATTTAGATTCGAAAAGGGACCCTCTGTCATTATTAAATGCATTGAAACTATGTATTTTAGCATTCTCTACGCAAATCACAGATTGGAATATATATTTTTTTCCATAACATCAAGATTTTGTCAATTTCGTACAAAATGTATAGGCCTATGGGGCTCAGGAGTAAAATGGCGTTTTCAATATCGTAACATCTTATGGTACGATTATGAAATATGTAGAATCTTCCTAATTTATTAACTTATTATTATCTTGGAGATAAAGGTTGCCTGGTCGGAATTCATATTTGTGTAGAAAATAGACACTTCGACCAGTTGAAGTTTTATTTTTCTCAACATAACGAAAAAAAAAATTTTTTTTCGTTATGTCATTTTATGTAAATACGCTGAATACGCCTGAAATAAGTAAATAATGAATATATTAAGTGGTAACATAATAAAATGACTATATATAATAGGTATATATAATAGTGGGTATAAAATAACTATATATATAATAGTGGTTACAAAAAAATTATATGTAAATGTTCATAATAACATTGATTATTGTCAATTACAATTAATTCATATATTCTCGAATCATATGGGATATTATTATATGTGGGATTTTATCAACTATATAACTTAATAACTATCGATTTTCTATGATTCAAATCTTCATTACACAATATTATTCAGAATTTTAACATCTTCGAACATTCAATTTTCTTTTAAATATGATACATATCTATATTTTTTATTATAGCCTCTCATATATATATTTATATATACCAGATATCTTAATTTTTATTATTTTCTATCATGAAATTGATATACATTGAAAATTATATTCCTATTAAAACTTTGTGGTAACATATAAAAACACATATTCCTCAATGATAAAGTTAACTAGTCCCTATGTAATCGATGAATACCATTATAAAATGTCTATTTAACAGAATATATGCATATATATAGAAAATTTGATATAACAATGTCCAGAGATAAGAGGGGCCAGGCAAATGATTGATATGAAAATTATGTAAACTGGCCATATCTCTTCTTATAGGTCGATCAAACTATGTTTCTTCTACGAGCGATGAGCGCTCCCGTTTGAAGGGACTTTCCCATCCAGAATCATCAATATCTTAAATGATAATACTATATTTAATTATATCTTCTGATTTAAAATTATTCGGAGAATTTTAAAAATATTCGATTAAAATTTATGTTGAAAATAAATATTTTATATAATTATATGGTAATGTAACAACAGGGATTAGAAAATATATAAAGGTAGGAATTAAAGATTAAATTTGTAATGTTATCATATTTTAGCAAAGTATTTATTATTTTATATATTTTATATTTATATTTTGCTACTATGTAAACCTTCATCATTGTTTAACTTATATTTTATTAATTTTAATTTCTTTTTGCATCATAAATAAATTGCCGTTTTATTATGGAGTTTGTCTTTTATAATTTTCTAAGTGACATTCTGTGTATAATATGGGTAGATTAAAGAAGACAAATTGAAAATAGCCGAGAAGTCCTTAAACCTAGGTGCTGTGATCTACATTTTCGGAGACTGGATCTAGGATTCCACTGCCGTGATCAAAGTAATGACCTACCTCCAAGAATACGATTTACCTATTGACGATTAGACACCGAAGCCGCTCTTCACGCCGCAAGAGAAAAGATGCAAAGCTACAAGGGACAATGTTCTAAGACTCTAAGGGAATTCTTGGCAGAAGCACGTCAGATCCATGTCAGTATCTACAATATTGGCAAGCTGTGGGTCACGGATCCAATAGGGAAGGAGCTATGTAGAAAAGTATTTATTATATTTTAGGTACAGATTGTCAATTTTCATTTTTATATTTTGCTACTATGTAAACTTCCCTTATTGCTTATCTTGTATTTTATAAATTTCAATTTGGTTTGCATCACAAATAAATTACCGTGTCATTTTAAAAGGTTTTCTTTACAAATTTCTACATTATAATATAGCTTCTAGCAATTATATTGTTATTTTAAAACCAGTATTATTTAAAATCTAAATACATAACGCGCCATCTGTTAAAGAAATATGGAACTACTAGCGACAATGAAAAATAATATTAAAAATAATTTCTTACTGTCCTTTGTGCGATGGAAAAATTATCAGGAGGGACAGGCTCATTAGTGCTGAGAACCATCCTAATTTTTTTTTACATATTTGAAAAGACAATAGGAAATTGTTTTACTTTTTTAAAGTCATTTTTTGCGTTACTATAGTTTCAAATTTCATTAATTATATTAACCAAAATTTAAAAAAGATTTAAGAGCGTTTATTTTCTTTTTTTTTTTTAATAAAACAGTTCCCTATTGCCCTACTTAGCATGTTTTGAAGAACTGTCTAACTAGAGTAAACAATTTCACCGATTTCACGATTTTAATCTACCTATTCTTTCCTTAGATGGTGTTGATTATTTTATGTAATAGATTTAGTTATATATAATGAAATTTGAATCCTATCAATAATATTGATAAAGTTTATTGATATAGCAAAATATAACGACGATTGAAGAGGAGTGTCTTATAAGATATTCCTCTTTAATCGTCGTTATATTTTGCTATTTTTATTTGAAGATTTCTATTTAGTTGATCTATATATTGATACTAGCCGAATGACCCGGGCAACGCCCGTGTTTTACCCGATTGAATGTTTTTATTCAAATACTATTTGTTACAATTATAAATTAGCGCCTTATATAAATGCATATGTTAGTTAATAACTATAGCCTATGTGCTTTATCTGTCTATGTACTGTTGGCTTCCGTAGGCGTCTCTTACTGGGAAAAAGAAAGAGAGGATTCCATTTGGTTATTAACTAATATATGCATTTATTTAAGGAGCGACCCTCTCCAACACAATAGTTACAAAAACCAAAAAGCGAGTTGGGGGCTAAGTCAAAAACAAAGTGTCTCGCGTAGTGGCGGCGCCATCGTAGCCACGTGATCGTAGCCAACCAATAGGAGAGCGCCATTCCAAAAAAAAAAAAAAAAGCAAACGGGGACAGAGATGATGACGCTCGTAACTGTATATAGAATACTTTGAGTATTTCGACATCGTGCATTACGTTGTATAGGTTCAGTGTTAACTTGAACTACCTGAAATACCATTTTATAATTTCTTATGTGTTTAAGATTGACCCTTCGTACAGATATTACAATCCAAAAAAATATTATCAATATTGATTCCAAACATGTCAGCTATTTGCCTCTAAAATTCTTGTTGCAATATTCTATATTATTTTTGGAGGCCTTCATTTAGATTTGAACATAGAGTGTCAACAGCCTTATGTACATGGACAGACTTATATGGGTAGCTCCTATTGTGAGCTTCCTCTATCCGTATTATATATTTATTGAAATATAGGCAAATAGGCAAAGGATAACAACCCGGTATTTATTTTAGACGTCTAAATACATTTTCAGAATGCGAGTTGTTGCTTTGTTGTTTCTACGTCAAGCTATTTGTGTCTAGGGATGATATATATATATTTTTTTAAACTTGTGTATGGTAGAGCCATGGTTTGCAAGTTTTATCAGCATCTTGGATTAACATTCTTGTTCTCGGTTTCTGATGATTTCTCTAAGGGTCATGATTATAAGGCCAACATCTAACAATAATTGAGCTGTTTTTTTTTGCTTACATTTTTAAATGGCTTCATTGAAAATCAAAACGAAATAAATAGACTATACATATTACGATCCATGTATTATCACTACAAGACTCGGTTACTTTTCTAACTTTTCAAAAAAGAGAGGTTTCGGGAAGAATGAGTCGAAAATGAACAGAAAGTTTTCGATTTAAGTTTTAACTTCTTTGGAACTCTCTCTCTTTTCAATTTGTAATCTACTTCGTGTATATCCCAGGAATCCAAATAAAAAGTGTTTGCTTCTAACTCACTCATAGATCTTCGAATATCCGAGATAGTTTGCTTTAGGACGTCATGTATATTTTTGGAGGGATGCAGGTGTTGAAAAATAACTCGAAGTTATTGATTAATTAGAGAATCAAATTCTATTGTATAAATCTTCTTAAAAACGTATATCTCTCAGATTGAACACTAGATTTTTTATTTTCCTTTTAAGCCTCTACTGCGCAGTATCTCCCCCAGATTCCACGGGAGTAGATAAGAATAGTAAACCAAGTAAAACAAAACTTATCTATCACTAGAGAAGAGATATACGAAAACAATCCAACTATAAAAACGAAAATATAGTTACATTTACAGTCTGCATTAGTTGTGTATATTTGATGGATACATTTACTCATTTATTTAGTTTTACACACAGTAAAACCAGGTTAAAACAAACTGTCGATATAGCAAATATTCTATATACAGTTACGAGCGTCATTATTCATCTCTGTCACCGTTTGCCTTTTTTTTTTAATGGCGCCCTCCTATTGGTTGGCTACGATCACGCCACCTTCGAGTGGGTGGGGGGCACTTTTTCGTTTTTGAAACTATTGTGTTTGAGCGGGTCGCTCCCTAAATAAATGCATATATTAGTTAATAACCAAATGGAATCCTCTCTTTCTCTTTTCCCAGTAAGAGACGCCTAAGAAAGCCAACAGTACATAGACAGATAAAGCACATAGGCTATAGTTATTTACTAACATATGCATTTATTTAAGGCGCCAATTTATAATTGTAACAAATAGTATTTGAATCAAAACATTCTGTGCTGAGAACATCTAAGAAAACATCTACGTATGTTTTCCCACGTGACGCAGCGGAGCGTGACCTTGCCAGCACGGGTGAGTCAGTTGTTGTTTTGCTCTCTGTATGGATGGACATTAAAACATGGTGGCAGCGATAACTGGATAAAATACGAACCCGTATATCGCAAAATATCGATTTTTGCGTACCTTGGAAGATAATTCAACATGGCTCAGATTCAACCTCCAGAAACTTTCGACTTCTCGACTCCCAACGAATGGCCCAAATGGAGGAAAAGATTCGAACGATACCTCGTGGTCAGTGGAATGAAGAAGAAAGAGGAGGCGGACAAGATCGATTTGTTCATGTACTTGATGGGCGACCGCGCGGATGATATATTCAGGACCTTCAAGTTCGAAAAGGAGGAAGAGGCAACGAAAATTGATTCCGTCCTCAAGGCGTTCGACAGCCACTTCTGTGTCAGAAAGAATATTATCTACGAACGTGCGAAATTTAATTCAAGAATCCAAGAGGATCGGGAGCCAGTGGACGAATTCATCACTTCATTGTACAAATTGGCTGATAGTTGCGAATTTGAGGGTCTTCATGAGCAGTTGATCCGTGACCGAATAGTGGTTGGAGTGAGGGACAAAGCTTTATCTGAAAGAATGCAGTTGGACAGCGAACTGACTTTGGAAAAGGCGGTGAAAATGGTTCGACAGCAGGAAGCCGTTCGACAGCAGCAAGTCGACCTGCAGCGTCCCTCAGCAAGCCAAAAGGTCAATCAGGTGAAGTTCAACTCGAAGAAACAATCACCGAAACAACAACAGCAGCCTTCGAGGAAGAAGGAGAAGTCAGCCAAAACAAGATCACGATGTCCAAAATGCGGAGGTTTCACCCACAGGGAAGGACAGGCTTGCCGTGCTGAAGGACAAAGATGTAACCTATGTTCAAAAACAGGCCATTTTGCAAATTGCTGCCCAGATAAGCAGGCGAAGACTGCGGAAGTCAAAGCTGTTTCTGAACTTGATGAAGAAATTGGTTTTCTCCTGGAGGTCTCAGCTGTGGAGGATTCATCTAATCTCGATGAAGATGAAGACGAGTGCAGGAGGCGATGGACAGCAGAAATCCAAGTGAACTGGAAAAAGGTGAAGTTTAAGCTCGACTCCCAGGCGGATGTTACATGTGTTCCTCTGTGTCTCTTCAAGAAGATAATGGGACAGCAACGACTAGTGGAAAGTGATATCAACATTAGAGCTGCTGAATTCTCCGAACTTCAGACTGTGGGTATGTTTATATCAACGCTGCGAAATGGCAATTATGAAATCAAGGAGAAGATTTACGTCATTCGTCGTTTGAGTGAACCTCTTCTGAGTCGCCGGGCATGTGAGCTCTTGAACCTGGCGAGGCGGATTGAAGTGGTTGCGACGAGAAATAACCCGATCAAGGAATTCCCTGAAGTATTTGAAGGACTGGGACTGATCGGAAACCCTTACGAAATCAAATTGAAACCTGGAGCAAAACCATATGCTGTGCATAATCCTCGACGGGTACCAATACCTTTGATGGAAAAGCTCAAAACAAGATTGGAAGAGCTCGAGAAGGCGGGAATCATAGCACAAGTTAACGTTGCGACTGAATGGTGTGCACCGACTGTGATTGCTGGTAAACCGAATGGCGACATACGACTCTGTGTGGATCTCTCAAGGCTGAACGAACATGTACAGCGCGAAGTGCATCCCATGCCAGTGGTGGAGCACATGCTGGGGCAACTGGGGGAAGCAAGATTCTTTTCGAAACTGGACGCGAACAGTGGCTTTCACCAGATTCCGTTGAGCCCGGACTGCCAGCATTTAACGACCTTCATCACTCCTTTTGGGAGATATAAATACTGCAGGATGCCATTTGGAATCTCACTCGCCCCAGAGTATTTTCAGAGAGTTAGGTCAATAATCTTGCAAGGCATGGACGGTGTAATGTGTTACCTGGACGATATCCTGATATTTGCCTCCGACTCCAAGACTCACGATCGAATTCTTCGTTTAGTGCTCCGAAAACTGAAAGAGGCGAAAGTTACACTAAACAAGGCCAAGTGTGTCTTCGGCGTGCCAATAATTAATTTTCTTGGGCACATACTGGATGAAGACGGTATTCGACCAGATCCAGCGAAAATCGAAGCGGTGGCGAGGATGCCTGCTCCGACAGATGTTCATGGCGTAAGAAGATTTCTTGGCATGGTGAACCATCTGGGACGTAAACTCCGAACGACCTTGCCAATTGCACCAGGGAATCTTAATCCAAAGTTGGTGGACTCTCAGACCCTGAAAAGAAAGGAGGGGAGAAGGAGAAAGGATATGAAATCCAGATATGATCGACGCTGCGGAGCTACGGACATGGAGGAGCTATCCGAAGGTGACACGGTTTGGATTACAGATATGCGAACCTGGGGGATTGTAGAGCAGAAAGCATCGACACCAAGGTCGTATATGGTTGATACTCCAGTTGGGACTTTACGTCGAAACAGGTTCCATCTACGAAAAGGAGTTACAGTGCAATATCCAGCCGACCCATCGACGCCGACCTTTTCGGGGGAGGAATATATATATATAAAGAACCTAAAATAATCTCTCTCCAATATCGGTATTACCATTTAAAAAATAAGCCCTTGTTTCAATATTGAGGTGAAACTAAGGATTCAATAGATATTTCTCTTTTTAAAATGTTCAATTCATATATCTATCTTTTGTTGGCCATGAAAGCCTTTTTACAGGAGAAAACACGATACTAATCCTTTAAAACCCGATTTTTCACCTTAAAAATATCGGCACTATATAGTTAAACATGGGTATAGTTGTTGTTGTTGTCGTGTTCAATGAAGAGCCTCAGATGTCTCCATGAATCTCTATCAGAACAGTTGCAATGTCCTCTATCTTGAATGTGTAAAGCTACTGCTCTGTGTCTATGTCAATTTTCTGCAAGGCTGCGGGCATTGCTGGATATGAGCATATGTGGGTAGGTGTTAGTTCCACACCAGTACAGTTGTTGCATGTCCTGTAAGTTCTTGTGCCATCTGGATGTATTGTCATTCTTTTGTAGTGTTTCATTCTGAATCTTGTTGTTTTATGTTATTCTTCTCTCAAAGTTTATTTCGCATATTTGATCTCTTCTTATCATATGTTGAATTATCAATGCATACAGTAAACCAAATATTATGTCTTATTAGGGTTCGTTATTGCGATATTTTAATGGAATTAACTAATTAATAATTTATAAGTATTATTAAAGCAAGCAAACAATTATCAATAACAGAGAGAGAGAGAGATTTAATCAAATATCTATCTTTCCTATATACAATTAATGTATTTTTATATTATTGGTAGTATTATTTATTGTATATATAGAAAAGATAGAATTATAAATAAATCAATATCTAATTAAAAACGTTGTAAAATGCGTTATAAATATAATTTTTCAAATTGAATATATAAAACTAAATTAAAATAGATAGAAAATAACCATAAGATTGACTTTCCAGTTTAAAAAAAGCGTCTAGGAACAATCAATTTGTTTTAAATGATTGTAAAGTAGAAAATGACTATGGTGGGGCATCTCTCCAATAATGTGGAAGCAATTCGGACAACAAATGTGTTCGGCTTGCGAAGAATTACTCCCCTTGGCGTCAGAACAGAGAAACATTGCCTTCATCCGCCCCTTCATCATCTTGGCCCGGCCACCTGGACTTTCCTTTCCAGCCACAATTTGTTTACCTTGCTTTATGGCCCTCCGCCATCTTACTTTTGTTTGTAAATAAACAAATATATTCTTCTCTCCATATGAAGTGTGTCTTTATGTTTCTTTCTTCCCATCTATTTATTATCTGATTTTTTTTTTCTGTTAATGTTTTGTTATTCATTTTCTCTCAAACACTGATTGATTTGATGCTAACAACTTTATATATATTTGGAATATTGAATAGATACTATTTTTAGGAAGATGTGTTGGTTTGGTTTAGAATATATATATTTTATTTTATTTTAGATTGAATTATAAATTATATGATTATATACGACATTTGACAAGTTTTACGCACATTTTTTTTTTTTTTGAACGAAAAATCGTAATTTATTTTAAGGAGAAATAACGACTATTTCTATCCTTAAAGATGAAGTATAAAAGGATGATTTGTGAAGGGTAATGATAAACGGAAAAATAAAAGTGTCTAGGGATGAAACTTGTTAAATGTCGTTTCACAATCATAAGCCGCATTATATTGTATTATATACATTGGATAAAACTGATATTTTAAAAGAAATAGTTCAAAGAAATCATTGTTGATTGGAAATTAAAAATGTCTTATAATCGATTTCTAAAATATTTTCTAAAAATGATACCTAGGCCTATATAAAAATATATGAACATTTTGATAATATTCTATAAAATGTATAGGTCGCTTATCCTGTCAAAATTTGACGTCTAATGACAAACAATTCAGACAATTAATAAAAATATTTTTATCAAATTCACAATGACACAAAAAATTGAGTTAAATATTTCTTAGTAATATTCAAATTTCGCTCTCTAAATAAGTGTGACGCAATATCAGTTTAGAAATATATTTTTTAACTAAAATCAAATTCTTTTGAAATGATTATATTTAACAATTAATTTGATATGACAGCACGAAGACATTTTCTTACAATGGTCCTTAGTAAAAATGTCAACGTCAATGGCCATGGGACCAATGCCTTACCTTACCAAGCTGAGTGTTCAACATAGGACAAGCGTTATAATGGAACGCTTCACGATTTTGCGTGCCATACTTGCGCAGGGGCCATGCTAATCTTCTCTGTATCGTTCCAATTTTAGTATATGTACCGCCGAACAAGTGTTATAATGGGAGAACAAAATCAAACTGGGTTTAAAAACGGAAATTGAACAAACATATCTCTCAAATAACAAAAAATAACAAATAAACTGAGACAAATATGACGAAGAAAACTTTCAATAAAAGTTATAAAGCTAATATTTGAAAGTGACATGACATTCATATTAAACTTACTAGTTAATAAATATATTGCACATAGATTTTGAGAATTTGTACATAAAAGACGCTTCACAATATAAACATTAATTAAATAATTCCGAGGAATTTCAATTAATGTTTATCCTTTGAGGCCTCTTCTAAGTTCAATTATTCATAATCTATGTACAATATAATTATTAACTGGTAAACTTAATATGAATGTCATATCATTCCCGAATATATTATCTCCATTCTAACTTTTATTGAATTTGTCTTCGTTTTCCCAAATTCGTCTTAGATTTTTCAATGATTCACATATGTACTTTTTTACATATAGTTAAACTTCAAAAACTATATTTTATTTAAAAATGAATAGCTATATAAGCAACCACTTACTATAATTAGAGTGAGAGAGAAAAACTACACTCATGAATACAAAACTTGAACAAGTTTTACGTTTTAGCAGGTATATCAAGATTCAAGCAATACCACTGAAAGGTATTTGAGACACAGTAAACTTCATTGAATACTGGGACAGAGGACTGTAGAAGTATAGATAGAGTTTTTCTAGAAATGTTTCTACGGTTTTCAAAACTATAATTACAAAAAGTGGAGCTTTCTCTAAGTTATTAATTTTCTATTAACATTTTGTGCAATGGGTTTACAAGGTAAAGAAAGAGAACCAGTAGCATCATTTTCCCATTATGATTATGATTTTATTTTTAAAGATAAGTAGACATGTGCAAGTAATCCGGGTAAATTTTCGCATATATAATATATTTTTATGATGGCATGGTTGAGTGCTAAGTTTTAACAACAAAGACGTTTCAGTTGCAAAGACGAAGCGCTAGCTAGGCGTCCTTCCACCGCTAAGGAGAATCGACTGAAAAATCTAACGCCAAAACTCCAAGAGTTCAGTGCAACAAGCGTCGAGTTAGTTTAAATATAAAAATGAACGGTACCATGAACAAGTGATATAGCTTGGCTACGTAAGCCTATACGATGTTTGGGTAACCTTCAACAATCTTTTATACGTGTATAATCTTACGATTTCCTGTTCAAACCAAACAAAGTAGCTGCATATTTAGAGGGTGATAACTAGAAATCAAATACGGATCTACACTCAAGGACAAAACTTAAAGAAGTTGTACTTTTTAGCATGTATGTTGGGATTCTGAAAATAACTCTTAATGATATTCGATACACAGTGATCCTTATAAAAGACACACCTGATAATTAAGTGTGAACAAAATTGCTTCTCTCCGAAAAAAAAAGAGGCCCGGCGACGCTAATGACTTTCCACTTTCTTTAGTTTTGTCCATAAATGGATATAACAATGTTAGGCCTAAATACGACTATGAAACAAGTCTGGTAAGCTCCACAAACGACTCTCACAGTGGGGTTGAACCGAATAAAGCTATGCTCATTGTATGGCGGGATCACAAGGAAGTGGTTCATTGTGAATAACTGTCACCAAATAAGTAATCAATAAAGAAAAATACTCTTCTCAAATGGCCTATCTAAAGAAAGTTATTGAAGCAAAGCGACTAGAACTGGCCCATCGCCAGGACATGTATTATAAGAATATTAAGCCTCACGTGTTTATAGAAGTCCGGAGTAAAACCCTGGTTCATGGATGAAATATTTTAATTAAGCTCTCATACTCTAACTTTTATTTTCGAACTTGTTTTTTTTATCCTTAAATATTATCTGAAAGGGTGGAATTCATTTATTAGAAGGAAATCTCACTTTACTCTCGATGATTCCTTTCCCAATAAACCCAGGTACTTCTATGTAAGGTGGATATTTCATCTTATAGATGGAAAAAGGTCGTGGAACCAATTCTGTTCTTTAAATCCCTCTTTCGACCGTGCGGCCACGCGGCGCGCGAGCTTCGCCTTTTCAGCTAGGAAGTTCGCCAATATGTAGTTATCCAACCTATTTGTGATTTTGGCGGAATGCCTGATTTATGTCGAGCATGAAGATGTGGCTCCCATCCAGAAAAAACGTTATCATTGCTGAGAAATCAACGAAAGAAAATTCTGACATAAAAATGTCCAAGTCAGACAAAAATGAAAAATATGCTTTCCTTGTCCAATAAGCTGTGACTGGGCTGGAACAATTGAAGCTGCCTCTGAAAAAGGTTATAAGATGGAGCTCAAAAAGAGGAAACTTTCGCCCTCCACTGAACAGGCACGTAAGCCGCAGTCTTGTACATGTCGCCACATCACCCAGGACATGGTGGCCAGGACACCTCAGCCACCGACTGCTGTGACGAAGCTGAAAAGCAACAAACAGCAGCAGGCCTGAGCAAGTCCAGGTCAATTGCAGTCACCTTTGACCAGTTCTGCTTTGTGGAGCGGATTTCCGATCTTTCTCCAGTAAACTACATCAAGGCCTTGGAGGAAAAGCTTGGAAAATCAACGGTATTCCAAATAATGAAAATGTCCGGCCAGGTAATGGTCGGGCTGGCCAACATGAACTTGGTGGATCGCTTTTTTGAGAAGGGCCTCACCATCGGAATCTTCCTCCTAAAAGCCTCCCCATGTAGGCAAAGGGAAGAGAAGATAGTAGTGGGGAATCTTCCACTTGCTATCAGGGACGAAGAAGTAATCGCGGCGCTGCGGCCCTACTGAAGGGTTGTTTCATTGACCCATGAGGTAGCGGCGAGTGGTGGCTACACCTGGACCACCGGCAACAGGGAGGCCTTCGTCTTTCTAAATGAAGGATTGAAACTTCACCAGCTCCCTGCCAAGCTGGTGATTGTCTCGAAAGGTGAATCGACGCCTGCCTACTTCACCTACGGCGTTGGTGTAGCAAATTTCCACCGTCAAGGACATCGGCGATCCATCTGCCCCTTGAGGATCAATGGAGGACGCCATCAAGACATACGGCAGGGCCCGGTGTCGAAGCCTCCCTTTTCGAAGATCATTCCCTCCAACAACTCCGCCCTTTCTCCAGCTGTGGATTTGTCTGCACCTATCAAGTAGACCCCCTCAATACCCTCCAGCCCTGCCGCCCTTTCGCCCGAAGCGAACATCCTTGTCCATTCGCAGGAGACTCCAACTCCTGAGCTTCCGGTTCCGGCACTGAGCACCAGCCAGTTGCCCTCCACGACCATTACTGAGCCAACAGCGGCTCCTGCTAGAGAGATCCAGGATAAGACCTCACCACCCATCTATTCTTCTACCCCCATGACCCAAATACAGCTGCCCTCTCAGGAGAAGGACTTCGAGGATCAGGTAGAGAAGATTTTATCCAATTGAGCGACGAATCATTCCTAGGCCCCCTATATAAGGAAATATATAGTGACGACGTTATGTACACGGTTCTATATCGCGCTGAGAGGAGGGAGGTCGTTGAGACACTCTCGTCTGAACACAAAAAAAAAAAAAAAATGTGCGAATTCCTCAACATTGCCATTGAGCATGTTGGAGACAAAAACTGCATAATAAGAAAGGACTTGTCCACACTTAAGACGGCTTGAAGTTCCTGATAATATACAGACGTCCCTTCGGGACAAGGCTTCGTCTGGTAAAAATATTATCTTTTTTTCTTCATTTTTTATCTTTATTATAGTACTGTATTTTAATTTTACTCAAACCTGATTATTTTGCCGTTGACTAGAAGTCGATAAAGTTGTTAATTGTCAATTGTCTCTCTACAAGCTTATGCCTAAATAAATCTCTAATAAATTTATAATAATCATTTTTGCCAATGAGTTTTTTTTTATCATATATCATTTAATTCTATCTCTACAGACCTCTTGAAATTATTGAATGTGAGCGTTTAGTTCATCAGTGGTGAAACCCACTCAGAGCTTTAGCCAAAATAATCTTCATATCGCTCCACTATTGTAATAGTAAAAGAAATCGATAGATATTAATCGAAATTGTAAATATCTATTGTAAACCTTTTAAAATACTCTCATTCAAGTAAAATAGTTTTGTATTATCTATCGAATGAAAGCGTAAAAATTTCAAAGGCTAGTTTCCTTTGTATAGTTAATCATTGTTCAAGAGTTGAAAATTATATTCTTTTGGTGGCGTTTCAAGATTAATAACATCAGAAATAACATAGAGAATGTCTAAAAACTATGAAATAGAAAATATTAAGACAAAATTTGTAATTTGATTAATTGTTGATTTATTGGATGATAAAACTGATGAAGATATTTATAAAAAGCGTAGTTGTAATAATCAATGCACGGTAATCGGAAAAAATAATAATAATAACAATGCTTATTACTGGTATTATTACTATTATTCCTGCATATACCCTACATTTCTACTCGGTGAATCTGTATAAGACTGAAAGGTTTTAATAAAGCTTTATGTTGTTGTTGTAAATATTCGAACAAACTTCCCCATATAGCAAACTTTTCTTTCAAAGTATCCATAGTTCCAGCATTCCTCCATATAAATTACCACCAATTAGGTTGCTAGGAGAATATTTTATAACGAGGCAACCATTTAATCCTCCCTAGTAAACAAGTTGAGAGAAACTTGGTGCGTTGAAATTAATTTAATTTGCATTTCCAGGGAGTTGCCTATGAACCGCCTAGGTAAATTTCTTATTTATGCATGCGTATTAATCACCGAAGAAATTATGGCTTGAGAAAGAAGATATATATTTCTCAATTCTTAAATTATAGGTTTTATATGGTACATATATTTTGATACGAATTATTTATATAACATCGGACTTATTTTCAAAAAATATCATAATGACATTATAAGAATAGAAAAACAATCAAAATACAAATATACAGAAATAAAAAATATAGTTGAAATAATCAGGTATATATTTTGCTCAATATTAAAATCATGAGAAGAATTGAAAATTATTATAAATAATATAATTTTATTAGATTATAATCGGAAGGACATTTTATTGATCTCGTATTTGGATCTGTTAAACTTTATTTATTTAATGTGTAATGTTTTCTCTTTAGAAATAAGGGATATTCACAATACTTTGTGTTTTAATATTTAATTAAATTACAACAAGGTTAACCATATTATATAAACAAAACTTATGCAAAATTAGAGAAAATAAAGAAATTACAGTGTTGCTGACTGCCTAACTATGAAGAAAAAATCAAAGAATAATTAAATATTTTACATAAATGAATACAAAGCATGTTATATAACATTACAATTTTATCGTATTTTATACGCTATCCTAAACATCTAGATAATATTTGTTCATAATAAATACTTTAGTATTTCATCATCATCATGATGATACAGTCGAATTAAGATGATGATAATCTTCCTACTCGTTATATAATACACTCATAGACAAACCTTAAGGAAGTTGTACCTTTTAGCATGTATATCGGGATTCAGACAATAACTCTAAAAGATATTACAGTGACCTTCATTGAAGACACACAAGATAATCATGTGTGAACAAAATTGCCTTCGTGAAAAATAGGCGTTTTTCGACATCCAAGACTTTACTTCCTTAAGTTTTGTCCATTAGTGTATACTAAAAATCACGATATGAGAAGTTTCTTCCATTTAGTATCTGATTAAAAGAGAAAATTGCTATGAATTATAAAATAATAATAATATAAAAGTAGCAATGTGTTTCTTTATTCGTGCAAAGTATAAAAGATTTCGGATCTCTACAATCCTTTCACAGGCTTAGCTATAAGTTGAGAAAATGAGAATATTCTAATTTTCTCAACTTATAGCTATGCCTCTAGAAGGATTGTAGAGATTCGAAGCTTTTACTTTGCATGAATAAAGAAACACATTTGCTACTGTTCATATTATTATTTTATATAGTACTAGCGAACCCGGCCACGCGTTGCTGTGGCTAAATTGTAATATGTTAAATTAACATTATACTAAATTTTCAGTACAGTAAAGTTAATATTCACTTATAAAGATAAAAATGTTTTAGCCGATCTAAAGCGCTACGGGATTGAGAATGGAACGTTACGTTAAAATTTGAAAGTGATTTTTATATATATAGATAATATAGCCCTTCATTGTAATCATTGATTATAATCACTGCATTAATAAATGTCAGTGAACTCGTTTATATGTATTGTTTTTTGTTTTCGAGATATTCTAATAGAACTTTCTCACATTTTCTGTAGAATATTTATATATGCACTAACACAGAATATAATCACTATGTCTTAATTTCGCTATAATTATTGATATAAATATTATTCTAAAATAATTCGCCAGAAATCGTCCTGATAGTATACTAAACAACTTCCCAAAGTGTCATTGCAAACATCTAAAATAAAATAATACTTTTAATACTTTGCTACAATATTAAAAAGAGGGGGGCTTAGGTGTTTAAAATGTAAAATGTGCTCTAAATAGTATTACATAGAGCCTTCATAACAAACATATTTAAAATAAACCAATCAAAATATAATAATGCTGTAAAAACAGACCTTGCTACAATAATATAAAAGAAATGAAAATAAAAAAAGACACCCACGCTGAGCCTCGAACCTAGGTTTGTTACAAATATTACTAAAAAATTGTTTATGTTAATTTTTATTTTAAAAAGCCTACATTTTAAATAAAATAATATTTTTAATAATTTGCTACAATAATATAAAAGAAATGAAAAAAAAAAACACCCACGCTGAGCCTCGAACCTAGGTTGAGGGGGTACGAAGCTGTGTACCTAACCTATAGGCTAAGCTTGACGTTACAAATAAGATCATGCGAGGCTATTTAAGGCCATACGTCTGCCGCGAGGGGGCGCTGATTGCGAGTGAATTTACGTTTTATTGTAAACTAGACGAATGACCCGGGCAACGCCCGGGTTTACATGATTAAATGTATTATTCAAACACATTAAACATGTGACCGTTGGCTGGCAGCGAGTAAATGTCTGCGCCCGTTGACTCCCGGCGAGCAAGTGACTGCTCCCGTCGGCTGCCGGCGAGCAAGTGGCTTCCCGGCGCATGCGCGCGCACAGGGAAGCCACGTGCTCGCAGGCGGCCAATGGGCGCGCCCCGCCATCAGATCCACCGCGTTCTAGAGGGCGCTGCTCGTGAGCTATTTAGAATAATTTGAATATATAGTTTTAATAATTGATTTATATATTTTTTTAAAATAGCCTATCGTCATCCTCGTTTTTTTTTTACCTATGTATGGAAATTTTGGTTTGAATTAGTGAACTACTGCGAATTTGTATACCGGACATACAGACCAACCAACAGACAAACATACAAACATTCATTTATATATATATAGATAAAAATGCAACGAAAGGTTATTTCTAAAGAGTAAATAGCCAGAAACCATCCCGGTAGTATACTAAACATCTTCCCAAAGTTTCATCACGATTGGTTGAGCGATGTAGAAGATTATCACTGACGGACGGACGGACGGACCAACAAACATCCATTTTTATATATATAGATCTGAACAAAGACGCAATTAGAGAACCAAAGACGATACCTAAATGAAGTACTCAGTTTCAGAATAACAATCAAATTTTTAAACTCGAGAATTATTCATTTTTCAACAAATAGCTTTTTAGGTATATATACATACATTAGGTATATACATTTCTCCCATCATCCCTTTCTTTTTTCAATTATTCTACAAAATAATAATATTAACAATCATTTTTGTCGAAGCTAAACTGCTTGAATTACGTTTTGAATTTCTGTTAAACCCTCGTATTCACAAGAATTATTACCCAGTGAAAACTAATTTTGGTTCAAATGAGAATGTCGCTGAAGAGATGGAAGCGTTTTAGGGAGACCTCGACAATTTTTACATTTTACAATAGAAGGAATTTTTAGATATCATTTCTAATTAGAGATAAACACTAATGGCAACGATTTCCTTTATTGAAAAGATATAAGTTAATGATATGATGAAACTAGCTTTCGTACAATGACGTCTTCAACAGGCTCAATACGAATACAAGACGTTATTTTCCGAAAGCTCTCCAACCTTACACCTTTTCAATAAATAAAATCGTCACCGTTTGTTTTTATCGCTTCTTAGAAATGATATCTAAAATTTCCTCCTCTTGTAAAATGTAGAAATTGTTGAGGTCTCCCTAAAACACTTCCATCTCTTCGGCGACTTTCTCATTTGAACCAAAATTATTTTTCACTGGGTAATAATTCTTGTGAAAACGAGGGATAAACAGAAATTCGAAACGTAAATCAAGCAGTTTAGCTTATAGAAATATGGATAAATGTTATGTTGTGTTTTATTGGTGAAAAGGCACTATTTTATTAGTCAATTGGGGTCTTCGTGTTTTCTTTAAATTTTGTTCAAGTAGTCTGATAACTCACCGAAGTATGTCCCCTTGTTTATTTTTTTTTCTTTTATAAGAAATTAATGAAAATGATGGAATTCGTATACCAAAAAGATTATCGCCAAAAAGTTTCCGACAGATAAAACCACGTTCGACTTATCTGAAGCAGATTACTCGGTAGCCAATCATGATTTTGTCTGTTGTTAGTACATATTAATGAATTTTCGGGTCGCATCGAAGGTCACTGCTTACACAAAAAGCCTTTGGTTCACGTTCAAATCGATCCAAAATTTTGAAATTAAAAGTCGCATCCGCTCTCTTTCCACTGTAAGCAACCACGGTATCCATCGGGCCGATAATTTTTAATCTCCAACCTTTAATAGGAATTTAAATACCTTTTATATAGATATCTATGCTACTTCATGGAATTTCGTTCGTGTATTTAGAAGGATCAAGGGAAAGATATTTTCTATATTTTTCCTCGGTTATCACATCTGGGCTTCTTAAGCGGTCCACATCAAATATAGAAGGTCTACCTCTTTAAAATTCGTTACATCAAAATCTAACTCTAACACTGGAAGGAGAATGCTTTCCACAAATGGTTAACTAGTTTTATTTTTCCGCATGATTTCTAATCCGAAATCGAAAACCCATGAAAATGATACATATAAGTTTTCTTACTGAAGTATCACTCGCTTATATGATTGCTAAATCAAAAAACCCCATTAATCCACGCAAAATTTGGCGTGTGCTTTGCATGTGCACCATGCGTATGATGTTAACCACTATAACATGCTTTATCAACGCCATCTGTTTTTAAAAAGAAGTATCTTTTTAGCTCTTCTGGAATATTTTTATATAATAAAATTTAATATTATTTTTATTATATAATGAATAATAATTTTCTCATATACCGATATAATTGATTCTAAAATACAGAAATACTTGAGGAAGGTATTAAGCAGCGCATAAAACCATTACAAAGCTATAGATTATTATAAATTCTGCTTAAAATTGCGCTTTTATATTCAACTAGCAATATATATTATTTGTAGAGAAAACCTTAAATTAATGTTAAAAGAGCAAGAATCAAAGCCAAACAGAAGCTTGAGTCAAGTCACGTTCAAGTGTTTTACAAAATGTATATTTTACATATTTAAGCACATATAAAACTAAGATATGACAAAACGCGCAATCCGCACATGATATTTAAAACTATTTTTAGTGCGGCATTACTTTTATGAATAAAATAACTTTCTACTGCACTTTCTGTGTACGATTAAAATGTTTGGAAGATTTTTAACTGAACAAATCGATAGGAGATTCACTACTAATGAACTTCTTATTTCTGAAATGAAATTCGCGATAAGAAACTAAGAGGAATTATCGTTAGAAGAGTCTTAACTTGAAAGCTTGCAGACTTTAAATAGATCATTAATTACTAGAAGACCGCAGTCACTGTTCGGAGGAGATTAATAGAATCGCCGAATGTCATGGTCCATTTGGATGAAGAAAGCGAAGACTAAAACGTGGTTTAATTCCACACTAGCCGATTCAGTGATACGTTAACCATGACGTATGCAAGAAGGAACGTGTGGCCACTGGACCTGCGTCGGACCTGGAGGCTGTTGTTGGGTGCTGCGCTACCTGGAGTATAGAAGCTCCATCTATGCTTCCTTTCTTCACGCGGTGAATGTGCATAAGACCCGTGGTCTTAATAAAGCTGTGTGTGTGTAAAAATATAATTAATGATCCTTATTGAGGATACTTTAATTTATGAATTGAATAGTTATTATTTATATATATATATACATAAAATTAGAAGATTTCTTTATATAGTATTAACTAGCCGAATGGCCCAGGCAACGCCCGGGTTTTACCCGATTAAATGCTTTTATTCAAATACTATTCGTTACAATTATAAATTGGCGCCGTGGATGTCATTCTTGTATAATATATAAATGAGTTAAAAAAAAAATGCATCGGCCGGGAATCGAACCCGGGCCGCCCGCGTGGCAGGCGAGCATTTTACCACTGAACTACCGATGCTTATAAGAAATGGCCATATTTGGGTATTTATTCCATTCACAAAAGCAAACGTTGACGGAATTAATAATTGATTGATGACTCTGATACTTGTTTATATAATATTAAGTTAAAAAAAAGGCATATCCTTATTGCTCAACTGAAAGTTGCTGGTGGCTTGCGCCATTTATCGGAATAGGCTGAGTGACTAATAATCATCTATCTTATCGCCTTTATCACAATATTCATAAATTTTCTGCTAAACTGAAAAACTGGTGTAGAAAATAACAATTTTATCATTATCCAACAATTTATTATATACAACTTGTAATAACTTGACTCTCGTTACTTTGCCAACTGGAACCATTGGAAAAGAACTGCATTCTACAATGGATTCCTGCCCATGTTGGGATCGGCGGTAATGAAAGGGCAGATGAATTAGCAAAGGAAGCCAGAAAGGTGAGCCAAAGGAAATAATAGAAATCAGTTTTTGACGCTGATGCTTTGGTAAAATACAAGATAATTATACAAAAAATAAGGAAAGATCAAATATGCGAAAATACTCAGAGAGAATAATTACAAAAACAATAACAAAACTTAGAACGAAACACTACAAAGGAATGACAATACATCCAGATGGTACAAGAATCTACAGGACATGCGACAACTGTCCTGGTGTGGAACTAACACCTACCTACATATTCTCATGCCTAGCAATGGCCGCAGCCTTGCAGAAAATTGACATACACCCAGAGCAGCAGATTTAAAAACCCAAGATATAGAACATTGCGACTAATGTGATAAAGATGCTAAGTGACATCTGAGGCTCTTCATTGAACACGACAACAACAATAATGACTTTTACCTATTGTAGCAATGTATTCAAAAAAAGATCATCAAAAATATATTGGGAGAGCAATGTCCTCAATTTGAAAATGAATCAGAAATATATCCAACACAAACATATTAATTTCAAAAAATAAATTTTCTTCAGCGAATTTCAATCTATTTTTAATTTTGATGAAGTGGTTATATTAACTAGTTCACACACATATATGCAATCAAAATAATTTAACCAAAAAATCATAATAATAAATTAAAAATAAATCATAAAATAAATATACAAATGTCTAATATAAGCAAAGAGATGAAATCTTTAGATGAGTTATTTACAAACATACTATGAGTCGTAAAATATCATATGATAAATCCATATTTAGAAATAAACAACAAAAGTGAACAACTTCTGTTGCGAGTGCATGTATTAAAACAAATGGTTATTATAAAATATACATACTAGACTATTATTATGTATATAAATAGCATTTATATGATACAAAGGTAATTGTTTAAAACCTTTAAGGTATATATATTAGGGTCAAACAAGTAAATATCGTAAATTGAGACTATTTTAAACTCGTATGATTCTCTTTTCAAAATTAAACAATTGGAGGACCTGGCTCATCAATGGTGAACCCTGGCAGTTGCTAAATATAGGAAATTAATTGTAACCGACGTATAGATGAATATATAGCAATAGGAACAGCTATAATGTAGGATAAAACAGAGGTATATTACACAAATAATAGTCCAAATATTATATATAACGGTTAATGATAACATTTTTAAAGGTGTTTCCAAATAAAAGAATATAGAATAATATTAGTTAAATAGTAGAACAACATTTGAAAATAATCCCGCATGTGTTTCTTTTTAAACGAAATATATTAATTAATATCAATGCGAAATAACGATTATTTCTAACCTTAGGGATAATTGTCAAATGTCGTTTTACAATCATAAGCTGCATTATATTGTATTATATATTAGTTGAATATTCCTGAGTTTGAAAATAATTTATGAATATATGCATGGAAGTCAATATAATATTATAAATACTAATATATAAATATATAATAAACCAAAGGTAAGCGATATAAACATCTTAGATGGTGTTGCCAAAGAAAGAAAGACCTATAGAAGAGACAAGAGTGTCGATGTATTTAAAGAGGTAACAGAAGAGTAGTAAAGAAGAATAAAAAGGATGGATTAGCAGAGGTCCGCTGTAGGACCACATTAGAGGAATGCCTGAGGCGGGCGGAACTAAGTGAGTCCTGGAAGATTATGGAGCGAACACAAATGTTTATGGATCTTGCACTCCCACGCTCAGATAGCAAATAATTGGTCAATACTTCGTCTGCTATTTATTAATTCCCTTGAAGTCGTGTGAATAATGGACAATCGGCTGATTGTTTATTGATTTTCTCTATCTAATACTGTCTGCAAATATTTTGTTTTTAGTGATCTATTCAATGCCATTTTGATATTAGATATTTATTTGGATTGTCATTTCTACATGATATTTTATTGAATCTTATATAACTATAATATACATATTGTGGATATAAGGAAATAGTGCAATTTATATGAATTTATTTTTAAAGAGCTGTTATATTTTTGTTCGGAGTTGTTTTAATAATAAATTCCACTTTAACTTTTCATCTGATAGCTATCTGAGAATGAAGTTAACATATCACTATTTTAATTTGCTCATTAGTAAATTATAAAAAGGGTGGAATATTTGTGATATTGGCACAAAATATACTCTGCAATTTAAAGCTTATTCATATAAACAAAGCATCTATATTTTACACGTAGGCGTTTTTGTGTTTTGCGCTTTCTCTCCTAAGTACATTTGGTATTACCCTTGATTTACCTCGTCTTATAAGGGTTATTGACTGACATTACTCTAGTACATAACATACCTATACATAGAAAGTTTTAAAATATTTATTGTTCATATTTTATACATGCGATAAACAAATGCTTAATATCAGTTTTTTGTTATAAAGAGTATAATTATTGTTTCACTTATTTTTATTTCTCATTAGGTGAATATCAAAGTGTAATGATAATATGGTTTTAATCATTATAAATCCTTCTTTGCAGGTAAATATTGCTTTAAATTAATTCACGTTTATAATCTATACTTTATCTTCGTAAAACACGTTACAAAAGTACTAGTTCAAAACACTTATTTGAATAAATACAACCCAGAATGTTTCCAACTTTTAAGTTGGGACATTGAAGAGAAAAGTATCGTTCCGAGGTGAAAGTATATACAGTCATTGACAAAACTTAACAAAGTGGGAAATCTATGGTGTCAGTGATCTGTGGCAGTTTTCTTTTAGATATTTTTCAGGAGAAAAAGTCAATTTTTTTCAAATTTGCTTATCTCGTGTGTTTTCA
The DNA here is from genome assembly GCA_030710605.1 of Cordylochernes scorpioides. Lineage (NCBI taxonomy): Eukaryota > Metazoa > Arthropoda > Arachnida > Pseudoscorpiones > Chernetidae > Cordylochernes > Cordylochernes scorpioides. The sequence continues at coordinate 45,912,721 of CP092878.1, forward strand.
ATAAAGGTCACTGTTTTATACTTCACAGAGTAATTGTCTGACCTCCGAATATACATAATAACATGTACAACTTCCTAAAGTAAACTGCTGGTCACCGTAAATGCACACCCTGAAAGAAGCATGCAAATAACATGAAATTTACAACATGCATTAGCGGAGCTGAGATATGAAAATAATTAGAATTTCAGCGCAGACGCACATCACGCAAGCACTATTTAAGGCCTCGAGATTTCAACGATTCCAGTAGAAAACAGCGTAGACAACAGCGATCATCTTTTGATAAAGAATCCGAATTCGACAAAGAAAGGATAGTGGCCTACCGAGATTGTGGATTATCTTTCAGAAAAATCGGTAGTCGTGCTGGACGAAACCAAACAACTGTAATGCGGATATGTGATTCATGGATGCAGGAAAGTACCACGGACCGACGTGTTCGATCGCATCCACCTTGGTGCACCCTTTCACGTGCTGACAGGCAAATTGTGCGCATGGCAGTGACAGATCGCTTAGTCACATCACGAACTGTAGCACAGCACATTCAGTCTGTAACGCATCATCCAGTGTCTGCGCGTACCATTCGACGCCGTTTACAGCAGAGTCGCCTGTCCGCAAGACGTCCATTGCTTCGTCTAACCTTGACGCAGAACCACAGACGTCTCCGCCGCCAATGGTGCGATGAAAGAAGGATGTGGACGGCAGAATGGAATGAAATTGTCTTTATTGACGAGTTACGCTTCTGTCTGCAACACCACGATGGTCGGATTCGAGTCTGGATACATCGTGGAGAAAGGATGCTGAACAGCTGCGTAATGCACCGCCTCACTGGTCCTGCACCAGGTATTATGGTATGGGGCGGTATTGGATATCACTCTCGCACTCCTCTAGTACGCATCGCCGGTACTTTAAACAGCTAACCCTACATCTACTTGATTTTGGAGCCAGTTGTCCTTCCTTACCTTCAGGGCTCGCCCACAGCCATATTTCAATACGGCAATGCGCGACTACACGTGGCACGCATTATCCAAAGGTTCTTCGTCAATCGCCAGATTGAATTGCTTCCCTGGCCGGCTCATTCGCCGGATCTTTAGCCGATAGAAAACATGTGATCCATGGTGCTCAACATTCACCCAGAATAAATCCCCAGATGCCACATCAGATCAACTTTGGCAACGTGTGGAAGCTGCTTGGTCTGCTCTACCCCAAGAACACATACAAAGTCTCTTTGAATCAATGTCGAGGCGTGTGGCAGCGGTGATCTCCAACAATTGCGGCTATTCTGGCTACTGATTCTGGCAGGAACCACACTTCGCAGAAGTCTATAAATTTAATCATTTGATACTTGGTCAACATATTATCTATAAAATAAATTTTGTTGTGATATTTCTTGTTTTTCTTGTTGTTACAATATGGGTAGCCAGCAGTGTATTATACACGAGTCTATCTCAGGTACCAGGTACCAGGTAATCTACAAAATAGACAAAGGCATTTCTTAATTGGTTCATGGAATGAGAAATTCTGACAGATCATATTGAGGATGATATCCTAAATATCTATACTTTTAATTAGGTGGAGTAGTACAATTCCAACACGCGCGATACATCAAAAGATGGATTTAAATTTTTCTGTATAAAAACCGTTGTTTTTTCGTTCAAAAAGCTATTGTATTGCGTTTTATTTAGTCGTTTATATTAGTGTTTTATTTTGCAAGTAGATAGTAAAATATATATTGAATGCAGATTAAAAATGTTTACGTCATAATTACAGCAGAAAACAATTTGTACATGCCAAGTGCCAGAATCCAATGTTTTTATTTATATCAATAATTTCTGGTTTATAGATAAATCAAGATCCATTAAAGAAATGTTTTTAAAATTTGAATAATGTTCAAAGTGATATTCGATGTAGAGTCAATATTGTCTCAATCTCTGATAGGGTATATCATTACACTACAAGCTCCCCTTCATATCTCCTTTTCTCTCTCTCTCTCGGCCGTGCGATCACGAGACGCACGAGCTCCGCGTTTTTTAGAGATTGATATGAAGAAAAAGGTATTAGCGAATATATTCGGGGAACTAGCGGAAAGCTAGGATCATGGCCAGCGTGTTGGTGGCACTCCCATCCATAAAGACCCTACAAATGTCTAGAAATCGGCGGAAGAAATTTCCAAGATTATAAGGAAATATTCGTTTTTTTTTAAATCAAGTAAACAGTGGATAAGAAAACAGGCCGCTAGAAAAATTCAAACCAATGCAAATTGAGCTGTTCGCGCTTGGGCTTCGAAAAATTTATAATTTTCCGAGAGTAATCAAAAGCCTGAAAGCGCTAAAAGAAAGGATCGGGACCCCGAAGGCAATCCACCTAAGGTCCCGAAGGCTGACAACACCGCAGCAAGGTCACCTCAACCATCAAAAAGGGTGACAAGAGACGCTGTGACACAGTTGAAGAACAACTGACAACAGAAGGCCCTGAGCAATGCCAGGTCAGCAGCATCGTCATTTAGCCAATGCTGCTGCATTGAATACTATGCTGACTTCAGCCTTATACAGTACATCAGTACTGATTAACGACCACCTCTCCTACCGACCAATCTGATGAACGACCGCCTCTCCTAGCGATCCATCTGATGAACGACCATTCCTTCGAGCGATCAACTTTATGAACGACCACCTCTCCTAGCGACCTATTTGGGGAATGAACATCTCTCCGAGTGACACAACTGTTGAAACAATTTTCTGGGCGAACCATCTAATGAACGACCAATCCTTGTAGCGATCCATCTAATGAACACTGACGTGTCTTAGCGACCCATCTGATGAACGACCACATCTCCTAGCGACCTAATTGGGGAATGAACATCTCTCCGAGTGACACAACTCTTGAAACAATTTTCTGGGCGAACCATCTAATGAACGACCAATCCTTGTAGTGATCCATCTAATGAACACTGACGTGTCTTAGCGACCCATCTGATGAACGACCACATCTCCTAGCGACCCATCTAATGAACGACTATTCCTCCTAGCGACCCATCTGTTGAACAATCACCTGTGTTAGCGACTCATTTGATGATCGACCACCTACTAGTGATCCATCTGATGATCGACCACTCCTCTTAGCGATCCATCTGATAAACAATCACCTCTCCTAGCGGCCCATCTGATGAACGACCACATCTAGCGACCCATCTGATGAACGACCAGATCTAGCGACCCATCTGATGAACGACCACATCTAGCGACCCATCTGACGAACAATCACATCTCTTATCGACCCATCTGATGAACGACCACATCTAGCGACCCATCTGTCGAACAATCACATCTCTTAGCGATTCATCTGATTAACGACCACATCTCCTAGCGACCTATGTGATGAAAATTCACATCTCTTAGCGATCCATCTGATAAACAATCACCTCTCCTAGCGACCCATCTGATGAACAATCACATCTTTTAGCGACCCATCTGATGAACGACCACATCTCCTAGCGACCTATGTGATAAATAATCACATCTCTTAGCGACCCATCTGATGAAGGACCACATCTCCTTGCGACCTATGTGATGAACAATCACATCTCTTAGCGACCCATCTGATGAACGACCACATCTTCTAGCGACCTATGTGATGATAATCACATCTCTTAGCGACCCATCTGATGAACGACCACATCTCCTAGCGACCTATGTGATGAACAATCACATCTCTTAGCGACCCATCTGATGAACGACCACATCTCCTAGCGACCTATGTGATGAATAATCACATCTCTTAGCGACCCATCTGATGAAGGACCACATCTCCTAGCGACCTATGTGATGAATAATCACATCTCTTAGCGACCCATCTGATGAAGGATCACATCTCCTAGCGAGCTATGTGATGAATAATCACATCTCTTAGCGACCCATCTGATGAAGGACCACATCTCCTAGCGACCTATGTGATGAACAATCACATCTCTTAGCGACCCATTTGATGAACGACTACATCTATCGACCTATGTGATGAATAATCACATCTCTTAGCGACCCATCTGATGAAGGACCACATCTCCTAGCGACCTATGTGATGAACAATCACATCTCTTAGCGACCCATTTGATGAACGACTACATCTATTGACCTATGTGATGAATAATCACATCTCTTAGCGACCCATCTGATGAACGACCACATCTCCTAGCGACCTATGTGATGAACAATCACATCTCTTAGCGACCCATCTGATGAAGGACCACATCTAGTGACCTATGTGATGAACAATCACATCTCTTAGCGACCCATTTGATGAACGACTACATCTCCTAGCGACCTATGTGATGAACAATCATATCTCTTAGAAACTTATTAGATGAATAAACATCTCCCCGAGGCACCCATCTAATAAAAGAAACAAATTTCTGGGCGAATTATCTGATGATATACGATCGCTTCTCCAAGCGACTCATCTGATTTACGACGAGTTTCTTAATCAGAATTTTATGTAAGATTAAAAAATCATTTAAGATATATACATCGTCAACACACAATCCAACTTCTAATTAAAGACATTGTGAATATTATTCATTATAGAAAATGCGTATTATGTATATGAATGTTTTTTCAAGGAAAATATATTTATTGTGCGATATGTATGTTACATTTCATAGTATATATAAAATAATATTCAATATATATACTAATTCATTCAACTATAAATACAAAGCGCGATGTCCCGCCAAGGACACTGACGCCCAAAGGAAAGCAATACAAGAGAGAGAGAGAGAGAGGGAGAATCTATTTATATATCCAAAAACATATGCACAAGGCATTTACCATATTCTTGAAATTGGTTTCAAACAAGCATACTATATACATAGGTAATTTAATTTAAACACACCTCAAAATAAATAAAAAGGAAAAAATATCATATATACAGCACATAGTTACCATTATACCTAACACATGAGATTATTTAAAAACTTTGATATAAATTTACAAAATCTATTGAATTCAATGTATGAATCCCTGCTGGATATCATTTCTCTTGGATCGGTACAGAAAATACCGTTATTGAGTCTGTAGTCTTGAAATGCTGGGCACTTAAGTAAAATATGAGTAGAATCTTGAATGCGGCATCCACAAAAACAGTCCGGATCCTCCGATTCGCGGATTCTTTCCAGAAAACTCCCGAAATTACCATGGTTGGTTACAAATTGTGTGTTGTGGAAATTAGAGCGAAAATAATTTAGAATACCCCGGTTGAAAAAACTTGTAAATGTCTCGTTTGTATTATTCAGTAAGAGCAACATTCTTTCGTCTATATAGGATTTAATTATAAAGGGAATATCGATGTTGCATTTTTGCTTGTCCTCGAACGATAAGTTATTCAAGTCATATTTCATATTTTTTGCTTCAATGTAATCTGCAATCAATGGAGTTTTAGCCAAACTGTGAACACAGTTGTACGAAGTTGTCTTGTAAGCTTGAATGCTCCATATTAATATCTGATATTGCTTTGAGTTTAATTTTTGTATCGACTTTCTATTTAGAAATTTGAACCATATTTCTGATCCATATGTTAAGGTTGATCTGAATAAATATTTATACAATGTAATTCTTTTAAGGGAGCTCAAACCCCATTATATGCTGCAAAGAGAGAATATACATTTTTTTTATTCTTTGAGTTCTGTTCACTGTTTCCTCTATATGAAAAGCAAAATTCAATTTGTTTTTTTCTTCTATGATTTGCAATTGTTATTCCTAAAATTTTTATTTTTTGTACTGGTGAAATTAATCCACTCTTAAATTTAACTGGGATCTTCTCTTTATTATGCAAATATAAAATGTTTGTTTTTTTCGGAACTGATTTCTATCTTGTTCTTAATACACCACAATTCGATAGTATTTAATGCTTCCTCAATATATACTAATTGTGTACTACATATATATAGCTATATAAATACTATTTTTAATAGATAGTTATTATATGTATTCAAAAGAATATCCGAACTAAATGTTCAATAACATTATTAATGCAATATATATGTAAATACAAACAATTGCAATACAATCCTCAACAGTTTAATAGCACAATTAAAATAAACACAAGGAGGAAAACATTGGAATAAATTGGTCATAAAACCACAGAATGTTGTTCGCAGATCGAAAAATGAAGAAACACCAGGAAAGAAGACAATTACAAGGTTGTTAACGCGTAGATCGTTTTCGGTATGGGAGGAGACACGATTGGGGAAGATGGCATTCGCTGGATAGGACGAAAGAATTGTGAAAATCCACGCAAGATGATACTTAGCCCATGGCTTAATGGAGGTTTGTTTTCTTTCCTATGAATTAATATTAAAGTATTTGGAAGAGCTTTCCATTTCACCATCAATTTTTAATGCGCTCTTTTAACTCGTGTTTGTAAAATATCGTTAATAGCTTAAAAGAAATGTATTGGTTTTTCTGTCGAATACACAGAATGTGGTCCATTTAAATGGAATTTGATATTATATATTCCACAATTGGTGGAAGAGAGCATCTTTAAATTGAAATACTACTTCTGTGATTTTTATATTTAAAAAATGAATAAATTCAATATTATAGAAAATACAATTACCTGAAATTCAGTTTTTAAATTATTATATATTTTATATGTTCACACACGCAAGTGTATTTCAAAGATATGTTGAATTTCAAATATATGTTTATTTTGAAAAAAGAGCAATCAATTAATAAATCTTTAATCATAAAGGCATATATTGAATCAAAATATCGTTTATTTTACCAATATATCAGTTGGCTGAACGCCAACCTTTTTCAAGGTATAACATTAATATGTTATAATACCTTGAAAAAGGTTGGCGTTCAGCCAACTGAAATATTAGTAAAATGAACGATATTCTGATCCAATATATGCCTTTTTAATTAGAATATATATTTATTGAAAATAATATGATATTTATTGATATAGAATATAAAAAATAATATTAAAAATAGTATTTTCATATATCTAGAATTCTATTCAATATGCGTGTTCATATTTGATATTTATATTATATTGAGGTTGTGTGTGAACAAATTTCTTCTTCTATATTTTATTTATTCAGGCCATTTCAGAGTGTGAAAATAATTAGAAGCATTAAAGAAATGATAATTAAGCGATGAATCCTCTAATCAGCGAACTATCTGAAACCTGAATACCTTCTTGAATGACCACTTTGTGATATCAAAATGATCTTAAGCTAATCTAAGCAAACATTTAATGATTCACTGGATGACCAATCATGGAGTATCTCACAGGAAAACATGTTTTTTTCATGTTATGGGTGTTTCTGCGTTCTATATAAAGAGTCTCTAATACATTCAACCCCCTTTTTCTCCAAAAATTCCACTTAGAACATTGGAAGAAAGAATTTTAATTAAAATACGAGATAGTTTTGATAAGAGATCACCTCTAGAAAAGGTCAAGTTCTGTCATGTTTTTAGGATATCTCTATATTATAATCATTGCCACATCAATTGTAGCGAATTTGTCAAATATGTTATGAGGCAATAACGCGCCATCTTTGTTTCTTTTACACATAAAACAAATTTCTACTTCCCTTACTGCGATGAAGTACTAGGAGGGCTTGACTCATTAGTGGTGAATTCTTCTATCGATTTCGCCAATTTGATCTAACAACCGCTTCTAAGATCTCTAATACTGTATTGGCCGAATCTGATTATATATTCTATAGAATCATAGAAAAATGGTATTTGCGCAAACTATGAGCATAAGCCTTTAAAACACTATAATTGCATTTAAATATTTGCATCGAGTAATGCTCTTCCGCAAACAATAAGGACAAGGCCAGTTAGGCATAAATTGATTATAGGACAATAACGTGCCTTCTATGTATAAGAAATAGAAGCATCAAAGCACAAATGTATATTTTGAACATAAAACAACTTCTAAAGTCCTTACTGCGATGAAAATTTGGGAGAGCTTGAGCCATCAGCTGTAAACTCTCCAATTTCGCCAATTTGATCTACCAGACCGCATCTAAGAGCTTTAATACTGTATTAGACGATTCGGCTTATATATGCTACAGTGAAGAGTGGAATCTCAGAAATAGTATTCAAGCAAAATATAGGCATATGCTTTTAGAACACTATAATCACATATAAATATTTACATCGAGCAACGCTCTTCCACAAACAATAAAGACAAGGCCAGTTAGGCATAAATTAATATAAAGCAATAAAGGCGAAATCTATATAAATAGGAAATGAAAACATTAGGTCATGAATGTTTATTTTACACATAAAACAAACTCCTACTGCCCTTAGTGCAATGAAAAAATAGAGTCAGATGAAAAAAATCTAGAGTATAGAACCTGCATTGTGATAGAAAGACAGCTCAAGCATGGCTATTCTTTGTGTCTATAGAAGATAGTCGCATTTGAAATTTAGTTAGATATTATGGCATTTTTGATTTCAGAAAAAATCTCAAAAGAATGATCATTGGTTAACTTAGTTAACACAGGCTTAGTTAACCATATTTTAATTATAAATTTTAATTATTTTTATCATATAAGGTGTAATTAAATGAGGAAAATAATTAACGAGCACACGAGAGTGTAGAAAGTTAAATTGGCGGCGATCGTCTGAAGTATTGCTAGACAGACGAGTGATCAATTGCCCGACAATATATTTACAAACTCCGCACATCCATTATTTCAGGTAACTTCCTTCCTTCCTTTCTTTCTTTTTGAGGGAAACTGACGAATATAAATTCTTACACATAACTCTCATTTATATTATCGCGGTTTTTATTTTCAATTTTCGGATGAAAATATAAACAATTTATATAAAAAAGTAATTGTTCAATTGGAAGTAAAAAATAATTTCCTAATTTATCAATTAAATATACACTTATGGTAACAAAATAAAGGAAGTTGTACCTTTTAGAATATATATCTGGGTTCAGACAATAACTATGAAAGATATTTGATAGACTGTGACCTTTATTGAATACACACGAGGTAACCAAGTGTGAACAAATAATTGCCTCTGCCTACAAAAAAAAAAAAAAAAAAAAAGATGACCATAAAATGTCCACTTCAATTTTCAGAGAATGTAAATAACTCTTTTTATACACCGACATTTTAATTGACATGAAAAAGGATATTTTTATTAACATTACAAATTTATTCATATATATACAATTAATCTTGGTTTAATTGGTCTTATGAATCGAAGTGTCAGAGTGAAGTAATAAATGATATATATGTGATATCTTGGGACCTCTGGGACCAGTGTTACCTGATGCTAGACGAACCTCGATGTCAACTCTACCGTGCAGTCGTGGTGGAAGGCGACACAGCTGGGCCAAAGGTGAAATAAGCAAACAGAGATTCCACTAAGAAGCGTCTGAACGTCAAGAAGGAATAGGACGAGGAGAATTTTCTGGCAGGAAAGGGTTTACCTTTGATCGGAGCGTCCGGTGCACTGGAACTGTAACGACGACTAACTAAGGACTGACTAACTGAGGATCGGGACCTCCTTTTTATAGCTGAGCGGGTCCGAACAGGTCGCTGCCCTTTTCTGACGTAAACAGGGGGGAAAGTTTTATTATCCTGGAGGGCCACGACCTCGTAAAAGTTGGACTTGGTTTTGCTAGGCCTTCTTCTATTCTCATCTATGCCTGATTAGTTTTAACCTTAATTTTCTCCTGTTAGTCTCCATTCCTTCTATCTGTACAGTTGCTATACTTTATTAGACTCTTACGCGGTACAGATTGATGTTAGTTGAGGCTTTCTATTTGTAGTAAATAAGAGGTTATATACAGTCACGTGGTGGAACATGTGGTAGTAGATATCTGGACTATTTACAACAATTCCATGGTCTTAAATCATCACAGATGACCCCGGATGTGAGAGGGTTCATATGGAGGGATTTAAGAGAGCGGAATAGGAAGACTGTTATTAAGGAAGTAATTTTTAAAAATTAATTGAAATGAGTTGGTATATAACATGGGGTTGATTTCTGTATATCCATAAGAGATAATAAAGCATAAACAACTAATACTAAACATACAATTTAAACATAAATTGGAATAAAAGAATTAATAGAGAACATATAATGATGATAGGTAAAAATATAAATGATTGGATGGGAAAATCATGATCTCTTCGTGATGGGCGTTAGAAAGGGTTGAGGGGTTAGTTATTACTTGGTTGAGGCAATGTCACTTTGACTCAAGTCCCAAACCATTTAATGTGCACGGCGCGGAAAACCTAGGCCATGTTTCACATGTAAATTTAAGGACCGAATAAAGTTACAGTACCACAATCGAAATGTAAGATAAGGGTGATTGTTATGGGTTTTAGTAATTAGTCGTTAAGACCTGCGCATGCAGGATAAATGAGGGCGAAGATCAGTGACCAGAAATCAAAGTTTTAATTGGAGTCGTCAGGGGCTTAGCGAGAAAAAGAGTAAAATAAAAAAAAAGATGTGCCAGCGTGTGGCATGAGAGTGCCCTGGAATATATATATAAAAAATACAATTTGCACGTATCCAAGCCAGAAGTTGGGATAGGTAAATCTGGGGGACGGTGTGTCAATATTGTAAATTACGAAATCAAAGTAGGTCAAGTCTAGCCTACGAAGGAGTTAAAAGTTCCTGCGGAAAAGGGTTAGTATTTATTAAGAAGTAACCTTTAAAGTGGTTGTTTAAGAGGTTATTGAAGATTGCCCTGTTTTTAGATCATGATTTTTAGTTTGATTATAAAATAATATATCATTGAGATATGAAATTGCGAAATTAAGGCTTTGAATATAGCGTTTAAAGGATTTGAAAAATCGAAAATAGAATTGCGAAGTTAAATGCAAAGTAATCTTAAAAAAAAAAGTAAAAATAGCGATGACATAATACAAAGATTACACGCTATAGCAGTATATAAGGGGTAATAGAAAGTGAAAATATTAAATGACCAAAATAAGCAGTAATTTTATCGATAGCATTGACATGGTAGCGGAAGATGAAACAATGTAAATAACATCTAATTTATAAAGTGAGAGAAAATATAAAATGACAAATGCAAATTAGTGATATAAACATGAAATATAAACTTGAGATTATTAGATATGCAAGATAAAATATAAAGTTGATTATAGAATAGAGTCATAAAGCAAAAGTAAATAAGCTTTGGTAAAGAAAAATAAAATAAAATGACACTCATCTAAACTGATTGGTGAGGTAAATAAAACATAAGAGCTAGATAATGATTATATAAAGAATATTAAAATGAAAAAAAAATGTTCATCGAGAAAGAAGAGCAAGTAAGATTATACATAGAAATTATATATCAGGAAAGAATGGAAAGTAGTAGGCCCAATGTATGTTCCTGTTTTTTAGGATGGGTAGAGAGAGCTTTAAATTGTCCTCGATCGCGATATCTTTGATCTTGTTGGCATGAGTTGATCTAACTTATCGAATTTGTTTTATGTTTGACGCGACTCGTGGATCACATTGTTTCCAACTGTGAAACTTACTGAGTCCTAATTGAATGAATTAGTTATTCTGTTAGTGAACTGATTTGTTAATAAAGGTAAAATAACGTGTTAGACAATTTATTTGTATCTAAATGGGATATCGGAGTAGAATAATGGGTTAGGGATTAGAACGATATATAGTAAAAGGCACGCACTAATATTTGATTTCATAGCTGGTGAACATTCATTAGAGTGACACCGGGCAATAGCGGTGGGTCGTAACAAGATGTCGGCTGTTTGTTTGCTCGTGTCCAGCGGAAGAGGGGGAGCGAACCTATTTTTAATGTGATTCCGGATTTAGGTCAGGGGCCCTTTGCGAGGCTGTTTGCTTGGTGGTTGTCTCCCACCTTTGTAAACGCGGTTTTCTGATGGCCATGAATTAGTGACATTGGGTATGTTAATTCGAACTACGCTCGGAGATTTTATTTCTATAATTGTAAACGCAAAAGTGTTTTGATTTGTCACGTTTGGTGACAAGCGTTATGGGACTGACATAGGGAGATACAGAGGTTGTAATTATCCTGTGTTCAAGCATTTGTTAGATTTGTGTTTGTATTTCGAAAATCCGGATATTGTATCTATGGATATTAAATTGAATGGTTGTTGTGGACTTAGTAAAAATGTTATTCAGTCATATCAGGTTAGAAGTGAGTGAAAGTGCGACTTTCGACGTGGACACGCTTTGAGGTGAGAAGTGTCACAGGCGTGATGAAGGCGTCTTTGGCCTGAAAAGTGAAAGAGTTTTGTGGTGTGGCTCTGTGACACGAAGCGAAAAAAATTGTAAATGAAAAGGTGTCACGTGAAGTCTTTGTTTTGTACAAAATCTAACCTGTTTCACTATGAATAACAAATTTACTAAGGTCATGGGTGCTGGTTGTACGAACATATATCGAGAATTTTTATATTGTTAGTGGATATAAAACGTTTAATGTGAATTTTTTTTCAGTGTTTAGTGGGGCGACGTTATGGAGCTTGTGTGGCTCGAAATTGGATTTGGGTGTTAAGTCGCGCATTAAAATTGTTGTCAATTGGAAAAGGTGATGTGAGAGGGTGTTGTTTATTTTGTTGAGAGTGATTTGTCGATATTTAAATATGCATGTAAAAGGAAGGTACGTGGGAGTGTAGCTATGTTGGACTTTAACGATTGGAATAGTTTTGGAAGGCTGTAACTTAATTTTGTTACTGGCGAGGTAGTTGATGGGATTTTTAATTTTAACTTGTTTTGGGAAAGATAGTTGTTTTTGTTGTCGGCGAAATCGGGTGCAAATTGATGCGGCACCTTGCATAAATTATAGGGACTGTGACCTAGGTTACTTCTGTCCAAAGTTATGAAAGAAAAGAACATAGGGGCGTTGAAAATGGGATTAGTAACATTATAATGAGACCAAATAAGAGCGTTGGATTTCACCACGTGTGAGCAACCCGTTACAGGAGGGGAAGATTTAGTAAATGGGACAGTTGTATTAACCTGTCCATGGGACACGTGTTGCTTGCACGAGGTGAATTTGTACAATGTAGTTGGTAGAAGTACATTATCTTGATACAGGAGTAGCTGAGGACAGTTTATAATTAGTAGAAATATTTTTATAGAGTTAAGGGATAAGATGCCAAAAGGCAAGGGTGTATCTAGGATATAGAATTTTAGATTCTGCGTTATATTACCTATTTTTAAGTTTAAAAAGATATAACCTATGGTGAAAATATTGTTAAATAGGGCGTTAATAGTTAAGTTAAATGGGTAGATATTCTATTTTTCAAACTGGTTTCTATTATTTTAAAAGTATTCTGCCTAATTATAGCGATATATGCTCCTGTATCAAGTATTAGAGGTAGGTTTACATTATTGGACAGTTCAGCTCGAACGAGCAATTGTTCAACAAAAATTATAGAAGGAGGAACCTAATGTTGTGCTGTCTTGTATGTCGGAACAGTCCTGGTCTTGTGCCATGGTTGGAGGTTCCTTGGGACAGTTAAGAGTTCATTGCTTGCGCTGGGCTCGTGGTTTAGAGATGGTCGGGGGGAGCAGGTAACATACGCTCGCGTGTTGGTAACTCGGAGGGGTGCTTGCAGGGGATTTGGTGGCTTTCTCAGTCTTGTAGAGTATTGTAGTTGGGCCCGATCTGCTTGGGCGTCGTAGTTGGTGAAGAAGCTCTGCGCCTCGTACGAACCATTGTAGCGCGGTAGTTCCACCTCTCGCGATAGTCCGGTCACGGCAGAAAGCTGATGTAGCGTCCTGGTCAAACTCCCCAGGACATCTGACACCGCCGGCGGGGGGCGTGGCGTCCTGCTGGTTGGGGGCGATTTCCTGCGTCCAACCGAGGGTGGTTTCTTTCTTTTGAAAAGTGGTGTTTTCGCCACTTTCGTAGTCGGGATCGGTCTTCATGGGCTCCTTTGAATCCTCCTCGCTTCCCTGTTCCATCTTTCTGTACAGACAGTGGTCTACTTGCTTACTTGTACCTTGGCGTCCACAATCCTGTCGACTCTTCGGACGGGGGAGTCTGTGATATCTTGGGACCTATGGGACCAGTGTTACCTGATGCTAGACGAACCTCGATGTCAACTCTACCGTGCAGTCGTGGTGGAAGGCGACACAGCTGGGCCAAAGGTGAAATAAGCAAACAGAATTTCCACTAAGAAGCGTCTGAACGTCAAGAAGGAATAGGACAAGGATAATTTTCTGGCAGGAAAGGGTTTACCTTTGATCGGAGCGTCCGGTGCACTGGAACTGGAACGACGACTAACTAAGGACTGACTAACTGAGGATCGGGACCTCCTTTTTATAGCTGAGCGGGTCCAAACAGGTCGCTGCCCTTTTCTGACGTAAACAGGGGGGGAAGGTTTTATTATCCAGGAGGGCCACGACCTCGTAAAAGTTGGACTGGGTTTTGGTAGGCCTTCTTCTATTCTCATCTAAGCCTGATTAGTTTTAACCTTAATTTTCTCCTGTTAGTCTCCATTCCTTCTATCTGTACAGTTGCTATACTTTATTAGACTCTTACGCGGTACAGATTGATGTTAGTTGAGGCTTTCTATTTGTAGTAAATAAGAAGTTATATACAGTCACGTGGTGGAACATGTGGTAGTAGATATCTGGACTATTTACAACAATTCCATGGTCTTAAATCATCACATATACTGTTACATAAATTATGCTATAATATATGATACTGTCAGAAATTATGATTTTAAAATGAAATATGAGAATTAAAATCATATATATTATAGCTCACCTATCTTATTTTGGGGGTTAGTTAGCGACTCTTTATTGCTAGTGTACTGCATGTTTACACATATAGAGAGCACTTTGACCTTGGCACTTGCAAGTGTGTCATAGCCTCGTTTGGTTACTTGCACTCACTGGTGGGGTTGGAATTTTGCAAGTTTCGCGGACCATTTCGTAATATTTTCTTCAAAAAAAAAAAAAAAAAGTGACCAAAGCGGGATTCGATCCCGGGTCGCTATTGTCGAAAATCGACAGTTTATGCCACTCCTCCACTGAACCCATCCAGATTATATCTAAATTAAGATATTAAAACCTGCTTATAGATTAAATTTTAAAACTGAAAAGATACAAAATTTTGAAACCATACTTGGCCTTAGAATGGATATATTATTTGCTTAACTTAAAAACACAGTGATCATACTTTACATAACGCTCAATAATGGAGCAACTCTTTTCAAATCTGGTTAGTAATTGACCCTGCGAGCAATCATCAACCGACGGTGTAGATTACCGTTAGCAGTCGTCGGCCAAAAATTTGTAGAACCACTTCTCACACTGGTGAGAGAAGTTGTAATCAACTAGGCCTCGGTAACATAGATGGGGCTGAGAGCGAATAGGCTCGGGCTAATAAAACTGGCACCTTATATGAAACGGTTTATATAATTAAACTGTTTTTTTACTTTAATTATGTTTTTATTATATCATAAAACAGCCATTATTTAAAGATTTTTTCGAAAAAAGGCATCAATATTGAAAAATGTTATCTTATTTTATTCACTTATTACACACGCCTCTAATATGGAAACTTTTCCATTTTTAAGTGCTAAGAACCCATAATTACAAAATATATACGAGTTTTAATAATATTTATAATACCAATATAATTAATTTGAAAGACCACAATTGCTATCATTCTGCGCGCGCGCGCGCAATATGTAAATAATATACTTGATTAATATACAAGGTATGTCCCATAAGTTCCCGGACTGGGTCCATAAAAAAAAAGTAAGATTTTTTTAAAAATTTTTTATTAAAACTTTTCAAAGTAATCCCCCCTTGCTTCAACGCACCAGCGCCATCGTTTCTCCCAATTGTCGAAACAGTTTTTATAGGCCTCTTTTGGAATGCTCTTCAATGCCAGCAGCGATTTTTCTATTATGTCTTCCCTGGTGTCAAAATGTCTTCCTTTTAGAACTGCTTTGAGTTTGGGCAACAGGAAAAAGTCATATGGTGCGATGTCTGGGGAATAGGGTGGTTGAGGTAGGATTTCTGTCCCGTTTTTCGCCAAAAAACTCGTCACCAAGTGCGCTGTGTGAGGGCGGGCATTGTCATGGTGTAGGATCCAGTCACCATTAGTCCATTTTTCTGGCCTTTTTTTTCGAATCGCTTCCCTTAGACGGCGAAGAATGCTCAAATACATTTCCTTAATAACTGTTTGGCCTGCAGGAAGATACTCGTGATGAACAATGCCCTTGTTATCCAAAAAAGCGACCAGCAACACCTTGTTTCTGGATTTCAATATCTTGGATTTTTTGGGTCTAGGCTCACCCTGACCTCTCCACTCGGCAGATTGACGCTTGGTTTCAGGGTCATAGCCATAGACCCATGTCTCATCGCCTGTGATTATCTTGTCTTTCCATTCCGGATCCGTTCTTGTCATTTTAAACATGTCTTCACAGGTTGCAAGCCGACACAGATTTTGTTCATTAGTGAGGAATCTTGGGATGCATTTTGCAGGAGTTTTTTGAGCTTCAAATCTTCGGTTACGATCTTTCCAATCGTTGTTTTAGAGATGCCTGTGTCTTGCTCTAGCTCCAGCAAAGTGGTTCGAGGATTTTCTTTTATCAAATCGGTGATTTTTTGCACATTTTATCAGTACTTTGAAATTTTGGGCGTCCTTGACGAGGAGCATCTTCAATGGAAATTCGGCCAGCTTTAAATCTAGAATGCCATTCAAAAACAGTTGTTTTCTTTGGGGCGTCATTGGGGAATGCTTTATTAAGCATTTCAAAAGTTTCGGTTGCCAATATTTGAAGTTTCACACAAAATTCTATGCAAATCCTCTGCTTCAATTTTTTTCCATCGTAAAATCGCCGCAGCGCTAGGTGTGACCTTTAAATAAATTAGAATTACCTTGGCGCGCGCGCACCTACCGACTCGATATTGGTACCACCGTGTTGCCAGATATTTTTTCTATAATAAACAGTCAAATTTATTTACATTTTCCATTTATTTATTTTTTTATGGACCCAGTCCGGGAACTTATGGGACATACCTTGTATTTAAATTTGTTGTCATTTATTTTTGAAGAGTACAGATAAAAGTGAGTAATTAAGTTATTAAATTGTACCCACAGAGAAAACATAATTAATGTAACTCTCTCTCTCTGATATAAATAATTTTTTTTTAAGTACAGATTTTATTGGCATCTTGTCAATACATGCAAAGTGCACATTCTGCACATATATATATATATATGTTATAAAAAGAAAAGAGATGATGAGATTTTCTGCTTGAATTTAGATTATGTTGAGGATTATGGTAATGCAGTCGTGGTTAAAATTCTTGAAAGAATAATAATAAAAATAGTCTTGATCAGATATTGCTTTAATTGAACCATGGAATATATATAAAAATAATTTGATAAAAGTAATGCCTGGCTTAAGGCGAGTTGAATAAGGAAAACAAAAGATTATTTACATAATTACAAAAGTTTTGAGCCGGCCAGCGGGGAACAACAAAAATCGGTTTTATATAGGGAAAGTCCCGACATCTGATGGTAGATTTAAACAGAATATTTGAATCTATTAAATATATTTTTAAATGTAATAATATTTTAATATAACATATTATATATGCATCATACTATGTACAAAAAACATGGTGCCTCTGCCAGCGCTGCAGAGTTTGGTGGAGAATCGCAAGCGGGTCTCCAGCGACACCACGTATTTCGCGATATACGAAGAAAACGTTAATCGCGTACTTCCCCGCCGAGGAGATGGTGAAGGCGTGGTCATCCTACTTAATTTAGAATTTCGATGGCCAATGTGTTGAAATATTTAATTATATAGAAAATCTACTCTGTGAAATAAATAATCATCACCTCTTTTTTTTTTTATGAAAGATAACGATAAAAAGAGAAAGTGTAGATTTATAATAACCCTTGCACAATTCATGTTTCTTACTTCGTATTTTTGAATATAATCAATGAATTATACTGTCTCTTTATAATAAAAGGAAGTCTACTAATCTCAAAAACCAATGCAGTGCCTTTGAGCTAAAGGAACACTGCACGCTGATTGGCTAATGAACTGAACGCTGTTTGGCAGATTGAGGTCATGTGACATTGAACCTCCAGTTGGTGCTCGAATAAAACCGTTTATTATATTATTTGAGTTTTACATGTCCCTCCTGCAGGTTGTAGTTGGTAATAGGTTGTAGGTTCTAGATGGAGTTAAGTAGTTCTTGATGTTAAATAGTGGCCGTTTAAGTATCGTTTGAGGAAGGGCAGCTCAATAAAGTGTGGGCTCGAGAAAATGGGCGTTTAACAAAGTGGTAGATCGAGGAAGTTGTAGTTTGAGGAAATGGTCGTTCAAGTAGGTAGGCGTTTAAGAATATGGTAACTCGAGGAGGTGGGCGTTCAATAAAGTGGAATATCGAGGAAGTGGAAGCCCGAGGTAATAGTCGTTCTAGAAAGTGATCGTTTAAGGAAGCGGGCGTTCAAGGAAGGGTAACTCGAGGAAGTTGTAGCTCAAGAAAATTGTAGCTCGAAGAAATGCTCTTTCGAGAAGGTGGGCGTTCAAGAAAGTAGTAGCTCGAAAAGATGGTCGTTTGAGGAGGTGAGCGCTCAAAATAGTGGTAGCTCGAAGAGATAATTTTTCGAGAAGGTGGGCGTTCAAGAAAGTAGTAGCTCTAGGAAGAGGGCGTTCGAGGAAGCGAGAGTTAAAAAGATGAGCGTTCAAGGAAGTGGACGCTCAGAGACGTGGTTTCCAGAGGATTTGGTCGTTCGAGAAAGTGATCGCCCTTGGAAGTGCTAGTTCGAGGAAGTCGGAATTCAAGAAAGTGGTAGCTCGAGGATGTGGGCGTTCAAGGAAATGGACGTTCAAAGAAGTGGTTGCCAGAGGAAGTAGTCGTTCGAGAAAGTGATCGCTCGAGGAAGTGCTAGCTCGAGGAAATGATCGGGCGAGGAATAAGGAATTCAAGAAAGTAGTATCTCAAGGATTTGGTCGTTCGAGGAAATGATAGTTGAAACAAAAGTCGCTCACGGAAATCATCGCTTGAGAAGGTGATCTTTCAAAGGAAGTGGTCGCTCACTAGATAAGTCGCTCGAGGAGGATGCAGCGTACAGACAGACCATCCAAGACAGACCTCCCAGTAATGGTAATAAAGGAGTTGAAGAGTGTAATCGCATCAACACGCCCAATTAGAGCTCTCCTTGCGCCCCATAGCTCCACGGCACGGCCATAATTTGCTCAGATAAATATTTCGTCTTGATGCCGCGCTGAACATAACCTACAAGTCGTAAAGTATATCTATCTTAGACTCTCTTTTTTACTGGTATGCATTGCTTCTCTCTGACATTTCATAAAGACGCAGAGGCAATTCTGCTATCCATATTTTACTGATATTCATGAAAATATATTAAATATAAAACTTTCTATATGCATGTGTGCTTTATAAAGACAATTTTCTACATAATAAGCTTAATTAAGAATAATATTATTATTATTTATTTTTTTTTTAATTTCCTTATTCTATATATCTCTAGATCATAATCGATTTAGCGCGATGTTGTTCCATAAAGAATAAAAAATAAAGGGTATCGGCATTTGCTTAATATTTTTTTTAAATCTCTTTATACACTATTACAGATACAACCCACACTTATGTACCAAACTTAAGGAAGTTGTACCCTTTAGCATGTATTCCGGGATTCAGACAATAACTCTGAAATATACAGTCATAGACAAAACTTAAGAAAGCTGTACCTTTTAGCATGTATATCGGGATTCAGACAATAACTCTAAAGATAAAATCGTGGATAAAACTTAAGGAAGTTGTACCTTTTAGCATGTATATCGAGATTCAAACAATAACTCTAAGAGATATTAAAGTGACCTTTATTGAAGACACACAAGATAACCAATTGTGAAAAATTGCCTCTTTCTACTTAAAAAAAAAAAAAAAAAACACCGACGACATTAAATAGTTTTTACCTTTTTAAGTCTTTTTCTATGAGTGTGTATATTAAGGATTGATTCAGTCAACACTGGTTCCTTCAATCATAATGAACGACATTTTGCAATAAGTGAATTGATAGCGAACTCCCTGGAAAGGATTATCACTGATGAGCGATTTATTCCTAAATACAGGGTGATCCAAAAGTCCCGCACAACTTTAAAAATTAATAACTCCGCGAATATTTGCGCTAGAGCAATGCGGTAAACACCATTGTGTTCAGGATGCAATGGGATTTTTATGGCAAATAATGAAAAATTCGAAATTGATTTTAGTTACAACTTTATTTGCTAGATGGCGCTCTACCAGAATTAGAGATTCAGCGGCCAAATTGCTTGATAAATTGAAAAATATAACTGAACGACACGCGTATTTTTACTTTTTGAATACCAGGAAAGAACCCTAATAATATCAAATGATAAATTGATAAAACACCATTTCGCCAAAAGTTAGAAGAAATGGTTAACGATTTTTAAATACAATCTGAGATATGTAAAATAGGTATATGCAAATTAAAACATGTAGCAAAAAAAAACCCTGATATTTTAGATGCGGTTTGCTGGAATCCTCTCAGCTATTTATATTTCGAAAATAATAACTCAACTTCAACTCTCTCTCAGTATCGATTATATTTATTTTAATTAATTTGAAAAATATTTATCTATCTCTGATGATTTATTTTACTCTGGAATGCCATTGTTGTTTTTGTCGTGTCCAATAAAGAGCCTCAGATTCTTTTCGTTTGGCCAACAAAAAATGTCCAATTTATATACACATATATTCTTACATAATGAGACTTTAAAGAATGCAAATAATCTTCATCTATTTACATACACAACACATCTTCCCCCTTAATAATACTCCAGTCGGTCTAGGGGTTTCTTGGCTCTCTGAGGTCTAGGACTGCGGACGGGCACTTGCACAGCGGCAGCCTCCGGTTTAGGAGTGCAAGAGGGCACGTGCACAGCAGCAGGCCCCTGTCTAGGAGTGCAAGAGGGTACGTGCACAGAAGCAGTCTCCTCCTTGTTTCCTGATGTAACCTCTGGAACCTCCTCTTCACTTTATTTCTGACTTCCACCTACAGGCTTCTCTCCTGATGTTCGAGGAAGTATCAAATTTCTTGTCTCCACTTGTTTCTTTCTCACAGGTCGCAATTGATTGATATGCCTCTTATACACGAGGCCCTCGCAACTTATAAGGTAGTGACGGTAGCTCAATAATTCCAAAATGGTACCTTTTTACTGTTTAGGTCAAGTTGCATAGTTGCGGAAATAAACCTCGCAACCTGTAGTAAACTGCTCCTGCCTTCTTACGGCCTCATGAAATACCTCTCGCGAATTTCTCATCTTGGTATTAAATTCGAGAATCTTGATCTTAAACTTCTCTTCATTAGCAGTTCCGCCGGGGAATTCCTTTATTACAGTTTGGGGGAATGCTCTATGAGCAAATAGGAAACTTTGTAGATTCGTCTCTAAATCATCCTTCCCATTATTCTTTCTCAAAAGGTTTTTAAACTCTCTTACATATCTCTCAGCTAAACCATTTGTACTAGGATTATACGGACTGGTCTTAGTGTGCCGTATACCATTCATTTTGGTAAATTGCTCGAATTCACCGGAGACAAACTGTCTTCCGTTATCTGTAACAAAATATTAGGGCAATCCAATTCTGGCAAGAATTTCTCTAAGATGACTTATAATCGCTTTTCTGGTAATATCTTTGATGATAAAAATTTCTATCCTCTTTGAGTATGCGTCCACGAGAACCAAAAACATTCTTCCCATGAACGGACCCGCTAGATCAAGATGAAGTCGATGCCACGGTTTTTCGGGCCAAGTCCATTCCGAGATGGTAGCCGGGGGCATGCTTGCCAATTCTTGGCATACTCTACATTCTCTAGTTAACTCCTCGATGTTACTGTCTATGCCTGGCCACCAGAAAATACCGTCTGGCAATCATCTTCATTTTAACAATCCCCATGTGTATTTCATGCAAGTCATTTAAAATTAAAGATCTTAATTTTTGGAGAATTACCACTCTTTCACGCCATTGAAAACAATCAAACTCTAAACTTAATTCCTCATTGATCTTATAATAAGGAGCTAGTGGGTTTTCCCTCAGTACCCTTGTGAATTTCCACACACACACACACACACAGTTGCCTTCTCTAACATTCCTTAATACTATAGACAGTATTTTATCTCGGGACGTCTCATATGCCACCTCTCTAAAAGAGAACGGTACCTCATTCAACTTCCTGAGAAGAAGTACCTGGTCTTCATCAAGAAACTCCCTGACACTCGATTCTAAAGGAAGACGTGACAATGCGTCAACATTGGAATTATCACTAGTTTTTCGAAATTCCACAGTATAATTAAAATCCGGCTAATTTTAAGGACCATCTTTTAATTCTGGATGATGCACATATGAATATTGGTTTATGAGGTGAAAATATATGAATTAAGGGTCGGTTGTCTGTGACCAATACAAATTTTCGTCACAGTAAGTATTGTCTGAATTTCTCAACGCCGAAAGTAATGCTCAACGCTTTTTTTCTAGTTGAGAGAAACCTTTTTTCCGCTTCAGTTAATGCTCTAGAAGCAAAAACTATAGGGCATTCTTCCTTTCTATCATTCCTATGACTCAGAATTACGCCTAGTCTATAGTCCATTAATAATGATTTGCATTTTTCAATTAACAATCGATATTCTTTCGTCCAATTCCATCTACAATTTTTATTCAAAAGTTGATAGAATAGCGCTAAAATGTTTGCTATATTCTTTATGAATCTATAATAATAAATTAAGAGTCCTATGAAAGATCTCAATTGCGAAACATTCTTTAGGTTCAGGCGCCTCTATCACTGCTTTAATTTTATTTTCTAAGGGATGCAGTCCATATTTATCCATTTTAAACCCTAAAAATTCCACCGATTTCTTTTTAAATTTACATTTATATCTGTTTAACTTTAAACCTTTTTCTAGCAATAATCTAAACACTAGATCCAACTTTTGTTCATGATCTTCAAAGTCTTTTCCTGCAACCATTCCATAATCCTCTGAAATTTATTTGGTGCTACCGCTACGTCATATGGTAGTCTTTTATAAGAAAACAACCTCTTTGTTGTGTTTATATCAGCAACAGCTCTTTGGCTTCTTCCGCTAACATTACTTGTAAGTAAGCCTGTGATAGGTCTAGAGTCGAAAGTACGGTGCTTGTAGATAATTTTGAAAAGATCTCATCGATCGATGGAATGGGATACCTATCTAATTCTATTGCTTTATTAGCTGTACATCTAAAATCACCACATATCCTTACACCACCATCCTTTTTTGATGCCGGTACTATTGGAGCGGTCCAATATGCATGAACTATAGGTTATAAAATGCAAGAATTCACTAAACGATCAATTTCATTCTCTACTTTGTTTTTTTTTTTTTTTTGAGAGAAAGGTAAACTTCTGGCCTTATAAAACACAGGAGTCACATCCTTTTTTGAATTAAAATTTATTCTAACGTCCTTTAGACAGCCCAAATCTTTGTTAAACAAATCTGCATACCTATCCATCAAATTTTTATATATCTATATAGATAATACCGTAACAGAGTTTTCCATTGTAAAGTCCTGAGCTATCTCCTCCGAAGATTCTGAACTACACATAACGATCTATATACCAAAATTTTCGTTATTTTTTTCTTCGTATGATAGGCCTGTTTTTATTTTCCTAATGTTAACAGTTATTTTTATTTTTTAATTTACTCTATTTTACAATCGTAGAATTTTTGCATTTATCATCATCTATTCATTTGTTTTGAAAGCGCGTTCTTTTGTTTTGTATTTTTGTAATTATATTTTGTAAGTATAAGTTTTTTTCCCCTTTTGGCATTTTGGAAATAAAATACTAAAAAAAATGCTTTTGTGCTTTACATGACCGTTTTATTCGATTTAATAGATTTATTTATTTTCAATTTGTTAGATTTTGCAATCGTAGATCTTTTGCCTTCAAATGTTGTTTTTTTAATTGTTATTTTTGTTATTTTGTTATTTTTTATTATTACCTTTTGCTAATTTCTAATATATATTTTGTACAGCAATGTCTTTATGGTTTTTTTGAAAATAAAGTGCTAAAAAAAATGCTTTTTGCTTCACATGGCCGTTTTATTTTTATTTTGAATAAAATTTCTTATAAAAAAATATTAAAACTTAGAATTAAGCTTTGTTTTTTTATATACATGTTTATTACACATTTAGCAATACTTTTTCTTTATATTTGCTCTTATTTACTCATTTTTTTACTCTTTCACAATCAAATTTTGAAAATGGCTAAATGGCCCCACTTCTCCCTATTTGCTTTTGTAGCTTTTCTTATAAAAAAAAATTAAAACTTAGAATTAGACATTGCTTTTTTATATACATGTTTGTTACACATTTAGCAATATATATACCAAAATATTTTTTTGAATACTTAACTCTTTTAGTGAATTTTTGTCAGGGGGGCTGCAAAAGTGCCGTACTTATGCAGTATTTTGATGCTTTTCCTGTGACAAGGATAATGATATTTAAAATTAAGCTTTGCTTTTTTATATGCATGTAATTTACACATTTAGCAATATATACACAGAAATATTTTGGAATATTTAACTTTTTTGGTGAATTTTTGTCAGGGAAGCTATGGACTGCCGTAATCATGCATTATGTTGATGTTCTTCTCATAAAAAAAATATTTGGGTTTGGAATTGGGCTTTGCTTTTTTGTATACATGTTTTTTACATATTTAGCTCCATTTTTGTGTCTTATTTTCTTTTTTGCAGTATCTTTCATAATGCCTGATTTGTTTACTTGATCTGTTATAGTTTTTCATTTGAATTTAGCTCCATTTTTGTGTCTGTCGTTTTTTTTCTTCTCATAAATAGGCTGATGCTGTATTTGTGTACTCAATTGTTGCTTTTTGTGTCTGGTTTCTTTTTTGCAGTATTTTTTTGGAATCCTTTTTTTTATTATTCAATTGTTTCCTCACATGCTTGGAATTTTCTTTTTATGCCTGTCCTGGCTTTCAGTTTTATAGTTTTCCTCTGCTTGGTTCTTATTTCACCTTTTTTTTCAGCGTCTTCTGTCATGCCTCGAAAAGGCCGTGGAATACTCACTCCCCTAACCGCTAGGCGTGCTAATATGACTCGCCGCAGACACAAAACCCCAATTGCTATTTCTCTTGTTTACTTTTTTACCAATGCCTATAATTTTTCACCTGAAAGATTTTTTATTTTAATTGTTATTCAATAAACTATTATCACTTATTTTTGGTCTTCTTTTTATTACTTATTTTACTGGGGGGTGGTGGAAGGATGGTCTAAGCCGTTGGTTTTCGACCGCTACGACCCGGGTTCGATTCCCGCATTGGGCACTTTTTTCTCAAAAAATAATAAAAAAATTGCTCCAATGGCTTCCGATTCTTGCAAAAGTCCAACCCCACCAGCAAGCGCAAGTAATCAAATGGGGCTCTGGCACATTTGTAAATGCAAAGTCGAACTGCTTTTCACATGTTTAGACATGTGGTGTACTTACAGTAAAAGCAGTCGCCTACTCTACCCACCATGATTATCAAGGCCTGTACCACGTGTACTAGGGATAAGCAAAAAAAAATTATTTTACTCATTGCTCTATACATACAATTATTTGCATACAATTATATACATACAAATATATGCATACAATTATAAACATACAATTTTCTACATTTTTGCACTCTGCAGTCTGATATGTTGTTAATAATAGGGGTTTTAGACAAATATCAACTGTTGAAATTTGAATTTCAAAATAGTTGAATTATCGAAAGTGTTGAATTAGTTTGTCATATGATAGGCCGTAGGTCGAGACATCAAAAATGGTCGAATTATCGTGTGTTGATTTAATTAGATTATATTGTATATATAAAAATATAGAATTGTTGTTTTTAATGAGGTCTTTTAAATGAATTTATTCCTTTAATATGTTGTCATATCTGCAATATAGTTGTGTTGTTTGCAATTTTCTTTTTTTTTTCCTTTCAAATATTTGTGTCCACTCTGAAATATAGTTTGTGAATTTATATTTCAATTTATTTTTTTAAATATATATATTTTTTTTATTTCCAAAATATTTATTTAGACTTTCACAAATGCCTTTAGGATCTTTGCGATGGAACACGTATGGTGTTTCAGCGCATGTGCTCTCATGTCCTTGAAGCACATATACTGACAGTGCCCAAAGTTGAACACACTGTATAGTCTCTGAAATATCTTTGGCCCCTTCGGATACCAACCTTCGCTTCATTCTAGAGAGGCGTTAGTTTTCACTAAGGTTGGCTTTTGCTATGACTATAAATAAGGCTCAAGGACAAACCTTGGCTACAAGAGCCTGTGTTTACGCACGGACAACTTTAAGTGGCTTTTTCAAGTATTGCGAACATTGAATAGCATACATGTAAAGATGACCCATATCTTTTGGTCCTTCAGATTTCAGACTTCCATTCATTCTGAATATTTGGGTTCTTCCTACAAGAGCCTGTGTTTAATTTTAAAGTGGCTGCCTTCGCCTCTGTAATACCTTTTTACCGGTAAAGTTGTATTTAAACAACAATCAACCTTGAAAATTAGATTTTTTAAATGGTCGAATTATCGAAAGTGTCGAATTATCGATAGTGTCGAATTATCGATAGTGTCGAATTGCAGTTTGTTTATTTATTTTTTAATAAGGTCCTCTTATCTTATCTGCAATATAGTTGTATTGTTCGAAATTTTATTTTCTAATTTGTTAATTTTTTCTTTTTTTTTTCACTCTAATAATATTTATTTAAATCTGATAATTTTTATTTAATGCAATTTATTTAATAATTTATTTAATCCAATGTCTATAGTTTCTTCCCTGAAATTGCTTACCAAACATGAGTCAGTGTTTCCTCAGTGTTAACAGTTGGGGTGTTAGAATGCGGAGAAGCAAAAAATCTCCCTACTGAATTTCTCAATAGTCTTACTCCCAGAGGAATGCATCCACACCAGTTAAACTCTAGGTTGGTGCTATTGTTATGCTTCTGAGAAGTTTTAATTCAAAGCAGGGTCTTTGAAAATGGTACACGTGTGGTGATACTGTGCATGTGCTCTCATGTCCTTAAAGTAGTGTAGTTCTGTTGTTTGCACTTTCATTTTCTGATTTGTTAAAATTTTTCTTCTATAGTTTCTCACCTGCGGGTCCTTCGGGTAAACCTGGGTCGTTGCCCGGGTCACTCGGCTATTTATATCTATATATATCTATACTTTTAAAGTCTCTGCAGGCCCTTTGGGTAAACCCTGGGCGTTGCCCGGGTCACTCGGCTAGTTTAAATATATTTCTATTATATTCATTATTTAAAATTCCAATGCTAAACAATATAGAATAATCAAGTTTCAACTGTTTAAGCCATTCTCTTCCTAATAAAATTACCTGGATTTTTTCATTTACAACTATTAATCGTAAATATTGGTTGGCTTCTTTTACAAAAACATTTCTTTGATCTATAATCTCTATTGATTTACCACAAAAGGATTTTAATCTTAAATTTGTTGGAAATAATCTTTTACCTTGCCAATAATTCTTATAAATACCTTTAGGTATTAACGTAACTGGACTTCCTGTATCTATTGTAAAGCACAAAGAATAATCATCTACTGTTAAATTTATTGTGGCATCAGTTTCGCCCTGTACAGAATATATAGAGTCCTCTTTTACAAATTTACATCCCCACATTCTTTTACTAGCTTTGCAGACTCTACTTAAATGACCCAGTTTATTACATTTTAAAACAAGTCTTTGTTCTATGAGGTAAATCAGATGCCACGTGTGAATGTATTTCACCACATCTATAACACACTATTTTGCCTTTGCCACTTTGCCTGAAAGGCCTATACTGCGCCGTACTATTATTGTACTCGCCCTTTTTATCCTTTCAATTCACAGAGGATATCTTGGCCACTAATTTATCTTGTAATTCTCTTGTATTTATCTCCGCCAATTCGAACGAGATCGCCACTGGAAAATATTTATCCAGGGTGACATCGTCGTCCTCTTGTAGTAGCTTCTTTTGCAGGATTTCCGACTTGATTCCAGCCACAAAACGGTCTCGCATCATGGTTCCCAACATATCGACGAAATTACAATTTATTGCCAAATGTTTCAATTCTCTAAGATATTCCGAAATTGATTCTCCTCCCTGTTGAATTCTCTTTAAAAATCTGCATCGCTGTGGTATCACTTTCTTCTTTGGATCCAAATGCAGCTTAATTCTTTGAATGATAGTATCATAGGGTTGATCTTTCATTAGACCAGGAAGAAAATGTCGTTTCCCTGGTTCAAAGTTTCAGAATCTGGTAGCGAGGTAAAAATCAGCACTTTAATCTCCTCCTTCAGATGCCAAAAAGAAAGCCTCAAATTTTTGTACAAAAAGATCTAAGTGTCCTCCACTGGGCTATAGCATCTAAAAGGTATTATTAACTTTGAACTTGTCATGCTGATCTTTTCTACTCCTTTGTTTTCTTGATCCAGATAAGTTAAAAGATGTAATCTTAACCCATTTTCCTATTTTTCCTCTCCATAATCCGAGAGTCAGATTTGTTTAAAAGATGTAGTTGTTATACTTGCATAGACGCCGTTTTCCTCAGCTTTTTACTGGCTCTGTAGATCGCGCATCTTCGTCGCCACTTTTGTGTGTCGTAATTAGACGTACAAGAGCTCAAACTTGACCATGGCCAACAACAAATGTCCAATTTATATATATGTCATAATTTTTACATAAAACTGGATGTAATCCCACCCCAATATGTGTGCAATGTATGATCTAAAGATTTTGATAAAGACAAGGCTTAGAAATCTGGGAGAAAGGTTTAGAGAGAAAGGCCATCAAAGAGGAACGGTCATTAGCAGATTTTATTATCCAGGAACTCATAAAACTGAGTTCAAGAACCTTCATTTCCGGGATCATGTCAGAACAAGACAAGAACAAAGGATTAGCAAAGATCCAATCAGAGTCCAGGAGGATTAGCTAGGAACCAATGGAAAACTTCCACGAGTCGACCATCAGCCAATCAAAGCCCTGAGAAGTTTTCGTGTTAAATCGCGAACTCAGTTTAGTTAGTCAGGAACGTGGCACCATAGAGACCAGTCAGGAACGTGGCACCATTGAGACCAGTCAGGAACGTGGCACCATCGAGACCAGTTAGGAGCGAGCCACAATCTTCTCAACGATCAGATAAGTCCAATCCTCAATAATGTGAACAGCCATAGATATTAGTCAAATCCGACAAATAGCTACAACCCCTTTCTCCCTTGATCGCTGGCCTATTTCAATTCAATTCTGTGTCCTCGTTATTTTTCCCCTGTGTGAATACCTTACTTCTCAGCAAACACGACTGCGCCCACCACAATCACCAATCAATTCAATCAATCTCAAAAATGTAATCTTCAAACATTACAGTGAGTCGACAAGATTCTACAACAATCTTCCAATATTACAGTGAGTCGACAGGATTCTACAACAATCGTTCCAATATTACATATACATATATTTTATACATAATGAGGCTTTAAATAATACAAATATTATTCATCTATTTACATAAACAACAGTTAATATATAGCGAGAAGAGTAGAGAACTGAGCACAGATCCCTGAGGTACACCAGCCCATGTTCTTCGGTCCTTGGAAAATGTTCTATTGACCCGAACCTTTATCCTTCTTCCCCTTAAGAAGTCTGCAATCCAGATTAAGGTTTTTCCTCTTACTCCGATGTTGTGCAGCCTTTCAAATAATTTATACACTCGATCAAAAGCTGAGGTTATATCCAGGAATACGGCCGTTGTCTTCTTTGGCGGTTTTTCCTAGAAATCTATTACACAGGTCTACAAAAAAAACTTTTTTTTTTTGCACAAGAGAACCTGATGGTGTTTCTAGTGTAACTTTTCATGCTGAACTCAAAATTCTAATCAGAAATTTCCCATCACCCATGGTTTTTGCCTGATGGTCTTTTTTTAGTATTGAGATAAATACAGTAATAAATGCAACCAATGTTACGTAAGCATTTTTTAAGTTACATCATTAACTAAGCTAGCGCTTTATTTTTGACAAGGAGAGTTGGTGTGTGGAGTCAAAAGATTCATTTTATTTGTTATTAATTAAATTTTGCTCTTTAAGAATCATAAATATTAATTTAAATAACAAATTATTGAAATTTTAATTGAATATATATATAATTTATTATCATATAATATTATAATCTGTTTTGCTTTCAACTCAAAAATAACGACGAGCTCTGTAATGCTATTTGCTCATTAACAGTTTTAATATATATATTTAAATTCAACCTAACACGATTTGTTTAATAGATTTGCAACAGAAGTGACAGGTAAATTTGAAGTGATTAGTTTATTCTTCTCTATCGATTTGCTTTTATAAATCGTGTGCACTAGACTGTGTCGATATGCCGAGGCGTTGCATTAATATTCCTGATATTTTCTGTTATATTTGTGGGGAATTAACTTTCAAAGTTCAAAGGCGAAACTTTACACCGCTCATCAAAAAGTGCTATGAACTTTATTTTGGCTTTAAAGTCGGTGATCAAGATAAGACTTGGGCTCCTCACCATTGTTGTGTAATTTGTGTTCGACATCTTACAGGGTGGATTAATGGTGAACGTCATATGCCTTTTGCGGTTCCAATGATATGGAGGGAATCTAAAGACCATTCTTCAGACTGTTATTTTTGTTTGACAAAGACTACAGGTATTAAATCCAAATCAAGACATACAGTTGAATATCCAGATTTGCCTTCTGCTATGAGACCGGTTCCTCATAGTGATATTTTACCTGTTCCACAGCCTCCTGAAAATGTAATATTCAGATAGACGAGAGCAACAGTGGGATGACACAAATTTTGAAGCAGGTGCTTTATCTGAACCTCATTTATTAACCCAAGGAGATTTGAACGACCTCGTACGTGATTTAGATTTATCCTAAAAACAGAGTGAACTTTTAGGCTCTAGGTTAAAAGGCTGGAATCTGCTGCATAAAGGCACAAAAGTATGCTTTTTTCGCAAACGTCAAGATGAATTTCAAGACTTCTATTCACAAGAGAATGATTTAGTATATTGCAATGATGTTGTTAGTCTAATGGAAGCGCTTGGTCATGACCATGATACAGAAGAGTGGCGTTTATTCATTGATTCTTCAAAAATTAGTATGAAAGCTGTTCTTCTTCACAATATAAATAAGTTCCCATCAGTGGCAATAGCACATGCATCCAACATGAAAGAGACTTACGAAAACATGAAACTGCTTTTGAAAAAGATAGAATATGAAAGATACGGTTGGAAAATATGCAGCGATTTGAAAGTCGTTGCTCTCTTGCGTGGATTAGAGCTTGGATATACAAAATTTTGTTGTTTTCTGTGTGAGTGGGATAGCAGAGATAGGGAAAGGCATTACATTAAAAAAATCTGGCCAAACCGTAAAATCTTTACTCCAGGATATAAAAATATTGCAAATCTACCCCTGATCGATTCAGAAAATATTTACTTACCACCATTACATATTAAACTGGGATTAATGAAGAACTTTGTCAAGGCAATGGATCGAAATGCCAGTGGATTTGCCTACCTAAAACAAATATTTTCTAGTATAGGTGAAGCGAAGATTAAAGAAGGCATTTTCGTTGGACCTCAGATTCGAGAATTGCAGCAGGATGGAAATTTTCAAAATAGTTTGAATGAAGTTGAAGCAGCAGCATGGAATTCCTTTAGAAACGTTTGCAAAAACTTCTTAGGAAGTGTCAAGGTTGAAAATTACCGAGACATAGTTAATGATCTGTTGCTTTCCTACAAGGCACTGGGAGGTAACATGTCCCTCAAGATCCATTTCCTGCATTCACATCTAGATTTCTTTCCAGACAATCTTGGCGCAGTTAGCGATGAGCATGGTGAGTGGTTTCATCAAGATATATCAAGCATGGAGAAGCGGTACCAAGGTAAATGGAGTCCCGCTATGCTTGCCGACTACTGCTGGACACTCAAGAGGGATCTACCACAAGCAAAGTATAGAAGAAAATCCACTGTCACTGCTTTTCAATAAATAAATATGTTTCGTTCATATATGCCTATATATTAACAATATTTCCAAATTTCAAGAAGGTGTATCTCAGAAATATTGCGTAATAGAAAAAAACTAATGGTATATTTGGATTCAGGACATGTAGATAAGATGCTATTTCTTCGTGAACAAAGAAAAATATTTTTTGATAAACCAGTGTAATGTAATAAGTGTTATGCAAAACTGCTTACGTAACATTGTTTGCATTTTTTACTGTATTTATCCCAATACTAAAAAAAGACCGTCACGCAAAAACCATAGGTGATGGGAAATTTCTGATTAGAATTTTGAGTTCAGCATGAAAAGTTACAATAGAAACATAATCAGGTTCTCTTGTGCAAAAATCTTGTTGACCAGTGTAATTTGTGTGCCGTTGACACCACCTCAAAAGAGAGCAAGGAACTTTGGCGCAGACAACATGTCGCCTGGAATCCAGATGAATGAAGATGTGTTATGTTCACTGATGAGTCCAGATTCTCTCTAAACAGCTATTAACGTCGTGTCTTTGTCTGGAGAGAGGTAGGAACCAGAAATAATCCCCGAAATATGGTTGAAAGGGATCCCTACAGAAGCCAATGTTTTATGGTCTGGGCTGGAATATTATTGGGCAGTCGCACAGCACTCCATATTTTTCGGCAAGGAACCCTGACTGGACAGAGGTATCGGGACGAGATTTGGCAGCATATGTGATGCCTCAAGCATAGGAAATGGGAGAAAACTTTCTTCTAATGGATGATAATGCCCGTCCACATAGGGCTGGTGTGGTCGACACTTTTCTCCAAAACCATGCAATTGCTCGGATGAATTGGCCAGCTCGATCCCCAGACCTAAATCCCATTGAGCATGTATGGGACAACCTAGGACGGCGGATCTCATCCCTCCAACCCCCTCCTAGAAACACTCATGAGCTAGAAACAGCCTTAACACAAGAGTGGGCGTTGATTTCACAGGAGCTGATAAACTCCCTAATTCTTAGTATGGGTCACCGATGTAGAGCCTGTCTATCAGTTAAAGGCGATCACACCCCATATTAACAAAAATTTCCAAGATATTTATGCACTGACTGCAAGAAGATCATTGTTTACCGGCAAATTTGCATAAAATACATGTTAGAATTCTTTGATTTCGGGTATTCTAATCAATAATGGAATAATAAATTTGTGTATAAATTTTCTTTGATAAATGTTCAATAAAATTTGAGATAAATGGAAAAAAAAAGTTGTTCCTTAATTTTGCGGATCAGTGTATAACGTTAAAACACTAGCTTTAGAACATTTATAACTCTAACGAACATCAAAGTACTAAATATCTTCAATATATAAGCAGCGTTATTCGCAATGATTATTTTAATAACAGCTGTTGAAGGATAACGATGTTCGAAATATTATTTTTTAGCGAAATAAAAAGCTGTTACTTTTCTCGTTTTTCCTCATGTCTTCCATTATGCCACTATATCTTCAATAATGGTTAATCACGTTAGGTCTATCCTAGTTCAATATACCTATTATTTCCGATATGATCTATTAAGCGTCAGAGCTTTAACAAAAGACAATTTAGTACAAAAAGAAGGAAACCAGAGTATAGGATATTATTTAATAATACTAAATAACCTAATATATAGATCTATATATGTTATGGATAATATTATTATTGTAAAGAATATTCAAAAGTGTAGTCGGGATGATAGAAAAGTAGAAAAAAATAATTATTTACTACCAAGTATTTTCATTCTCAGTTATATACATTTTATAAAATTAATCTTATCTTAGTGAATTAAAAAATAGATAAGTTACCTATACATATTTAAAACAATTATAAAAGTGGCATATTCTAAAACTATGGTCAAAAATGAAGAATAGCCAATGAATGTGAAAATGAAATATATATATTTTATAAAAAATTTTATTGAATTTTTATATTATATATATATATTTAAAAAATCATATCCTGACCGCTCACATGAGCATTTTGTTATATATGTTATATTAAAATATTATTTTATTTTAAATTATATTTCATAGATTCAAATAGTCTGTTAAATCGACCGCCAGAGGTCACGCTGAGCCTATAAAAACTTATTGTTGTTGTTTTCCGATGGCCGGCTCAAATCATTTGTACATTATGTAAATAAGTTTTTTTTTAATATTTTTATTCTTACGCCTTAAGCCAGGCAGTACTTTTATCAAATTATGTTTTTTCTTATATTCCTTCAGCTCAATTAAAGCTATTTTTGATAACTAATTTTGTTTAATTATTGTCACGAGTTCATTACCATAGCATAATCCTCAAGATAATCAAAAATCAACAGAAATTTCATTTATATATATATATATTAAAAAACGAAATAAAAAAATAAAAGATAAAAAGATCAGGTGTTGAAATCAATATAAAAAATGGCATATCCTGACTTCTGTAAAGCACATGTGCTCCTGGTCAGGATATGCCATTTTTTATATATATATATATCCAAGTCAAACACATAACTAAATGCAATTATAAACAGGTACATCGTAAATGAATTATGTATACATTTGCAATACCCCCATACTTATCACAACGAATTAACTATTAAAGAATAACAATAAAATCCTCTTTTACATAATATAATTGACATATATTATACAGTTACGAGCGTCATTCTTCATCAGTCGTCTCTGTCACCGTTTGCTTTTTTTTTTGGAATGGCGCCCTCCTATTGGTCGGCTACGATCACGCCACCTTTGCCCCCCCCCCCCCCCCCATCATGCCCCCCCCCCCCCCCCCCCCACTCGCTTTTTCGTTTTTGTAACCATTGTGTTGGAGCGGGTCGCTCCTTAAATAAATGCATATATTAGTTAATAACCAAATGGAATCCTCTCTTTCTTTTTCCCAGTAAGAGACGCCTACGGAAGCCAACAGTACATAGAAAGATAAAGCACATAGGCTATAGTTATTAACTAACATATGCATTTATATAAGGCGCCAATTTATAATTGTAACAAATAGTATTTGAATCAAAACATTCAATCGGGTAAAACATGGGCGTTGCCCGGGTCATTCGGCTAGTATATTATAAAGCTGAGACGATTCTATACAATTTGATACTAGGTAACAAAATTATAAGGTGATAAGTTTCGAATATATAATTTATATGCGATATGACGGCGGTAAGAGAAAATAGCATATAATGTTTAGTGCCCCATTGGTTACGGTCTGTTTATTATCTGTTATTGTGTGTACAGTCAAATTCAACAATAAAATTATACAATAAGTTATAAATATTTTGAATACAATTTGTAAGCAATAAATGGATATATAAAAGAGTATGAAACCATGCGAAGTAATGGTAATTACAGAAAATGACACATACTCCTATCAAATCTTCTTTCTCTCTCTTTATATTGTCGCGATGAAAAATAATTAACTAGGCCTTCGAGTTACTTTAAATATTTATTTAATGAGTTATATGCGAAATTTTAAATATAAAATAAGAGTTACTATTTACATGAGCCAAACCGACCCAGCCGTTAGAGCAAGAGGGGTGAACCGAGAAATTTCCTCCTTCCACGTGACGCCACTGTTTACCCCCGACCGGTCGGTCCAGATAAGAGGGAATACCAGGAAACTCTGTCCTCCTGACATCACTCCCTTCACAAGAGAAACAGCGTCCCGCTGTTTACTAGTCGGTCACATGACCCTGAGCAATCTGTTCTTGGACTTCAGGGTCGTGGTAGGGCTTCATTCTCACTACATGGACGATATCTTGGGTTTTTCGTCTTCTCCTAGTATTCGTCACGCCTTCTACTTGATAATTTACACTCGATATTTTTCTGATCACTCGATAGGGTCCGAAATATCTCTTCAATAACTTCTCCGACAAGCCAACGGTACGGACTGGGGGTGAACACCTACACCAAATCACCTTCCTTGTACGTCACCTCCTGATGCTTCTTGTCGTAGCGTTCTTTGTCTTTGCTCTGAGCCTGCAGGATGTTAAGACGGGCTAACATTCGTGCGTCTTCAGCGTTGGTCACAAGATGGCCCACATAATCTTCTGCAGTTCCTGCCGGCTGGTACGGCAGTATAGAATCCAGCGGTGTTTCAACTTCTCGGCCGTGGACGAGGAAGAACGGGCTGTATCATGTTGTCTCTTGTCGAGCGGTATTGTAGGCGAAGGTCACATATGGTAGGATGCTGTCCCAATTTTTCTGATCAACGTCAACATACATCGAGATCATGTCATTTAGGGTCTTGTTGAGTCTTTCTGTCAAACCATTCGTTTGAGGGTGGTATGCCGTGGTGAATCTGTGAATTGTTCCGTTTAGATTATTTATTTCTCGTATGGTCTGAGACATGAAATTTCTTCCTCTGTCCGTGATGATTTCCCGAGGAGCGCCGTGCATGAGTATGACGTCTTCAATAAGGAAGGTTGCTAATTCAGTAGCTTCCGCTGTTTTCCGCGGCCTTTGTTATCGCATATCTGGTGAGATAATCAGTCGCGACTATTATCCATCTATTTCCCGTGTGAGATATGGGAAATCTTCCCAGATAATCAATTCCTATCTTTTGAAAAGGCGAGGTCGTTGGAGGTATTGGGACTAGTAGTCCAGGGGGTTTCTGAGGCACGCCCTTCCTTCGCTGGCATTCTTTACAATGAGCAATGTATTGGGAAACTGTCCTATAAAGTCCAGGCCAATAGAATCTCTTTCTAACGCGGTCATAGGTCTTGGCAAATCCCAAATGACCGGCCATTGGAGTGTCGTGGACATCTTTAAGAATTTCGTGCCTCATCTGTTTTGGGACTACTAGCAGCCATGGTTTGCCCTCAGGGTCGTAATTTTTCTTATAGAGAACGTCTCCAATCATCTGATACCCTTTTAAATTTTCATTTTCAAGTTTTCACGGATCCCAACCAAATGAGGGTCTTTACTTTGTTCTTCTGCAATGTCTTGGATGGAAGTAATGTGCCCTTCTATCTCTGCGGTGTCAGCCAAGGGGCTTATTGACAAACAGTCAGCGTCTTTATGCTTGCGTCCGCTTTTGTAAACGATGTTTATGTCGTATTCTTGTAGTTTGAGGGTCCAACGGGCTAAGCGGCCGGATGGATCTTTCAAGCCTACCAGCCAACATAGCGAGTGATGGTCGGTAACCACAGTAAAGGGTCTGCCATATAGGTACGGGCGGAATTTACCAAGGGCCCAAACAACTGCGAGGCATTCCTTTTCTGTAGTGGAATAATTCTTTTCCGCTTTGGTTAGTGTTCGTGAGGCATAGGCTATAGGTCTCTCCGCGTCATTCTGGATTTGAACAAGAACTGCCCCTTAAACCATAACCGCTTGCATCAGTATGGACATGAGTTTCCGCACCTTCTACGAAATGTCCTAACACAGGCCAAGATCCCAATTCCTGTTTGAGAATCCGGAAAGATTCATCTAGTTCTTCTCCCCAAATGAATTTTTCGTCTTTCTTTAAAAGGCTATTCAAGGGTCGAGACTTGTTAGCATAACTTTTGATGAATCGTCTATAGTACGAACTTAACCCAAAAAAACTTCTGGTCTAACTGATATTACGGGGTTTTGGAAAGTGGACAATGGCTTTCACTTTTTCTGGGTCTGGCTGCGTTCCAAATTCATTAACGACGTGCCCGAGGATAGTTATTTGTCTCGAGGCGAAATGGCACTTTTTATAATTCAGGCACAGCCCGGCCTGCTGAATGCATCTCAAAACTTTGTATAAACGTGTTATATGTTTTTTTAAAGGTCGATCCATAGACAACAATGTCGTCTAAGTAGCATAAACACATGTCCCATTTCAATCCCCGTAGGACGTTGTCTATCATTCGCTCGAAAGTTGCTGGTGCATTGCATAGACCGAATGGCATTACATTAAATTCATAAAGCCCATCTGGAGTGATAAATGCCGTTTTCTCCCGGTCCTTATCGTCTACTTCGATTTGCCAGTAACCCGATCTCATATCCATAGTGGAGAAGTACCTGGATCCAGAGAGGGTGTCCAGCGCGTCATCGATACAAGGGAGAGGGTAAACATCCTTCTTTGTAATTTTGTTTAGACGACGATAGTCGACACAGAATCTCAACGAGCCGTCCTTCTTCCTCACTAATATAACGGGAGAGGCCCATGGACTTGATGATGGCCGGATGATTTTAGCCTCCATCATTTTCTCCACTTCATTCTGAATGACACGTCTTTCGGCGGGAGACACTCTATAAGGACGCTGTCTGACAGGCGGATAATCACTCGTATCGATTCTATGCTTTATTTCGCCAGAGACAGGGAAGCTCTTTTTCTCAAAGTCGAATATATCAGCAAACTCATTTAGGCACGTGAGTAATCTGTTTTTCTCTGTTTCCTCCAAATCAGTAGAAATCATTGAAATTAAACATTCTCTCACATCTGGGGAAGTTACTTCGTCTTTTCCAGCTATTTCAGAACAAGCGTCAAGATTAGATATGCTCCCTGCTTCTAGATCTTGCATTATTCCTACCTTCATGTCCGAAGGTATCACTTGAGACTGGTGAGTACTGTTAGTCACCCACATCACCGCTCTGCCATGTAAGAACCTAACGAGGGAAGAGGGAATAAAAAGTCCTTTTTCCAACTGCAGGCGTTTGGAACCTGTAACGACTACATCTCTGCTGCCAAATACATCCTGGTTGGTGACAACTATCTTGCCAAAAGATTTCGGCTGTATGACACAGTCCAAAGCAGCACAAAGTTTCAGGTCTTTCCATTCGTAGGATTTTTCAGCTTCGCTTAAATACAATTTGTTTTTCCCACAATCTATAATGGCATCTGTGGCTCTGAAGAAATCCCAGCACAGTATAACATAGTGGCTACATTCAGCGGCTACTACAAAATCAAAAATAATATCGAGTCCTTTGATTTGTACTTCTAAAGAACATTTACCAAGGGTCACGATAGGCTTCTTGTCCGCGGCTCTTAGAAGTGGTCCATTTTCTTTAAAAACTGGAGCCTTTATAGAACGTCTGAAAGCTTCAGAAATTACTGAGTAATCAGCGCCGGAGTCCACAAGAGCTTGTACATTTCGTCCTTGTATGTTGACAGATATCCAGTTCTTTTCCATTGTAGCGGCTATACGGCAGGGAGGATTTTCGTCTGTGGCGGCCACACCTCCAGAGGGCGCGCCATCTAGTTTTCCTCACTGCGGCGACTGGGTGAGCGGCTGGGACGGCGAGCAGGGGATTGTGAGGTTCTTCTGGGAGCTTGGAATCTTCCGCGGTGGGGATATGGCGACGGGTTTCTAAATCTTCCTTGGGATAGTTCGCTTCCTGATTCGCCCATGGTGTAATTTTCCGTTCTTGGTCTTCCGAAATCGACTGTTTCACTTCCAAGTCTGGCATCCGCAAAAGCTTGGCGTCTGTCTCTGCAATAACGAGCAACGTGGCCAGGGCGCCCACAGTGGAAGCAGATCGGTCTGTCATCTTCAGTACGCCACTGAGTCCTTTGATTATTTGGTGGCCCATCGGTTCTTCGTCGGTAACCTTGATCGTTCTGGGGGAGGTATTGTCGCCGAGGGCGGAAGCTCTCGGGCTGACGAGGGGCAGAGATAGGAGCCAATGTTTGCTGGATTTCGCTACGGATGACATCCCGTAGGTCGGGAGGTGGAGTGTCGATATCCTGGGCGGCAAATGTAGAAGGAAGAGCCATAAACTTCTGAACCTCCTCTCTTACTATTCTTCTAATCAGGGCTTCTAGGTTCTCAGGTTCAGCGGTCGAGATGATGGTCACATTGGGCAGTCGGTTGAACCTGGGAGGTGCAACACGCATCCTCTTGAATGCCTCGAATCGGCGGCAGAACGCAATAAATTGGTCCACCGTGCTGATGTCCTTCCCAACAAGTGCCTGATACACTTCCTCCGCTACGCCTTTAATCAGGTGGCACACCTTTTCTCCTTCCGACATTCTGGGGTTGCTCTGTTTACAAAGAAGGAGGACTTCTTGTATGTAGCTCTCGATATTTTCCCCACTCGTCTGTGCTCTAGTTCGAAGAATGTTCTCGGCTTTTCTAGCCGTGTCTTCCTTGTTCCCAAATATTTCACAAAATTTTATCTTGAATTCCTCCCACGAATTCAAGATTTCCTCGAAGTTTTCGAACCAGCACTTCGCTGTGCCAGTGAGGTAGAAGATGACGTTGGCCAGACACATGGAGTCATCCCACTTGTTGTAACGTGCCACACGCTGGAAGTCGCTCAGCCAACGCTGCGAATCTTCTCCACGTTCTCCCGAGAAGACAGTAGGGTCTCTCCACCGATGGCAGAATGGTCGGTTTTCTTCTCTCTCCATTTTCTTCCGAGCAGGAAATGCAAGCACTGTAGATAGCTCTGGTTGCAATCCTTGAAGGCGACGACTTCGTCTGGTGACTGTCTCGTTACCCGGCGTCTCCACCACAATTGTCTCGATGAAAAATAATTAACTAGGCCTTCGAGTTACTTTAAATATTTATTTAATGAGTTATATGCGAGATTTTAAATATAAAATAAGAGTTACTATTTACATGAGCCAAACCGACCCAGCCGTTAGAGCAAGAGGGGTGAACCGAGAAATTTCCTCCTTCCACGTGACGCCACTGTTTACCCCGACCGGTCGGTCCAGATAAGAGGGAATACCAGGAAACTCTGTCCTCCTGACAATATTTTCAATTGAATTTTATTATTGGCTTAATATTCATAATATATATAATACAAGTATCAGAGTCATCAATCAATTCTTAATTCTCTCACCGTTTGCTTTTGTGAATGGAATAAATACCCAAATATGGCCATTTCTCATAAGCATCGATGGTTCAGTGGTAAAATGCTTGCCTGCCACGCAGGCGTCCCGGGTTCGATTCCCGGCCGATGCATTTTTTTATTTTTTACAATTTTTAAAACTCATTTATATTATACTAGACGAATGACCCGGGCAACGCCCGGGTTTTACTCGAGTGCGAATATATTTTAATAACGTTGTCTTGGGTGGTCGCTATAGACAGGGTGGTCTGTATAGACAGGTGAATGTAACACACTAATGATAACAGGGTTGCCTAAGGTGACCGCTATAGGCAGGGTGGTCTGTATAGACAGGTGGATGTATCACACAGCTGATAACAGGGTTGTCTAGAGTGGCC
The DNA here is from genome assembly GCA_030710605.1 of Cordylochernes scorpioides. NCBI lineage: Eukaryota > Metazoa > Arthropoda > Arachnida > Pseudoscorpiones > Chernetidae > Cordylochernes > Cordylochernes scorpioides. The sequence continues at coordinate 45,953,976 of CP092878.1, forward strand.
GATATAGACAGGTGTATGTATCACACAGCTGATAACAGGGTTTTCTAGAATGGCCGCTATATACAGGGTGGTCTGTATAGACAGGTGGATGTAACACACTGCTGATTACAGGGTTGCCTAAAGTGTCCGCTATAGACAGGGTGGTCTGTATAGACAGGTGAATGTAACACACTAATGATAACAGGGTTGCCTAAGGTGACCGCTATAGGCAGGGTGGTCTGTATAGACAGGTGGATGTATCACACAGCTGATAACAGGGTTGTCTAGAGTGGCCGATATAGACAGGTGTATGTATCACACAGCTGATAACAGGGTTTTCTAGAATGGCCGCTATATACAGGGTGGTCTGTATAGACAGGTGTATGTATCACACTGCTGATTACAGGGTTGCCTAAAGTGTCCGCTATAGACAGGGTGGTCTGTATAGACAGGTGAATGTAACACACTAATGATAACAGGGTTGCCTAAGGTGACCGCTATAGGCAGGGTGGTCTGTATAGACAGGTGGATGTATCACACAGCTGATAACAGGGTTGTCTAGAGTGGCCGATATAGACAGGTGTATGTATCACACAGCTGATAACAGGGTTTTCTAGAATGGCCGCTATATACAGGGTGGCCTGTATAGACAGGTGGATGTAACACACTGCTGATAACAGGGTTGTCTAGAATGGCCGCTATAGACAGGTGTATGTATCACACAGCTGATAACAGGGTTGTCTAGAGGGGGGCAGGGAGGACACGTGTTCGCCGGCGGCAGCCAATGGGCGCGCATTCTATCCGTGAGCTTCAGAATAAGGCAATTATATAAGTAGATACAAGAATGACATCCACGGCGCCAATTTATAATTGTAACGAATAGTATTTGAATAAAAGCATTTAATCGGGTAAAACCCGGGCGTTGCCCGTTTTATGTTTATATATGTTATATAAATTATATTTTTAAATTATATTTTCTAGAACAAACTCTATGAAGTCGAGCGTCAGAGAGCGCTGCTTTACATTATATAAACCCATTATTGTTGTTTTATTTGGCCAGTACAAAACCTTATGTAAATACGAAATCAAAGTTTATTTTTCTTTACCCCTTAAGTCATACACAGGTAGTTTTTTCTTAAATTACTACCAAGCAAATAGAAATTAATAGTTCTTTCATTGAATTTTCTAAGCTGCATATATAAATAAATAAATACAACTGGATAAAAATGTTTTATTTCATAAAGTTTTATATATTAATTAAAATATATATTCACTCATAGACTAAACATAAGGAATTTGTACCTTTTAACATGCATATCGGGATACAGACAATAATATTGGAAAATATCTCATACACGGTGACCTTTATTGAAGACACATGAGATAACCAAAATGTGAATAAAATTACAATCTCTTTTAAAAATAAAAACAGACTACCAGCGCATCATATACTTTCCACATTCTTTTAGGTTTGTTCATGGGTGTATAAATATAATATATTTCATATATTTTGATAAATACAGAGGGTGTTCACACTTATAGGAAGCAAGTTTTATTATAAAATATTAATAATTAACACCATATTTGAAAATTTTCAAATGTTCTATATGAAAGCCTTTTTTTATTTACAGAACGGCACCTGATTTTCCACGATAGCAGACACTTTCTGATCATGGTCATACTCGAAAGATCCCATTCTTCCTTTACCACTTTCCAGAGACCTTCAATTGTCCTAGGGTGTCTCTTTCCAAGTGCTCTTTTAAGGCATCCAAAAAATGCAAAAATCCATCGGGGCTAAATCAGGATATTTAACAGGGGTTGTGTTCTTTGGAATAGTGTTGATTCCTGTTCTTTGCCTTAGATCTTCCAAATAAGCTTGGGTTGAAGATGAGGTATGACTTGTGGCGTTATCATGGTGAAACCAGACTTTGTTGCTCTGTTTTCCATAGATAGAGGGAATATCATTTAAAAATATAGGTTCTAAAATGTTGTGTTGATAGTACTCCGAGTTTATTTTGGCATTTCTTTCAACTTTTATTATTTTTAATTTTTCTTCATATGATATACCGCATGCCACCATATTTCCTTTGGGGTAACTTTCGGCACATTCCTTCAACCAAATTGGCCTAGATTTTTCGACCCTTTTTTGATAGTATATAGCTCTTTTTCTGTCGCAATCGGTTAAATATACCCATGCTTCGTCATATGTAACAATAAATTTCCATCTATCAGCAGCCAAGAAATTTTCATAAAAATATCTGCTGATAGTGTGTCGCTGACGAATATGGCTCTGAAACAATTTGTCAACCGTATGCTTTTTTTTTAGCTTTTAGGCCTAAATCTTTATTTATTATTTTATTTATTGTTGACACTGATGTTCCTATTAATTTGGCTATATCTCTTTGTGGCATAGGATTTTCTTTTGTAATATAATTGTTCACTTTTTTGACAGTTGCAGGAGTTCTCACAGATATAGGCTGATAATCTTTTGTTCATTTCTTCGTAGGTGCTTTGAATAAAAACTTGATATTTTTGTGGTGAATTATATTATAAATACCTTTGTTTAGAAATGTTGTTATCATCTTGTTTGCATATTTTAATTATGTCCAAATAGGTAAGATTATCTCTGGAAAGTGGTAAAGGAAGAATAGGATCTTCTGAGTATGACCATGATCAGAAAGTGTCTGCTATCGTGGAAAATCAGGTGCCGTTCTGTAAATAAACAGAAAGGCTTTCAATTAGAACATTTGAAAATTTTCAAATATGGTAATTATTTTTAATATTTTATAATAAAACTTGTTTCCTATAAGTGTGAACACCCTCTGTATAAATACACCTATCCCCCGATTTACACGGTAGATACGTTCCTGAGAAAAACGTGTAAATCGGGGGATAGGTGTACACAGAAATAAAAATAAAATGCATTGACAGGTTAATATATGTAGTCAGCACATTAGCTCGGGGTTCCTCGTGAAATGTGTACACAGCGCATGTGTTCAATCACAGTAGCATTCAGTATAGTGCGATAAAAACAACAACAAAAAAACGTATTTGGAAAACCGTGTAAAAGCGAAAAAGTGTAAAAAAAGTACCGTGTTTATCGGGGGATAGGTGTAGTTAACCAATAGAATATTATATAGAATAGAAATAGAATAAATTAATACACGAAATGAATCTTAAATTATGATTTAGACCTTGAATATTATAGATTATAATATTCTCCACTTGGCTTGTCCTATTTTCGCTATTTTCTTTTATATTTTCCTATATACGAGGAAGTTTATTCATCAAAAATATCAATAAAAATAAATATTTTCTTCTCAAATTATATATAGATTATATTTCAAATTATAATATAAATTATTTAATTTCTGTCAATTTGTAAAATAACATTTTTATATTTAGAAAATTTCAACCAAAGAGAATATATAATCTTCCGAAAATAATTTTAAGGAAAAGAAATAAGTCCAAATTGAAAAAGCGATAAATTTTATTGTCATTTCTGAAACTGGATATGAACTCGATAAACTCACTGGAAACTTGAAAGAACGCCTTGTGAGAAAAATTCTATTTGTATTATATATATTTAGAAGGATATTTTAAATTTTCACATTCAAATGAATGATATGATATTTTAATATAGTTTATATGGATAATAACTATATATTTTAATATGTGAAATATATTAATATCCTGTTTATTCAGTAATCTGTGTTGTGAAATTCGAGGAATAGGTCTTATTTCATGATAAGGTATAGGAGATTATTTTTGATAATTATGAATAAAATCATATTTCATGTAAAATTTCTATAGGAAACATTTCTCTATCGTATATTCGGGTAATAAGTATTTATTTAGAGATATAATTATCGATAAAGAGTCTAGCATCAGTATCACTATAAAAGGAAGTTCAAAAAATGGAAAATAACAGCGGTATAGTAGATTAAACTGGCAAAATCGCTGGGAGGGTTCACCACTGATGAGCCAGGCCCTCTCTCCCTCCCATTAGTTTTTCCATTGCAGTAATGACAGTAGAAATTGTGTTTTTTTATTTTAAATAATCATACGCGTCTATAATTGTTTCGAATTTTGATAACAGATGGCGCGCTAATGCATGATAATAGATAAATATGTTAAAAGTTGAAAACATCAGAGTATAATAATTTTTAGAGGTTTGCGGATTTCTCGATAAATTACAAAAAAAGTATAAGACACCGCAACTATTTTTTATTATTTGTATAAAGTAGCTTTCGAGCAAGCCTTTTTCATCAAACTAAAAAGGTAATGGAGAGATATTATATAGAATTTTAAAGTTATATATGCAATTTTGGGTATAAGTTTATTATTTTTTAAATGTTTTAATTCAGGTACCTAGCTTTCTCTTTTGGGCATGAAATGCAAGTTATACAAATTATAAAATTTTTAAATAATTAATTTCCATAATAAACAATTATATCAATATACCCTTCTTTAGAATACAATCAAAAGATATGAAATATATATAGATAAGTGCAAAAATACACTAAAAAAACTAAAAATATTTTTTCTAAGATACAATAAACAAATTTAACAATTGCATTCATATCGCAAACTTCCACCTGTTTCTGTAGAATTTCCTAACCGAATAAGACATCCATTGTTGTGAAGCAGCCGATCGAGGAGTGTCTAGACCAAAAGAAAAAAAAGTTATTGATCACAATTTGGACAATGTATTTTACTTTTGTATTTGCCGCACTTGATAAGACTTGATAAATGATGCCAAAATGTCACTCCTTTAAATGGGAAAAAGAAATTTAAAACTGCACTAATGTAAAACAATTTAATTCAATCGATTCAAATTGTTCCTATGTGAATATTCATGTTATATACATAATATATACATGTTTTATAAAATATATGTATTGAATATATATATTTACATATGTTTTGATATCTAAATTGCTCATGTTAACGGTCAGGATATATCTTTTTTTTTCTCTTATTCTTCACATGTTTCAATGTAGAATAGAAATTATGTATAAATATTATATGGAGTTATATAGGTATTTATGTAATTTATAAATTGAACCAATGAAATTTATCATAAATATAATTATACAAGGTGGGATAAATAAATAAGGTGAATTATAATTTATTTAAAAAAAATGAGAACGATATTAAAAATTAGGACTTGATTTATTCAAAATAATCACCTTGGCTTGTTATACATTGTCTCCATCGTTCTGGCAATTTGTAAATACTCTCCTTATAGGCACTCTTAGGAAGCGTGTGAAAAAAATCTTGCACCACTTTCTGGACATCTTCATCCGAGTCAAATCGCTTTCCCTTTAACTCCTTCTTTAGTAGTCCAAAAAGAAAACAGTCAGAGGGGGCTAGGTCTGGACTATATGCAAGATGTGTGTGTGTTCTAAAATTTAAAACCTAATTTAATGATTGTAGATACAGTTTTACATGATGTATGCGGCCTTGCATTATCATGAAGGAAGAGAACACCTTTACTAAGCTTCCGCTTTTATTTTTTTTTTCGTTTTTCGTCCATTTTTGAACTCGTTAACCCATTTATAAATGTTTTTTTTTTTTTGAGACAAACAAGACTCACCATAGATATTTTTCATTCTTTGGCATATTTGAGATGTTTGAATACGTTCTGCATTCAAGAAACGAATAACGTGGTGTAATCCTTCAAGGAAGCTTCCATTTTAGTTTATTTATAAGTCTCGCGCCGCGCGTGGGAAAAAAAGAACAGAACACCTATATAAACCTATTGTTGTTGTTTCCCGTTTTTTAAGAATAAGGCGACTTTAAATCGTTCAATCGAATGATGCTTATGTGTAACGCCATCTTTCGGAATAATATCAACTTGTCGTTGATATTTTAATTTAAAAATACTATCGAATACCCTCGATGAATCGAACAAAATAACCATGTACGTTTTTAGAGCTGCTGTGTGTAGGGAGTATCCGCCATTTTTTAAAAGATTAATATATTGAAAAAACAATAGAAAAAAATAATAAAAGATAAGTGGGTCAGGTGTTTATATTGAAAATAAAAAAAGACATATCCTGACCACGAGCAATGTGCTTTTTAGATGGCAGAACGCCATCTAGTGGAGCAAAAATAAACTAAACGTTTATTTAACTTGCTCGGTAATATTTGGCCAGCCCAATTTCTTGATAAATCAAGAAAAGCCATCAACGAATATTATTAAAATACACATCAACGATAAGTTTATATTTTTACGACAGATGAAGCAATATATAAACAATTTTAAGTTGCATTTGCATGATCAGGCATTTCCTATCGTGCAGCTAAAAGTTGCTGATGGCCTGCGCCATTTGTCGGAATAAATATCAACTATTTGTTTAATTTTATTTATTACAGAGTTGGTTAAATACCCATTCTTGATCAATTATGAGAAGCTAAACACATGCGCGTTTCGTGCTCTTGGCCCTCGTCTCAGTGTGGTGCAAGCTGTACTTCTACGACCAAAAAAAACTGGTCATTCAGGCATCCTGAAAAATCATGAAACTGGTAATTAAGGCCAGAAGTGTGTGAGGACGCGAAACAATGAGAAATAAATAGTACAAATGTGAAATTGTACTGGGATAAAGTGAATATATGTACGAAAATTTTACTTTGAAAATCCTTACCGTGAATTCTTTTGAAGTCCAATAAATATAAACAGAAGAGCTAAGTATAATAGTTAAGCAGTCTGGTATATTGAACTGGCGTAAAACCGTTGAGAGTATTCACCACTGATGAGCTATATTCACCCTAATATTTTTCCACAGAAAATAACCGCAGTAAGGGCAGAGAAAGAGAAATTTATATTTAAACTACTTTTATTATATCGTTCATACATGATTATATAAGGTTGAATATACAAAAAATATATATACAGTTAAACCTGTCTATAGCGCTCCCTCTTGGGACTCACCAAAATAGCGTGCTATAGACATAGTGCTATAGAGTGTGTTATAGACAGGTCACTTTTAATGTAAAATGTTTACATTTTAATGTTTAAAATTGGGCGCTATAGAGAGGAAGGCGCTATTTAGAGGGGGCGCTATAGACAGTTTAATTGTATATGAATACATAAGATTAAATAAGTATAAATATGGGAATAAATAGATGAGAGATAAGTAAATTGCTTATATTGAGAAAATGTGTTAATATAATATTATATCCTAAATAAAGATGGTGTCTGCACTAATTATCTTGAAATTAATAATATATTTAGCACATCAGAAAAACAATTTTCATGAAAATAAAAATTACAATAAAGTGCCACCAACCTGCCAAATCAATTCCTAGGAAAAAAATGACTACTTTTTTTTGTTACTTTTTTCGCCACCTTCAATGGCGCTTGTGACGAGAGAATTTAGCTGACCCTACAAGATTTTTACTTTTTCTTTTATTCTCCAGTTCCTCTAAGAACAACTACCTTTTAAACCAGTATCTTTTTTCATCCGTGAAACAGACTTCCTACTTCCGTAACTATTATTATCTTTTTTATTTTCTATTCTCTCAATTTTTATTCAAAACACAACTTATAAATTATGAAAATGGCATCTCCTTATCGTGCAACTGAAAGTTGTTGATGGCTTGCGCCATCTATCGGAATAAATATCAACTATTCTCGTTGATTTTTAATTATTCCAGAATTGGCTAAATACCCATTCTTGATTAATCAAGGAAAGCTAACCACTGACGGGTTTAGGTCTGTTGGCCCTCATCAGCGTGGTGTAAGCTGTACCTCAACGACCAAAAAAACTGGTCCTTTTTTTTGCACATTTATGCACCTTATCCCAGTACAATATCACATTTGTACTATCTTTTAACAACTTCTAAAATTCGACAATATCGTAAAAATCTCAAATGATTTAAATCTCATGGTCATAAATAATTACAAAGGTTTCTTGAGATGAGTTTTTTTCTTCTTATTTTTATTGAAGTAGTGCCAAAGCTTTCGGGCATCTCTGCCTTTCTATAGTTTGGCATCAGACGGAGTTTTTTCGTTTATTTATATTCTCCTGTAAAATGGCAGAAATTCCCTAAAGCTTGAGACTGCTTTAATAAGAAAAAAAGATAAAAGAAAATTATACCCACAAAAAAAAAAAAACTTAGCCCGAAACCATGGTCTCTAAGTGGACGCTTCTCAGTTTGCCAAAGCTGATGTTGTGAAAATTGACAATTAAAACAAATTTATTGATAACTCAATAAATATTTACAAAATGAGGAAGAGATCACAGAAACATTTAGAGAAAATAAAAAGATAGCGAAAAGCTGGTGTTGTGGCTTTGTCATTGTGACTCGAGGTGGATAGTTTGCGGCGACGGTCAATATATGGTGCCAAGTTTTGACGTTTATTTTGACAGGAGAGGCGCCCTATGCTTCTATGGATAAAAACCTTGTAATTATTTAATTGTGAAAACCTAATAAAAACAACATCGATATTTGACATGAAACAGATACAAAAAGAACAATATGATTTTAGAAATAATACATATCTATATATATATAAATACAAATCAGGCTGTAAAATAGAATATATATACGCAAATTGAGAATGGATAAAATATGCAGAACATATATTAGGTGTACCTTTGTAATTCACACAGAAATTTTAATGTCTAGGCATTCTATAGAATAACTGAATTACGTATTTTGATACATGACAGGATTTTCTTAGAACACAAATAGAAAGAGAATAGATTTCAAAGTAATTTCAAATTTTATATAATGCATATTTTAAAATTTATATTACATCGAAATTTTATCAAAGCTATACTTTATATTTAAAATATATTAGAACCTCTCTTTAGCGGACACCTCTCTACAAAGGACAGTTTACATTTGCAAAATTACCATTTTTACTATTTAGCAACTCTCCGGTAAGAGGACACTTCTCCCTAAAGGACACTTTGGCTCTGCAATTAAGTGTCCTTCACATGGCGGTTCTACTGTATTAGTTTGAGAATACTCCTATTATGTGCGTGATTCGTTATATCGTATTATCTCGTATATCATATATCGTATATCATATCTCGTATATCACTTATCAAAATTCGAAACTATTATAGACGCGTATAATTATTTTTAAAAATAAATAATTTCTATTGTCCTTAATGCTTTTAATATATAAAGATATAAAACAAAAGGACTTAAAGGCGCGAATGTTTCTTTTATATATAAAACGAACTTCTACTGTCCTTACTGCGATGAAAAAATATATTGGGAGGGCTTGGCTCATCATTGGTGAACCCTCCCAGCGGTTTCGCCAATTTAATTCACCAGACCGCTTCTCAGAGCTCTAATACTGTATTGGATCATTCTGCTTTTATATGCTACACTGAAGGATGGAATCTTAGAAATGGTTTTCAAGTAAACTATGGACATAAGCTTATAGGACAGTAGAATTACATTCAAATATTTGCTTCGAGCAATGCTCTTTAGCAAACTATAAAGACAAGGCCAGTTAAGCATATATTAACACAAAGCAATAACGCGCCATCTATACATGGCGCAATTTTTTTCGGTTATGGAATTTTATAAATATAGAATAAAAATTATAGTTTTCCGATATTTATAAATCCAAACGTAATATATTGTTAGAAAGAAGAAAATATAGTGTAAACGAAAAAATGATGATGTGAAATTATTGTTCAAATACATACACTCATTAACATAAAGAAGTTATACCTTTTAATATGTATATCGGGATTCAGTAAAAACTCTGAAAATTATTTGAATAAACAATGACATTTATAAATGACAAACAAGATAACCAAGTGCGAAAAAAATTGCAAATATCTCCTTTAAAACAACAGACGATTGGCGATATCAAATAGGTTTCCACTTCCATAAGTTTTGTCCATAAGTGTATATATAGAATACTAACAAGAAAAATTTAGAAACGGAAACAAATCTTGAGATTTGATTTATAAAGCATTATATTCATGATAAAATTTATAGCTGGTTTTGACTATAAAATGGATAGTAGTGAATACAGCAATTTTTGTAGAAGAAAATTATGAGCTTTCTTCAAACCTCTTCATCAAATCAATGTAGCCAGTAATAAAGTTATCAACTGAACGTTGTATCATGGCGAGTTTGATAAGAAAAATGTCGTTTTATTTTGGAGAACATATTTGAGAAAAGGCACAACTTGATTGGGACTAATTATGTTTGAATAGATTCGTATTTTTCAAAGAGGCATCTCCTTATCTTGGCTGGCTCCATCTATCGGAATATATATAAACTATTCGTTGATTTTTATTCATTCCAGAATTGGCCAACTAGCCATTTTTGTTTAATCAAGAAAAGCTAACCACGTACGCGTTTCGGGCTGTTGGTCCTCGTCAGCGTGATGCAAGCTGTACCTCAACGACCAAAAAAACTGGTTATTCAGGCATCCTGAAAAATTATGAAATTTCATTAATACTGTTTATTTATGGACAAAATTGAAGAGGTTGTACATTTAAGCATGTACAGTGGTACCTCGACATACGAGCGCCCCAACATACGAGTTTTTCGAGATACGAGCCGACGAGCAAGTGATTTTTTGCTTTGAGTTACGAGCGAAATTCGAGATACGAGTTCGGTTCGGTAGTGTTGAAGATATTAATCTGTGATTTTAAATGGGAATTTTGTATGGGGAAATTTCCTTCGAGATACGAGTAATTCAAGATACGAGCAAGGTTACGGAATGAATTAAACTCGTATGTCGAGGTACCACTGTATATCGGGATTCAGACAATAACTCTGATATGTATTTGATACACAGATAACCTTTATTGAAAATATACGAGATAACCAAGTGTGAACAGTCTCTATCTCCTCAAAAAATAAAGTCGAACGGAGTCATAAAAAAACTTTTCACATCCTTAAGTTTTGATCATGGGTGTATATAAAATGTTGAATATAGGAAATCAATTAAGAGTTAAAATTAACTTTAGTTTTCATAGCGACAAAGAATCATTAATAGAACAAACTCAAAATCATAAATTTTCCAAAATAAACGCGAAGCATAAAATTATAGAAAACACGTCTAGTGACCCGAGAATATTTAAAACATCTTTAAAACCAAGTTTCAAGAAAATATTGTTTTCTTTCTAAAAAAATATATGAAATTTAATTTTTCTTTCAGAAAAAGAAAAATAATATTCTAAAAACGAAATAAGAAATTAGGTAAACTCGTTATTTGCTTTGTGTTTCATAAATTATTCAATTTTTCAGTAAATTTAAAGTTTCCAAAAATACCTTCATCCACTTATAAACCATTTTATGAATTAATTAAATTTATGTTTAATATTTAAAGAAATATCGATCAAAACTTTAAATATTAAATTTTACATTATTTGGCAGTGTGACGTGTACAATGGATACATTTAGTTACCAAACGAAATATATTTAATATTTATGTTTCTCGTTATTAGTTCTACGCATATTATTGTGATTAAATTATTATTTATGTTGAGATAGAGTGGAATACAAATATTATTTAAATTGCAATTTTATGAAAGGATGTACCAATTTACAATAAACGATGCCCCCATGTAAATATATTCATTAAATAAAAATGTATATCTTCGTATTTGTTTGTTTTTATAAATATAAGTTTTAATTTTTAAAGAGATATGTGTTCTCTTTTTGCATAGATATTCATTAAATATTATAATTATAGCCGAATGACCCGGGCAACGCCCGTGTTTTACCCGATTGTGAATGTTTTGATTCAAATACTATTTGTTACAATTATAATTTGGCGCCTTAAATAAATGCATATGTTAGTTAATAACTATAGCCTATGTGCTTTATCTGTCTATGTACTGTTGGCTTCCGTAGGCGTTTCTTACTGGGAAAAAGAAAGAGAGGATTCCATTTGGTTATTAACTAATATATGCATTTATTTAAGGAGCGACCCGCTCCAACACAATAGTTACAGAAATGGGGGGGGGGGGGGGGGGGGGCAAAGGTGGCGTGATCGTAGCCGACCAATAGGAGGGCGCCATTCCAAAAAAAAAAGCAAACTGTGACAGAGACGACGAAGAATGACGCTCGTAACTGTATATAGAATTCTTCCTTTCATAGTTCATCCCTAAGAATAGCAATAGTCGTTTATTCTCTTTAAGAATAATTAAAAATACGATGTTTCGTTCTGTAAAAAAAAAATTGCGGTACAACTTACTAAACGTCGTTCTATAACCATAGCCGCATCATATTGTATTATTATAATTATATTAATTATTTTGTGTTTTCTAACATTTTTCTTCTCTAACTAAATAGAATATGAAAATAAATATATAGCATATGTACAAAAGTAGGTTCAATAACAAGAATCAGAATAAAACATTATAAGGGAAGGACAATACATCCAGATGGCACAAGAACAGGACAATGTTCATGCAACAACTGTCTTGGTGTGGAACTAACACCTATCCACATATTTTCATGTCCAGCAATGGCCGCAGCCTTGCAGTAAATTGACATGGAACCGGAGCAGCAGCTTTACACACCCAAGATAGAGGACATTGTGACTGCTGTGATAGAGATGCATGAGACATCTGAGGCTATTCATTGGACACCACAACAAAAACAACAATAGTAATGGATTTAATTTTTTCAATATAGATAACACTGTGTATTTTGATTTTGAAACTATTATAGGCGCGTATGATTCTTTTTAAAATGGAACAATAATTATTTTATTTTATAATAATATTTTTAAAAAATATTCATAACATAAAGAGCTAATTTATCATACTATAACTGTGTATTGTGTTGAAATAGTGAGACAAAACATTTTTCAGTGTTTTTCATTTAGGATAGGAAGCATGCGCGCCTTAAGTAAAAAACATTTTAAAGTATATATATATGATCTTTAAACAAGAATCATGACTAGGAGAAGCAGAATGCGTCTGCCTTTGCCATTTAGACTGGAAGCACTACTTAGTAGCAGGCCGACTTAGCTCTAATATGAAATGGATGCCTCTGACATGAGGAACAGACACCATGTGCAGCCGCTCCTAACATGGAGTACAGATGCTTCTCATCCTGTATCCCTGGATCAGGAGTCCTTACAGGCTTACTATCAGCGGGCCAGCTGAGCCCAGGTTTTTTTAGCGAGCTTGTTACTGCCTTTCTCTTGTCCTTTTTCATCCGGGCTAGGGACCGGCAAAGGCGGAGTAGATGTATATGAAAAGTGCAACTAAATATTGCCGTTGTATTTCTGCCAGCTATTAGAAAATATATTTACTCTCCGTTCCATTTCAAATTTCAGAGTTGGCATAAATAATTTTATAAATATAAAAAAAATCATGTTTATAAACCAATCAAGAAAATAGGAAAATCTTAATAGGTAATATCAATACCATTTTTAAAAATTTTATCAGAAAAATATAGACAAAATATAGGCAAAACAGGAGAATCAATAGTTGTGGAAATAGCTTAGTAACTTTTACTTCTGCGTTCAATTTGTACAAGTAGCTGATCTCAGAAATCTGACAACCAAATTAAAAGAATTCCAAGAATTGAGAAAGAAATTGGTGTAATTCAAGAGCCCAAAAATGCATTACTCAACTACAATAATGGCCTTCAAAATGGCTGAGGATATAGAGTATGAAGAAACTTAATCCTTTCGTAATCTCTCGAATCATAGGTCAAGACCTCCAAAGAACGTTAAAGGCAAAGTGATTTCTAAGAAGTCTCATATTTCAATAAATATTGTTCAAAGTGGGTGATGGCGTGTAGCTCAAGTATGTAAAGTGAAACTCAATCCTGAAGTTATAATAGCGACGGATAGTCATAATAATAGCTTAAATATCATAATAGTTAACGTCCATGTCCATTTTGAACTTTTTAGCATCGTTCACGCAGAATCCTTTATAACTAAAGATTGGATTTATGATTAATTATATCAAGATCCTTCAATCTCGCAATAGAATTGAGATGATTAAGAAACAATAACTTCTCTGATTCAGAGACACCAATATAATCATGCCTGTATATGGGCAAGGAACACCTATCTCTAACAACTTGAGGATCCGTTTAAAAGGAAAGAAATCCTGTAACGCCTTCATGATTCTCAATGACAACCTAAAGGTGAAATAAATATACCAGTACTGCCTAATTGCTCAAAATAAAGTATAACTCTAGGCCGGAATTCTCATCAATTTTGGCATCCCTTCAGTACTAAAATCGTATTTGGGTCCTAAATAATTGCCTGAAGACTTCTTTGTTAAAAAGAAGATGTCCAAAGAAATGGAAGTCAAACAAGGTTTTGGCCTTTATTCCATTCTGAGATGATCAATGAGCAAGAAAAATAGTAAAGAAACTAGGGATTTCTATATACTCACATAGGGATTTCTATATACTCACTCTATATATTCACAAAACTGGCAGACATTATAAATATTACAATGAGAATGCATTAAGCTTCCGCTTTGCATTTATCAATAGAACTAACCGTATCGAATTCTTTTGATTTTTTTTCACAACCCTCAATAGGTAATCTCCAACACTCTAGTAGCCAAATTTTCAACAAAGGGCAAGTACAATTAACAATATGAAAGATTTCGTTATCGACTGTGTTATTACGAGTCAAACATTTCTTTTCTCGGGGAAATACATGCGAAATTTATAATTGTTTGCTCAGCCTTTGACGCTCCTAGCCACAAACTCGAGTAGCTGCGGATAATGGTAGCAGCGATCATTCGAAAATATATCAGAGTCCAAGAGTCTGAGCGAAAAATATGCTCTTGTTCCTTCGAAGCCTATAAGAATTCTGAAGAGATAACTGTCTACTTCGAAGTCCTTCATCTCTAAAAATAATATTTTGCTATAATAAGTCTCTCTGATTGCGTGATCCGCCAATATATCTTCTAATATAGGCTTATGGATCAACGTGCTATTCTTTTCGAAATTTGCAAGTCCATTTTCTTCTCCTTCACCTTGTGCTTCAGCCATGCTTCCCTCGATGTTCTTTGCTGATGGACTGACGACCTTATATGATAAGGTATCATAAAAATTGAAAATAAACTGAATGATCATGATCGTAAATATTCTGAAGAAGAATTCGGCATTTTATGTGTCGAAGAACATTTTTGCAAGAAAGGCTATGTTTTCTCTATGGATACCGACTATCTCTGCTGGAACTAAAACTCAAGGTTCACGTCCGTAGCTCGAATATGATCAATGTCTGAAGAGTCAACGTTTTTTTTAATTTGTGAGTATTCCTCGCATCTTTTCACTGGAAGGGATTTCTTGATTTCCTAAATGCAACAACAACGACTATCATCCGCATTATATTGGCCATCTTTGTGACTTTTTAGATATCTGCGAAAGAAATTTCAGCTACCTTACGCCGCCTACTGTTCGATAAGTGGGTAAATCGGTATGTATTATACCTGCGATTGGATTAGAGAAGGTTCTGATAGCATCCCAAAGGATAGTAAGTTCTTCTCGGATTCTGCCTTCTCCATCATCAGAAAGGAGCTCAATTATGTCTATATCCATAAGAATCAAGGTGTTCTGTAACTGAGTGGATATAATTTCATTTCAATGGCTACAAAGAATCAAAGACCTGATCTTAAGCAGTTTACATTGCGAGCAAGTGAAAGTTCGCTACGGGCCTGAGGTATTTATACATAAGCCGTCAAAGGCGGTGTTCTATGAAAAGGTAAGCATCTTTTTAAGAAATTGCAAGTTTCGACCTCCATCATGTTGATTCTGCTTATATTCCGCAGCCTTTACTGGTGATTTTTCGTCGTAGTCAAAATCAATCACATCTTTCAGCCTGGTCACAGATGGTATTTGCCCCGCCTGAAGAAGCTGCTCGACCGTGAGAATGTCCCGTCATATGTCTGTGGCGTCAGGTCGGGTAACGTGAGCGATGACAAAGATAGAGATTGAAAACGAAAAGAATGTGTTTCAGTAAAAATAATTCGGAAATTAATTAAACTAAACAGTTTAAAGAAAAACATGTTTTTACCGAGAGCACCCGACCGGGAGCGCTTGTCGTAACTAAGCTACTTTCCAAGATTCCCTGGGCGGTGCGTGAAAATAGTTTGTCACACTTCCTATATATTTTGATAAATATTTAACACAATTGTCAAAATTATTTTTATAAATATTTTTATGTGATCATGTGAAATTTTGAAACTGACAAATTTAATGCTAAAGCGTGGACAGAACGTACTAATAATCCACCTAGTAATTTTATTTTCATTGTATCGGAAAATTAAAGGTTTCCTATGCTATATCCGAGGTATTACGTATCAGGGTATCACTTGATATATGTATTGGACATGGGCATTGCCCTCTTTGAGTTTCAAGAGCAGCTAACAGTTTTGCGCTCTGTTCAGTGATTGAGTACAATGCTATTTTATATTCGAATATTAAAAGAATGAAAAAAAAAACCTTTCGCAAAGAGTTTATTTTATTATATTTCACGCGAGATTTCGGGCTAGGACCGCCCTTCTACAGGCAAAATTAGTATATTCGAATATACTATTCTCTAATATGCAAATTCAACTAATTCATTTTGACTGGAGGTAGTCTCCATAAGACATTTGAGTGCTGGGCAGAGTCCAGGTATCTCCGCGGGCGGCTTCGGTCTTGACATCGGCACGAGGCTGAAGCCTGTCTGATGGATGTCTGAAATGAGTTGTGTGGAGGTCTGCATGTCTTTTTTGTGTCGTCCAACGTATATATTGGCTCCTCTCCAATTGAGATCTCATTGGCGCAGTTTTATAACAATTTGGGGGAAACGGTATTTGTGAATTCAGTATTAGATAGTAAATCAAAGGAAAGTCCGGAAACTTTTGCTGCAGTTGCTTTAGAATGAGCAGATACTGAAAGTTTATTACGCACTATTAACCACCCTTTATATCTCCTCTGCCGACAAACTATTTAGGTCTCTAGGTTGAGCAGTATTGTCAAATGTATTGAATCGTAGGACGATCAAACTATTCATAAGATATTTACAGCCATATAGTTCGCGACATGCTGGAATATCAAAGAATTGCCATATCTATCTCTCCGTTTTATAAATATTTGAAGAAAACACCATTGGCCAGCAGTCGTCGTAGCGTTGTTAATTTTTTCCATCACACGGCCGATGTTGCAGTACAGCTATAGCTGTACGATTTACTTCATTCAGACCACTTAAGCTCGATTTTTTAGGAACGGTATTCTTTCGCCTTCCTATAGACACAGGTTCAGCTGATATACATAACCTTTCATTGAAAGTGACAATTGCTATCATATAGCTTTAGCCTGAACTCAGCATAAAAGCATGTATAAGAAAATCCGTAAGCTCTTTTTTTTTTGTGTGGAAGATGACTCTTTAATGATGGTAGTGACTCAGTTTATTAAGTGAAATTGTTAATAGTTATATAGAATTTCTTAAAATGAAATTTCGGCCAGAAAAAGTTTAATTTTATAAACGTCGCCACACACAAATATTCTATAATCGTCAAGAAAAAGCATTTGGCAAGGCCTTATAATATGAATATGATAAGAAGTATGAATGCCGGCCACGCAACCTCTATCTAAAAGAGTTATCAATAATGAGTTTAACAAATATTCTTTATTTCTCCACACTTTGCATATTCGTACGTTCAATACATAGTAAAAATAGGCGAGAGGATGAAAAATGGTCATTATTGTCTTATCTCCAAGTTTGATGGGACGACCAAGAGTAAGCAGGCTAATGTTCTGTTATGGCCCATTGAATCTCTTACCTAATTATACTTCAACGTTTAGGTAACATGATTAATTATCATTCACTAGAATATTAAACCATGAAGACAGATTGAAAGATAGATCTATGCAAAAAATTTGAATCGTTGTAACACAACTGTTAACCTGCTTGATTTTGGATCAGAATATTCTAGAGCGATACTGAAATAAATTATTGAAAAGGAATAAACTCCTATTGCATGATAGTATTACGGCCGCATTTTATATATATATACTAGCGGATATACCCGGCTTCGCCCAGGTTTTTCTCGAGGGAATGTTTGTCGTCTAGTATAAAGAAAATATACTACACACCTAAAAACTATCAGAGAAAAGAGAAACCACGGAAGGTGAACAGAAAAATGCTTACAATGGATGTTATGTTTACGATATCAAGTTAAATAAAAACAAAGATAAAATTTGCATATGTTGGTCACTATAAATTTGTATATTTGTTAGGCGAAATTAGAAACATGATAAAACAATTGGGTATTTAAAAACAAATGTAGAAATAAAAGTTGAAGTATAATAAACAATGTTAAAGATTAGTTTTAATTATTAATCAAGATTGTGTGTGAATATGTGAGAAAGATGTAATATCGTTGTTGTTTTCTTGGCCGACTGCTTTACATATGGTGTTATCTTAAAATTGCTTGTTTTGAATATTTTTTAGATTGAAATTATTAGCTAGTATGTAAAAAAATTAACTCTGTTGAAATTTAATTTAGTATTTATATATAAATAAAATTAACTCTGTTGATTTTTTTTTGTATTTAATCGATAACAGCGAAGTTACGCATGTTAATGTTAGGAAATATATTTTGATGTTAAGCAAAACCTGCTCCATCTCGTTTTACATAAATGTTGAAAATATGGTTGAAATTGATGCATTGTAACGAAGGTTTTTAGTGATGTCCACTTATGAAATTTCCATTTTATTAATATAGATTAAAAATAAAGAAGGCATCTCCTGACCACGAGCACATGTGATTTTTAGATGGCAGAGCGCATGTGCTCGTGGTCAGGATATGCCTTCTTTATTTTTAATATCAACACCTGACCCACTTATCTTTTATTTTTTTCTATTGTTTTTTCATGTGTTAAGCGTCTTTACGCAAATTTGGCCTTAAATACCCATTTCTTGATTTCTCAAGAAGCCATCGGGACCAAAAATCTTTTTGGTCGCAGTGGTTGCAGTCTACTCCACGCTGACGAGCGCCAACAGCGCGAAACGCGTTCGTGGATGGCTTTTCTTGATTTATCAAGAAATTGGGTTGGCCAAATATCACGGAGTAAGCTAAATAAGCGTTTAGTTTATTTTGCTCCACTAGATGGTGCTCTGCCATCTAAAAAACACATGTGCTCGTGGTCAGGAGATGCCTTCTTTAATTTTAATATCAACACCTGACCCCACTTATCTTTTATTTTTTCTATTGTTTTTTTTTCATATATATATGGAAAATATATACCGGGAGGAAATAAATCCATAGAAGCAAAAGGCGCCTCTATCGTCAAAATAAACGTCTAAACTTGACGCTATCTATTGACCGTCGCCGCAATTAGCAGCAATAGATGGCGTAAAGTTTTGACGTTTATTTTGAAGGAAAGGCGCTCTTTGCTTCTATATATGTATATATATATATATATATATAATGAAAAATAGTACAAATATGAAATTGTACTGAAATAAGGTGGATAAATTAAGAAAAAGGCATCTCCTTATCGTGCAACTGAAAATTTCTGATATGGCTGCCGCCATCTATCGGAATAAATATCAACTATTCGTTTATTTCAATTATTCCAGAATTTTCCGAATACCCATTCTTGATTAACCAATACGTGGTTAGCTTTTCTTGATTAATCAATGATGTAATTTAACCAATTCTGGAATAATTACAATTCAACGAATAGTTGATATTTATTCCGATTGATGGCGCCAGCCATCAGTAACTTTCAGTTGCAAGATGAGTATATGTTTTTTTCTTAATATATATTTCATTCTGATAAATAAGCTTCGACATGAAGTTTTGTGTATATAATAAATTACATAGTTTCTCTATGTGAGATAATTTTCCTTTACCTGCAACTGCTGCAAAAAAAAGAACTTTCGGAGACTGTCTAGACCTACATCAGTTACAAAAATTGGAAAACAAATGAATAACAATAGGTATAATGAGGTGTATGTATACTTTTACTAATAGCTGTCAGTATTGGTAGAACATAGATATTATTAAAATTATAATAACACAACAGATTTCTGGAGATGAGCTTTTTATTTTTATTAATGCTTTATCCTTTCAGGCATTTAAAATTTGCGGATATAAGCTGGATTCCTTAGAATTTCCCCCATTTTAACATATTGAATCATATCTTACATAAATTTTGATTAAAAAGATATGTAAAGATATATATTCTATTCATATAAATAAGTTACATAATAGTTATCTTTCTCACAAAATACACCTTCACCTTTCAAATTATATTTTATAACAAAATGTTAAAGTAATATTTAATGTATCTAATTACAAAATATATTATAATTAAACTTACAAAATAAAATATAATTTTATTCAAAAATCTAAATCATTTAACCGTGAAAATAATATAAAATGACAAAAATATTATTTGAACAAAGTTGAGAACAAATAAAGAGGAGTTATCTTCAATGTAAATAAATATAATTATTTACAAATTATTCAAGCGGCGTGGAGAGCGGAGAGAAGAAGAACAAAAGAAGTTTGAAGAAAGAATAAAAAGAAGGCATGAAGATATTCCTAAACTGATATTTTATTTCTCCCACTTCTGTCAGCGTGAAAGAAGGATATGAGGAAGTTTCAACAATGCCCTTTAAGTCTGATCTGTGGAGCCCATCAATAGAGAATCGAGAGAAAGTAAAAAAAAAGTAGAAAAGTAAAATGCATTGTTAAAAAGGGTGAACGATTCGCCTTTCGCATGAGTGGTTCCATACACCGATGTCTTTCTATCTCGTCTTTTTTTTTCTATAAGATCTTGTTATTATTGTTATAAAGGTTATACAGTTTTCACTATTAATATCATTTTTTCAACTCTATCTATATACATTGATCATAACTAATTACATTCCTTATTTGTATTCTATAACAATGTATATCTTTATATTTATAAGATGTCTTTATAAACTTTCATATCTCAATCGTTCAGGTGTATTGTTGGTTTATTGTATGAGGGGGGTGTGTTCAGATAAGTAAATAAATATATATTTTAAATATATGGACAATATTTGTAAACTTAATTCTATTGACGTTATGTGGCGCCGAGTTTATTGTTGCCACACATTAATATGTTATAATACCTTAAAAAAGGTTGGCGATCAGCCAACTGAAATATTGGCAAAATAAATTATATTTTGAGGGGATCGGTGGAAGAAGGGTCTGAACCGTTGGTTTTCGACCGCTACGACTCGAGATCGATTATTGCATTGGATTTTTTTTCTGTTTTTTCATCAGAAAAAAATGCTCCAGTGGCCCCCGATTCTTGAAAAAGCCCAACCAACAGAAAAAAAAATCCAATGCAATAATCGATCTCGAGTCGTAGCGGTCGAAAACCAAAGGTTCAGACCCTTCTTCCACCGATCCCCTCAAAATATAATTTTTCTGATGAAAAAAATGCTCCAGTGTCCCCCGATTCTTGCAAAAACCCAAACCCACCAACGAGTGCAAGTAACCAAACGGGATTCTGACACATTTGTAAGTGCAAAGTCAAACTTCATTTCACATGTGTAAACATGTGGTGTACCTATAGTAAAAGCAGTCGCCTACTTCTACCCACCATGATTATCTTAGCTTGTACCACTAGTACTAAGGATAATTTTTTTTAATCCAATTTATGCTCCTTTTTTAATTGAAAATATACACATTTAATAAAAGGTTAGAAATTCTGTAATGATTATTGTCTCTCCCTTTCTCTTGAAAATATATTTTTTAATTTTCAGGCATTTACACTCATAGTTAAAACTTAGAGAATTTTAGAGATAATATTCGATATATGAAAAGAAACATATTTACTAAAATAAATATTACAAATAAAAAAGTAAAAACCAAAAGATATAGTTTTTCTGTCTTCCCATGTATTATATAATATCTTGAAAATGTCATTGTCTTGAATTACATGTAAAATAACTTTATAAATGATTATTTAAAAGATTGAATTACCTTTTTTTTTCTAATTGAAAAAAAAAACGAGACTCATTGAAATATCTAATTTTTATTCAAATTGAAGATACTTCGGCCAGTAAATCATTTTATTTCCTCGACGTTTCGACAAAATTATTTTGTCCTCGTCAGGAGCGAACGAAAATTAAAACATTTGGCAAGGCGTTAAAAATTATTCTAAGGCTGCCTATTTTTTTAAAGCCTTGCTAATGTTTTAATTTTTGTTCGCTCCTGACGAGGACTAAAGATTTTTGTCGAAACGTCGAAAAATACAAAGATTCACTGGCCGAAGTATCTTTAATTTAAAGAACTATGAATGCCGGCCAGGCAACCTTCATCTTTACGATCCAATTTCTCAACATCAAGACGGTAAGGCAATATATTAGAGAATAGATATTTCTCCAAAATATGGAATGTTTCCCAGAATTAGCATAGATTATACATAAAAGATCTTATTAAATTACGGAAAACATTAATTTCAACCATAATTGATCATCCTTGAACGTGATCCAACAAAGAAACATTAAGGAGGCAATTTAACCTTATAATTAACTACTAAAATCGCAGTTGATAATTTGAGAATAACTTTCCCAATAAACTTGCATTACTGTAGAAATTAAAAGCAGAAGAACACCGTCCCTATAACTGCCCGTTATTTTAACAATGGCTCATTGAGCTAATTCTACTAAATGATTTTAAAATATAACTTGATCTTTAGGCAGTGAAGAAATTGTAGCGATAAAAAGTTAAGAAATAGGGCCTTTCTCCAATATTCTTAACGATTACATCTCCGATTTAAATTTTCTAAAGATTTCTCATGAATGTTTTTATAGGTCTCCTTTTATGGTCAAATAAACAATATTGAACTTTAATTTATAGAGATGATTTTTAAAAATATATATTTTGAATGAACGATGCAATTAAGCTTTTATAGGATAGGTTAATTAGTCATTATATAGGTAAATGTTCTTTCATTACTATCGCATTAAATTACCCTTTAGTAATACATAACATTATAATCTTTTTCTGTGTGTGTTTGATATATATACATATAATTGTATTGTTTCTTTTGAATATCAATGTAGTTTTTATGCCTCCTATCTGTCGTGTCAGCTCGAAATGATCCTGCAGATCTGGTGGTATTGTTTGCTGTGCTGGGGTATGTACCTCGCTTTTACTTTCTAAGATTTTGTGTTACACTTTTAATGGAACTATACCACTATATTGTTATTCGCTAATCTACAAAAGCGAAGTTCTAAAATACGTTTCTTACTCATTTCAATAAAAAGTGCTATATATATTATATTATAAATAAAAATAGAGATTTCTGTTTGAATTTTGATTAACTTGAGGATTATGCAATCGTGAGCAGTCGTGGCAATGATATAATTAAATAATTTATCAAAAATAGCTTCAATTGCGCCAAAGGAACTAATTGAAACACAATTTGATAGAAGTACTGCCTGGCTTAAGGCTAGTAGAACAAGGAAAAATAAAATATTATTTACATAATGTACTACACACACAAAGCCTTTATTAAGACGTTAGTCTTATATAGGTAAATGTTCTTTCATACTATCGCATTAAATAACCCTTTAGTAATACATAACATTATAATCTTTTTATGTGTGTGTTTGATATATATATATGGTAATTTAAAAACAACAACCTCATATTGTGTAGATAACTTATAACAAGATTGCCATGTTGTATATAGAAACACATCTATAAATAATTATGCGCATGATTAATCTGTGTCTTTACATCACCCTATGTAATGTTATTTGTACAAAGTGGATAAATAAATAAAATCTGTAATAGATTAAAAGTTGAGCTAAAGCAGAGATCGAGCATAGTATTGCCAAAACAACAGAGTCTAAAGATGGAAGTCATAAATCAAGTAGTTTCACAATTCCCACGACAGGCCACCCACACTGTCACATGTGGTGGAATGCAGAGACCCCTCTCACACCTGGACAGGTAAAGGCGCCCTTTCTCAAACGCCCCTGTCACATAAGGTCCCCCCTCGTCTTTTAACCTATAAATACATCATTTTTACAGGGACTTGACAGTTCTGTACAGTTCAGTTCAGTTGAGTTTAGTTCACCCTTAGTGCAAGCCGCGTCGGTCGTATGTCGTATGTTATGTCGATCTCATCCAACATGTAGTTAGGAAGAACTCGTCTATCTCCATCTTTTCGCTCCTGGCTCAACTTTTATCTGTTAACGAAACTTTCTTAGTGCAATTGTGTCTTCGTTTTTTGTGTGGATATCCCCAGCTTTCCACTCTGCCTCGACCACGACTGCCTGTATTTTGTGAGAACTTTTAAAGGTCTTCCAAGGTGCAGAGAGATACTGGAAAACTCTACATCCTGACTGTTCCTCTCGGTCAACACAGTACAACAAGAGCTACCAGGACTTCAACATTATTCAGTAGTCGACAGGATTCTACAAAAGCTACTGGAATTCTCATCTCATTACATGAGTCGACAGGATCTCATCACAGATAAGTCGACAGCAACTCATCATCACATTTAAATCGACAGGATCTATTATTACATTTAAGCCGACAGGATTACCAAAACGAAGGATGACACAACGAAGAGGTAAGAAGACTGTTCAGATAAGAAGCGAGAACGAGCAAAGATGGAGGAACAAGCCCGTCATACCAACGAAACGACAAAGCAATCTCTCCCCCCAACAAGAAACGATATTTTTCGGAAGAAACGCCGCCCCAACGGACTTCCGCATACCCGCTAACCGATCGCCAACGTCGGGAACAAGCTGACCGCGCCAACGACAGCCCCGAAATTCCCGCAAGTCATGGAAACCGAGCAGCGATGTGCCCAAACCCTGTGACAAGTTCCACACCTTCGACCTGACATCGTCGAGACAATGCTCAAGGCAACAAGCCACAAACAACTTTCCAGAAGTTACAAGCTTCTACAAGATCTACATGGAGCGACTTCCCCGACAGCAGGACGACCACCAAAGACCAAGTCTCCTGACTGAACTTTCACACAACTGTAAGTTTTAAAAAAAAACCTACCTTAACTTTATCCTCAAGTTCAAAACTTGATTCCCTATAAATTTTGTATTTATATTTTCACTTTAAGCATTTTAAAATCAATTTTTACCTTTTTATACCATTTTTAATTCAATTTTTAAAACTTTCACATTTTCATTGATCAAATTTACTTTAATTTTTATTCAAATTATAAATTTCAAGTTATTACTCTCAATTTTACTTAAAAAAAAAAAAAATTTGCCCATCACGCATTTTTACTAATTTACTAATTTTACATGTCTATCCAAAATTTATCTAAAATGGTACTATCCAAATCTACAACTTGAAAAAAAAAAAATCATTATTATTATTTTTTTAAAAATCTGATTCATCATAATTCTCAACTTATTTTTGTTTTACTTATTAGTTATCTTTATACCAAAAGACCAATATCTTTAACAATTCTTAAAATTTGGTAATGTTCACCATTTTAAGTAAGCGCCCAATTCAAATTATTTGTAACTCTCACGACATTGCCCTTTTACAAGAATCATTTTAACTGCCATAATCAACGATTTAAAAAATATATTCAAATTTTAAATATAAATTAGTCTTCAATATCTTCAAAAACGCCACTAGGGAAAACAACTATCTTTCCCAAAACAAGTTAAAAATAAAGATTCACTCCACTTCACCGCCAGTAGCTAATTTAAGTCACAGCCTTCCAAAACGATTACAATCGTTAATATTCGAGGATAAATACACTCCCTCGTCTTTTCCTTTTATATGCATGATTGGTCATCAAAACATTTCTTTCAACAAACATTTCAACACCTCACATACCCCTATCTCCAATTGGCAACAATTTTTAGTGCGCGACTTAACACACAAATCCAATTTCGAGCTCACTTAGCTCTTATCGTCGCCACAATAAAATAATTTCACATTAAGCGTGCCACATCCACTAACAGTCAAATATTCTCTCGATGTGTTTCATACAACAACCACCCATGACTTTATTAAATTAGTTATTCATGGTGAAACAGGTTAGATTTGTACCAAACTAAGATTTCACGTGACACCTTTATATTCACATTTCTCACTTCGTGTCACAGTGCCACACCACAAAACGTTTTCACTTTTCAGGCCAAAGACGCCTTCACCACGCCTGTGACACCACAATTCATCCCAAAACGTGTCCACGTCGAAAGTCATATCTTTCACTCACTTCTGGCCTGAATCATCGTATAACATTTTTTACTAAGTCTTAACACTTACGAACACCGAGAAGATCATATCTTTCAATTATAACAGTAAATTGCCAACCTCGACAAAAGAGAGAGAGAGAGAGAAAGTCAGTTTCAAGTGAATCTCAGGCCTGGAGAACCATCCCACATGTGTGACCACCCCAAGAATGGAATTTCCGTGAGGAAAAGGAAGTGGACGCCCTTTTTGACGCCACTCCCTTGGTCACTACTATCTTTTGAGAATATCTTTGGGACATGCCCTCTCTTCCCCCTCAAGGCAGATCTTCTTGACCGCTAGCTTCATGACGCCATTTTGAACACATGTGTCACACTACTCATTTAGATTTCCTCGAGAATCTCACAAATCTTACCAACGAGATATCACAACACAACATACTTTAAACATTTTACATGTTAATTGATAACATCAATTAAAACAATTTGGTTAAGTCTTATATAGACTTTTTAACGCGAAAGAGAAATCATTCTCTACATACCAGCATTGAGGACAAACGAAAAGATCATTTCACATATTCCCAGTTTCAGAGTCATAGAAACACCGATGTTACCAAAGGGATATAATCTAGTCACACACCACAACTGTAACTTTTCGTCAAAAGAGACAATTTTTGTTCAATTTTACACTACTTAAAATTTATCCAATCATTAATAACCTTCAATTATATTATAAATTTGTATAAAATCTTGAATAATTATTCTTATTCTTACCTTTCAATTATATAAACAAATTTTTTAATCCAACATTTAAAAAAAAAAAACCTTTAATCAAATTTACTTTTATTTTTCATGATATTATTTTAGTATTGTAAAACATCTAATTGTTTCAAAAATTATTTTTATTTTATTATTTATTATATATTTTATATATTACAGGTTTAATTTTGCCCACTTACACTTTTTGTACCCGCAATCATATTTCTATATTTCTATTCACTATATTTTATTTGTTTAAATACCTTTATTATCTGACAAAGTTTATCATCCACTATCGGTGCATCTACAACAATCGTTTTCAACAATCATATTCTTTAACCAATCCCCTATATTTTTCATCACTATCTTTTCAGTCATTGCGTCACATCAATGTAGTAAAACGACAGCACTGCTTGACAATTTATTTTTTGATTTCGTAATTCAACAAACGCCTTGAACACAGTTCCCCAGACTTACAAATCCATACTTCTGGTCTGAACAAGCTTCAATAGTTTATTTCATTTCAATCCGCAGAGCAAATCACCAACGCATACAAAAAGCGTTCACTTTTTTCAACTTTCAACTTTTTTTTCAGCTCTAGCGGACCACATTCAACCTTTGATTTCGAGTCAAGTCAGATCACCTACTGTCGCTACAATTCTACTTATCGCATGGCTCTATTTCACTCCTTTCTCATCATATTAATAAGCAACTTTTCTTCAACAACTTTTAACCCAATAATCCTAAATTGTGACAAAACACTGTAACCCTTATATAGGATCGCGAGTGAAACATTGCCAAGGAAGACAGCTCAAGTCTATATCCTCGCTTTGCACCTGGATCTGAGTATTTGGTTTACATGGGCACTTCTAACAATTACATATTCTTCAACAACTTTTCAACCCGATAACACTACAATTGTGACAAAGCACTGTTACCCTATACAGGATCACAGGTGAAACATTGCCTAGGAAGACACTCAAGTCCATATCCTCGCTTTGCACCTGGACCTAAGTATTTGATTGCATGTGTAAATCTCACAATTGCTTATTCTTTAACTACTTACCCTGTCCAACGCCCACCAATATTCTCTTAGAATGTGAATTTTTATGTCATCATTTTATTTTAATCATCTTTTTTGTTAATAAAACACAATGTCATTTTTATTTCACTTTTATATATCCAACAAATACCATATTGTTATAGCCCTTTTTAACCCTCACAGTTTAAATTAATTGAAAGAAATTTTAATTACTTACCTGTGTTAGAGAGGCTTTACCCGCCTAAACCCGGATAAACCCTTTCACTCCCGGGGCCCATCTATGGTAATTTAAAACAACAACCTCATATTGTGTAGATAACTTATAACAAGATTGCCATGTTGTATATAGAAACACATCTATAAATAATTATGCGCATGATTAATCTGTGTCTTTACATCACCCTATGTAATGTTATTTGTACAAAGTGGATAAATAAATAAAATCTGTAATAGATTTAAAAGTTGAGCTAAAGCAGAGATCGAGCATAGTATTGCCAAAACAACAGAGTCTAAAGATGGAAGTCATAAATCAAGTAGATTCACAATTCCCACGACAGGCCACCCACACTGTCAAATGTGGTGGAATGCAGAGACCCCTCTCACACCTGGACAGGTAAAGGCGCCCTTTCTCAAACGCCCCTGTCACATAAGGTCCCCCCTCGTCTTTTAACCTATAAATACATCATTTTACAGGGACTTGACAGTTCTGTACAGTTCAGTTCAGTTGAGTTTAGTTCACCCTTAGTGCAAGCCGCGTCGGTCGTATGTCGTATGTTATGTCGATCTCATCCAACATGTAGTTAGGAAGAACTCGTCTATCTCCATCTTTTCGCTCCTGGCTCAACTTTATCTGTTAACGGAACTTTCTTAGTGCAATTGTGTCTTCGTTTTTTGTGTGGATATCCCCAGCTTTCCACTCTGCCTCGACCACGACTGCCTGTATTTTGTGAGAACTTTAAAGGTCTTCAAGGTGCAGAGAGGTACTGGAAAACTCTACATCCTGACTGTTCCTCTCGGTCAACACAGTACAACAAGAGCTACAGGACTTCAACATTATTTCAGTAGTCGACAGGATTCTACAAAAGCTACTGGAATTCTCATCTCATTACATGAGTCGACAGGATCTCATCACAGATAAGTCGACAGCAACTCATCATCACATATACATATAATTGTATTGTTTCTTCTAATTATAAATGGATGATAAACATAATGCATCTCTGATGCATAATTAAAAAAGTAGAGATATCTCTCTAGGTGCATGATATATATCTCTATATATATAAAAGTCAATGTCTGTCTGTCTCGCGATAAACTCAAAAACTACTGAACCAATTGGTACCAAATTTTGCATGTCACTTTTATAAACCCGAGGAAAATTTTCGGCTACATTTTGATTAGTATTTTTGGCTATTTCTTTTTTTCATTTGAAGAACTTTTTTTTTACGCGGAGTAATCCGGAATGGAATGAATACCCAAATATGGCCATTTTTTATACGCATCAGTGGTTCAGTGGTAGAATGCTCGCCTGCCACGCGGGCGGCCCGGGTTCGATTCCCGGCCGATGCATTTTTTTTTTCAAAATTTTTAAAACTCATTTATATTATATACTAGACGTATGACCCGGCTTCGCCCGAGAATTCCCCCGATTGCAATTTCCTTCACACTGAAAGTACATCAATAATAAATATTAGAAGTGCCATAGAATAGCAATACAGAAGTAACACATAAACTACTGGAAAAAAAGTTTGTGTGATGGCAAAAATTGCACTATATTAGTGTTTAGGTATTTGATTTAATTAATATAGTTGATATTATAATATATATTTATATTATATATAATATAAATGAGTTGAAAAAATTGTAAAAAAAAATGCATCGGCCGGGAATCGAACCCGGGCCGCCCGCGTGGCAGGCGAGCATTCTACCACTGAACCACCGATTCTTATAAAAATGGCCATATTTGGGTATTCATTCCATTCCGGATTACTCCGCGTAAAAAAAAAAGTTTTTCAAATGAAAAAAAGAAATAGCCATTGGGGGAATTCTCGGGCGAAGCCTTAGTATATAAAAAAATCAAATGTATTTAGATTCAACTTTAATATATGATAGAATATAGACTTTATCCTTTGATTGCTTGTTTTATTTCCTTTTATACTTTTAGATCCTGTATGAAATTGTAATAAAAGATTTTTCATGTATCGACCATTTTTTTTGATAAAATAGAAGTTTGAAAAATATATAAAATTATCAAGCTCAATTTCGTTGATTTTCATGAGAAGGACAATATAATAAACACTAATAATTTAATCGAACCGAATCCATGTTGAACGTAATTATTTTTTTCCTTTATAGCATTTCTAAGCTTATTCATTATATGGTTGTGTTAATTGAAACCAACAATGTATATTTCGTATCTTTTTACGCCATTAAGATGCAAAACAATTTTCTCTAACGGATTCCAGGCATTTACGAGGCATCTATATCTACCAAAGAAATTCAAACCCTAAAAAATGAATCCACACACCTCATTCAGTTAGCTTTCAAGAAAATACAGTTGAATTATCAAAAGGTGCTCATTTTTAAATTCTAACATTCTAATCTATATTTACGCTCTACTTCTAACCTTTTGAATGGAATTTAGCATGAATTACGTATATTTGGTCTTAGAATACCTTTTTCCTGATTTTAAAAACGACAGAGCTCCTTTGCGCGAGCCAACACTCTGAAACGTTAACCTAGTTTTACCATTTCTTGATAATCCAAAAAAGGTATTGAAAAAGCAACGTTATATGATACTGGACAATAATCAACCTTCAGTTTCACCACATACAATATGTGTTTTTTCCCTTCAATATGAACACCCTTTTATATAGAATGGCTAATATTAAGATATAAATCAACGATTAATATACATTCATTCGAATTTATTTATATTTCGGATATACATATATATGAAAAATAATAGAAAAAAATACACTTTTTATTTTTTTCTAGGGTTTTTCATGTGTTAAGCGTATTTACGCAAGTTTGGCCTTAAATACCCATTCCTTGGTTTTTCAGGAAGCCACTGGGATCGAAAATCTTTTTGGTCGCAGTGGTACAGCCTACTCCACGCTGACGAGCGCCAACAGCGCGAAACGCGTTCGTGGATGGATTTTCTTGATTTATCAAGAAATTGGGTTGGCCAAATATCAGGGAACAGGTTAAATCAATGAATAGTAGATTTCTTTTCCACCAGATGGTGCTCTGCCTTCTGAAAAGAACATGTGCTCCTGGTCAAGATATGCCTTTTTTATTTTAATATTTATATGCGTTAAAAAGCTCCTCTTCATATTTAATGTCATATCAATTAAATTTGTTGATATAATATGTTAAGGGTGTCGATTCCTATTGAAAATATTAGAACATCAGCTGTCGATATAATTAATAAATGTACCAAAAGATGCCCCAATCCTTTTTAAAATGCATTCTTTCAATGAACCATTAAGCATTGTTAATAATTAAAATGATAATTCGAACTAAACTTGTATTTTAACTATACATGGATTAATTATAAAAATAAGCTTTTAACATTAGGGTAGTAGAAAAAAAGGATGAATGTGCATAAATAAGAAAAAATATTCATATTTTTGATTGGTACATTATGGGTATGTGTTGCGTGTTCGATAAAATAAAAAAAAAACAACAATAAAAAACGGTATATAGCCCGTCTTCTAACTAATATAAAGGTATCGTAAAAAAGAATGAATTTGCATAAATAAGCAAAAGTCGTATTCATATTTTTGATTGGTACATTATGGGTATGTGTTGCGTTTTCGATGAATAAAAAAAAGGGTATATAGCCCGTCTTCTAACCAACATAAAGGTAGTGTAAAAAAAGATGAATTTGCACAAATAAGCAAAAGTGGTATTAATATTTTGATTGGTACATTATGGATGTTTGTTGCGTGTTCGATCAAATAAATAAAAAAACAACCAAAAATGGTATACGAGTATAGCCCGTCTTCTAACCAACATAAAGGTAGTGTAAAAAAGGATGAATTTGCATAAATAAGCAAAAGTGTAATTAATATATTTGATTGGTACATTATGGATGTGTGTTGTGTGTTCGATCAAATAAAAAAAAACAACCAAAAATGGTATATAGCCCTCTTATAACCAACAAAAAGGTACTGTAGACAAAGAATGAATTTGCATAAATAAGCAAAAGTCGTATTCATATTTTTGATTGATACATTATGGATCTGTGGTGTGTGTTCGATCAAATAAAAAAAAAACAAGCAAAATACGGTATATCGTCTTCTAACCAATGCTATAAGAGTTACAGACCAATTACACATTGAAGAGGAATCCATTCATAAGATCCAACCAATCTACCCAATGTCCGACTGATTAAAAAACCACAAACTTCCCCCAACTGATATTATCCATAATCCCTGGAAATTGAATTGGATTCCCAAACTCCGGATTAATTTTATAAAACCCTTTTTCGTATCATCTAATCCACTAACAAGAGTTCCCCCCTCCTAACAAAAAAAAAATGAAAGAAGAAAAAAAATCTTTTTTATGATCCTACAATTAGAGGGCTTAGTTTAAATGTATCATTAACCCACATATTGAATTCGTAAAGTGTAAAAGAATAATTAGACGTTTTTTTAAGCCCGGATTTTTTTTCAGATTTGTAAAGAAATAATTGTGAAGGTCGCGCGTCTATAGATTTAATAAAATGTTTATCGTTAGGCTTAGGATTAAAAGGAAGAAGAACAAATATTATTACACTAGATTCAAACTGCGATAAAAATCCATATGTGCCAGAAATAAGTATTGTAGAGCCATTCTATTAGGAATTTTGTATAAATCTGATTTTACCATGTTTATCTTTAATTTTCAAATAACATTAAAAATGCACTCTTATCGAAAAATCTTGAGGAATTTTTATCGTTTGGCATTGTTTATATTAATTTAGACAATAACTCTTAAAGATATTTGATAAATAGTGACCTTTATTGAAGATACACGAGATAATATATATAGCGACTCCAGATCCGCTCTAGAAGCAATTCAGAAGGGCAATACTAATATTACGCAGAAAATACACTCATTACTTACCCAACTGGAACCATTGTAGAAGAACTGCATTCTACAATGGATTCCTGCCCATGTTGGGATCGGGTGTAGTGAGAGAAAGGAAGCCAGAAAGTTGAGCCAAAGGAAAGAACAAATGTCAGTATTCTTCGGCAAAATAAAAGATAATAAAACAAAAAATAATAAAAGATCAAATATATGAAATAAACTGAGAGAAGAATTAAAAAACAAGACTTAGAACAAAACACTATAAAGGAATGACAATACATCCAGATGGCACAAGAACCTTTAGGGCATGCAACAACTGTCCTGGTGTGAAACTAACACCTACTCACATATTCTTATGTCCAGCAATGGCCGCAGCCTTGCAAAATATTGACATGGACCCAGAGCAGCAGCTTT
Organism: Cordylochernes scorpioides; assembly: GCA_030710605.1. Taxonomy (NCBI): domain Eukaryota; kingdom Metazoa; phylum Arthropoda; class Arachnida; order Pseudoscorpiones; family Chernetidae; genus Cordylochernes; species Cordylochernes scorpioides. Next base: position 45,987,386 of record CP092878.1, read on the forward strand.
GCCCACCCAAGATAGTGGACATTGCTGCTGCTGTGATAGAGATGCATGGAGACATCTGAAGCTCTTCATTGGACACGACAACAAAAACAACGAGATAATCAAGTGTGAACAAAATTGCCTCTGTCTTCTTTTTCTTCAGAAAAAAAAAAGACAACAGGCAATAATAAATACTTTCCATTTCTTTATTATTCTTTGAGTATATAAATGTGCATATTTGTACACTCATAAAAGAGTATGATTAAACTCCGTAGAATTCAAGATTAAAAGTAATTACAGAGGCTTTCAGACATTCTCTTCCTCATCTTAATTCAGCTTACTCTTAGCCAAAAAATAACATACTCGAAAATTCACGTGATACCTTTCAAAAAATATAATTTCGAGTATCCTTTGGCTATTTATAGTCAAACCCGCAATTCTACTGATAAAAAATGTTATGAATCAATAGCAAAATGTTTATTTTTATTGGCGAAATCTCAAACATTTAAGCTGTTATCTTTTAAGGACATTTCCTTTAATATAAGGCTTCATATAACATTGTTTGTTTTAATTTTGTCTCAAAATATATACAAATACAAAATACTATTTAATTAAAATATAAACTCAATCATGCGTAATTATATTTAAAAAGTAGGATTTTAAAAATTACCTAAACCTTCAGCATTCGAGCTTTTAACAAAATGATAAATATTGAGGGACATTTAACAGGGAGGATGTTAAAATATATGTCAAAGCTAGAGGCCATCTAGTGACCGTCGTCGCAAAATATCGGTCTCAGGTTGGTGACAAAGCCACAACACCAGCTTTTGCAAACTGAAAAGCGTCCACCTAGAGACAAAGGTTTCGGCCTAATGGCCCTTTTCAGCCCTGGGCAGACTTTATTCCATGATATCTCTTGGCCTAGAAGCATGGTCTTCAGGTGGAAGCTTCTCAGTTTGCCAAAGCTGGTGTTGTGACTTTGTCACCTATCTGAGGCCGCTAGTTTGCGGCGATGGTCAATAGATGGCATCAATTTTGACGCGAAAGAGATTACCTTTATTTTCATTTTTAAGTAAAATATATCGCTGCAAATATGTTTATTGAAAAGAGCTATACTCTCGGGAAAGCCTTCCATCTACCTGAAGTAGAGAGAGATTGAATGAATAAATAAATCCAATTTGTGTAATAATGTTGCTACTATGTACATCAAGGTGATGAAGGGCTTGCCCAAAATATTTTCCAAACCTCATTATGACAATTTGCCTTTTTATGATGCATTAGCGCGCCATTTTTATGAAAATTCGAAACTATTATTTACGCCTATGATTCTTTTTAAAAATAAACAAGGACCTTCCATTAATTTTTCCAGTTCAGTAAGAGAAGTAGAAATTGTTTATTTTAAAAAAGAATCATACGCGTCTATACTAGTTTCTAATTTTCATTTTGCCTTTTTATTGAAACGAGGAAATTCTAAGGATTCAAGCTTATATCCGCATATTATAATGTGTTTCCTTGCAATGTAACAAGAAAGAATATGTTTTTACGAGCTACTAGCCAAAGTGAATGATTTTTGTACCCAAACTTTATTAGATGAGATGTAACAACTCAAAAACTTATTTTTTACTTAGACGAAGAAAGAATTGGAAAATGTTATATGCTTAGCTAATTTATTCACATACAGAGTTTCATTATTTCTCCTGAATTAAAAGTACTTTCTTACAGTAAAAGTTCTGTCAAACGCTGTGAAGAACTAGAATTCGGTAAAAAGGAAGAGATTCGATGCTGAACTAAATACCTTACCCAGTCCCACGTATATGCCATAATCATTCTCAAACATCTAGAGAAATTTAATTTTAGAGTCAGAAATAAAGAATACATATGTGACTTCAGGATTAAATATATCCATTTTAGGATTTTTTTTGTCCAGAGAAATATGTTTCTGGGAGGTCGGTGGAAGAATGGTTTAAAGCGTTGGTTTTGACCGGTACCACCAGGGATCGAATCCCGCATTGGGAACTTTTTTCTTTAAAAAAATACTCCAATGGCCCCCGATTCTTGTAAAAGCCCAACCCTACCAGTAAGTGCAAGTAATCAAACGTGGCTCTGGCATATTTGTAAGTGCGAAAAGTAGAACTGCTTTTCACATGTATAGACATGTGGTGCACTCACAGTAAAAGTAGTCACCAACTTCTACCCACCATGATTATCATGGTCTGTACCAAGTGTACTGAGGATAATTAAAAAAAAACTATGTTTCTTCACCGATATCAACGATTAAATTTGATATTGTCTATGATTAGCAGACAATAGCAGGCTTTGTAGAAAGTAGCCCGAGATGTAAATTTAAGTTTCCTTTCAAATGTACCATTAATAAAATGTAGTTTATTGTTGAAAATGCAAAACCTTAATTGAAAAATAAATTATGTTAATTTTCTGTTCAACATACAAAAGGATGCGACATCTAAATATAATTTTATCTTGTATACTATGCAAATTGTGGGACAATATATACAAGTTGTGTTATGTAGTTTTTGCATAATTAAAAATAATTCATACTCCATTGTTGAAGTATATAACAATAAAGAAGCAACATTGGCTTATCTTATACTGTATTGATTCTCGTTTTTTATCATTCAAAATTACATTCAACTTGTACTTAAGGAGCGAGTGAATATAAATGAACGCAAACTATTTTGTATATTTAAAGGTAATAGGAAAAAAAAATTCACATCAAAGACATTCATTATATATATACAAAATTATCAATTATTTACGTGCAAATCTTTCTTCAAATCAAAGAAACAATATTTTACTGCCCTCTCAGCAAAAATAAAATGAAATATTAGAAGATCCTGTTTAATCACTGGTGAACTCTCCCTTTTAAAGGTAAAGGAAATCATATCATTAAAGACATATTATAAATTATTCAATTGCTAATGTTTCTCTCATATTTTACTGTTTTCACAGCAAAAATAAAAAAAATATATTAGAAGAGCCTGTTTCATCACTGGTGAACTCTCCCTACGTTTTCGCCATTTTATCAGTAATACTGATCATATACTCCATAATTCCCTTGCTTATATACTCATATAAGAGTCGAATGGTGTCAATCACGGGAGAATATCTTATGAAGGAATACTCAAGACATGATATTATTGGCATCTCATTGTTGCATTCGTTCACTAAAGTTTGAAATGGATTAGATAGAGTCTAACAACAGTTGTCACTCAGGATGGTAATCTTTCATCGAACAGGTTTTTCATGAGAGATCAGATGAAGGTAAACTTAAATAGCGAATTGCACTTTGCTTATTCTCAATTAATATAAATTCAGCTAGTTTTCGATATTTTACTCATCAGGCTTTTGGAAGAGGCCTCAAGATCTTAGAATGAGTTAATTCTCGAAAGATAACTAAATTTATAATATATTAGGATCATATTCCACTTCGTTATTTCACTTCACTTCTTTTACGTATATTACAAGTAGCGTTAGATTAAGATGTTAAAAGATATATTTTCTAGTTTATATATACATATATATATATATATATATATACTAGCCGAATGAACCGCGCAACGCTCGGGTTTTACCCGTTTAAATGTTTTATTCGAATACTATTCTTTACAATTATAAATTGGCGCCATAGATGTCACTCTTCTGAAACGTCCCGCTCCAACCTTGTGTGTTTTAAAATATAAAAATGTAAATTTTCACAACGATATTTGAAAATTTTATTATTTTGATTTTTTTATATGTGTATATTTTGAATTTGATATATACATAAATTAATAGCAAGAGTGATTTCTTGCCTCTAACTCATCATTACCTCACCCAAGGTCACTCTTGCAAAACGTACCGCTCCACCAATCCCCGTTTCCCCACGTGGTCCATCCTTCGTCTGCTTTACTTCTCGAAGTTACCGCAGTGAGGCGCTGGTTGTGAGTGAAATAGGGAGAATTTGTTAATAACTTTAAGGATATCCGAGATAGAAGCCTGTAAACTTTTCTATATGTTTTTCCATATTCAACTTTATATACTGTTAAAATTTCAGCCAGATTAGTTACGTATTGTAGACGTGTATAGCCAACATACATAGACACATAAATACATACACTGACATATATATAGGGATTTAAAAAATATTATAGAAGTTAACCAAGTGTAAATAAAAAGTTGCATTCAGAATGGATTGACGTAATTTCGTAATATCTGCAATGAATATGCAGGATATTACATAGATCAAATCATTACTAAATTGAAATGTGACCGTATTCAACTATTTAAGAAGTATTGCATCCTAAATATGATATTCATTACACAAAAATATATTTCTAATTATACTCCTCATTTTTGATTTCTTGAAAATGTAATACTTTCTATTTATACACCTTTAGGATCATTAGCTTGAACACCCATAACCCCTCACGTAGGATGTTATGAAATTCGAAGCCGCCCCTGTACTGATGAGGGCCAAATTCCGAAACCATGTTATACAGTTCGACTTTTTGTCTGAATTTGCTAAAACTAGTGTTGGAGCTCTCATAATATATATTAATCACTAATAAATATTGTCAGGAGGACAGTTTCCTGGTATTCCCCCTTATCTGGACTGGACGGACCGGTGGGGGTAAACAGTGGCGTCACATAGAAGGTAGAAAAACTCAGTTCTCCCCTATTGCTATAACAGCTGGGTCGATTTGGCTCATGTACATAGTAACTTTTACTTTTTATTTATAATATTTCATATGACTGATTACTAACTTTTTTGGATGAAGTCATCCAAAAAAGTTAGAAATAGTAAATATTTCTCTTTGAAATAAATATTGATTTTTCACAGAAAAGAAACTTATGCGGTGAAACTTTAAGTATTGTTTTATAATCACACGCCGCAGTCCGTTATAATGTATTATAAGTTACTTTAAGTATTATTTACGAACGGAAAAATACGTCCAGGGTAGCCTAGTGGACATGGCATCTGCCCGGTAAGCGGAACGTTGTGGGTTCGATTCCCGCCCCTGGACACTTTTATTTTTCCGTTCGCCATTACTCTTCATATTTTCACCCTTTCATACTTCATCCAAAAAAGTTAGAAATAGTAAATATTTCTCTTTGAAATAAATATTGATTTTTCACAGAAAAGAAACTTATGCGGTGAAACTTTAAGTATTGTTTTATAATCACACGCCGCAGTCCTTTATAATGTACTATTTATTATATTGTTTATCTGCAATTGTGTTGTGAGATAAATAAAAACAAGATACGAATATTGGGAATCACACAAAATTTGAGTCTGTAAGAGGTTTAATTAATTTTTCCTGAGAGATGTTATATTAATTAGAGAACATCTCAAATATCGAAAGTAATTAAATAGAGATTATTTAAATATATTAAAAATGGAAAAGAAATATTTAATGAAATGGGTTTTGTGTTTTGGATTTTTCTTATCACACTTTTTATTAGGAATAGAAATTATTAAAAATATCAATCAACTTAACACTCATGGACAAAACCTAAGGATGTTTTACCTTTCAGGGTGTATATCGTGATTCAGACAATAACTCTCAAAGATATTTAATACAGTGACCTTTATTGAAGACACACGCGATAACCAAGTTTGAAAAAAATTATCTCGTTTATTTAAGAAAAACAGCCGACCGGGTACATCAAAATAGTTTGTTCACAAATATATGCAATTGAGTGAATATCATTATTATACAAAACAACAAAAATATTCATTAAGACCTTTTATTCTTATACAGATTTTCAAACAGAAATGTAGGTCACATGCAGGAATAATACAATGTTGTCCCAAAAGTTCGTAAACACAGGCAAAAATTTGAAATACTAATATTATTCGCAGTTATTATACTCGTATTTATAAAAGTTCGAGAGGGGTTGTAGGTGATTTATGATCTAAACACTCGCCTATCAAAGTGTTTCACAACCTTTATCTACATTAGAATTAGATCTACCTAAAAATGGATTGTGTGTCATTGAAAATATAGAATCAATTTGTTTATTTATTAATTCTTTATTTATTTTTATATTATTATTTAATGATCGAGGTATACGCCTTTTTTATATAAACTTACAGATATGCCTGAGTCCCTTTACAATATATATCTATAATATGTAGAATTGTAATAATGAGATATACACTCATGTAAAAAAAAAACTTAAGTGGAAAGTCTTTGGTCGTTTTTTTTTTTTTGGAGACAGTAGCAATTTTGTTAACACATAGTTATATCGTGTGTTCAAAGAGGGTCACCGTTTATCAAATATCTTTCAAAGGTTTTGTCTGAATCTCGAGATATACATAGTAAAAGTACAACTTCCTCAAGTGTTGAACAAGAGTGGATGCGCTTGTTTTAATAACCTTTCTAGTACATGTTTAACAGAATGAGAAAGAATATTGTAAACATACAAGGTATGTCCCATAAGTTCCCGGACTGGGTCCATAAAAAAAAAGGTAAGATTTTTTTTAAATTTTTTTATTAACACTTTTCAAAGTAATCCCCCCTTGCTTCAACACACCAGCGCCATCGTTTCTCCCAATTGTCGAAACAGTTTTTATAAGCCTCTTTTGGAATGCTCTTCAATGCTAACGGCGATTTTTCTATTATGTCATCCCTGGTGTCAAAATGTCTTCCTTTCAGAACTACTTTAAGTTTGGGGAACAGGAAAAAGTCATTTGGTGCGATGTCTGGGAAATAGGGTGGTTGAAGTAGGATTTGTGTCCCGTTTTTCGCCAAAAAGCTAGTCATCAAGTGCGCTGTGTGAGGGCGAGCATTGTCATGGTGTAGGATCCAGCCACCATTAGTCCATTTTTCTGGCCTTTTTTTTTTTCGAATCGCTTCCCTTAGACGGCGAAGAATGCCCAAATACATATCATTGATAACTGTTCGGCCTGCAGGAAGATACTCGTGATGAAAAATGCCCTTTTTATCCAAAAAAGCGACCAGCAACACCTTGTTTCTGGATTTCAATAATCTGGATTTTTTGGGTCTAAGCTCACCCTGACATCTCCACTCGTAGCCTGTGATTATCTTGTCTTTCCATTCCGGATCCGTTCTTGTCATTTCCAACATTTCCTCACAGGTTGCAAGCCGACACAGTTTTTGCTCATTAGTGAGGAATCTTGGGATGAATTTTGCAGGAGTCTTTTCGATTTGGTTACGATCCTTCCAATCGTTGTTTTAGAGATTCCTGTGTCTTGCTCTAGCTCCAGCAATGTGGTTCGAGGATTTTCTTTTATCAAATCGGTGATTTTTTGCACATTTTCATCAGTCCTTTGAAATTTTTGGGCGTCCTTGACGAAGATCATCTTCAATGGAAATTCTGCCAGCTTTAAATCTAGAATGCCATTCAAAAACAATGGGGCGTCATTGGGGAATGCTTTATTAAGCATTTAAAAAGTTTCGGAGTTTGAAGTTTTGAACTTTGAAGTTTCACACAAAATTCTATGCAAATCCTCTGCTTCAATTTTCGTTCCATCGTAAAATCGCCGCAGCGCTATGTGTAACCTTTAAATAAATTAGAATAACTTTGGGGCGCGTGCACGTACCGCCTCGATATTGGTACCACCGTGTAGCCAGATATTTTTTCTATAATAAACAGTCAAATTCATTTACATTTTTCATTTATTTATTTTTTTATGGACCCAGTCCGGGAACTTATGGGACATACCTTGTATATATATATATTAGATTAATTTTGGAATAAATTAAATAAAATATAATGAATTAAGATTTACAGATTTTTAATATATTGAGTATTGTTTAAACATTGAGTCTAACATTTGATATATATATATATATTTGATTAAAAAGCATTGAATATATATATATATATATATATATATTTGATTAAAAAGCATTAATTGGATCGAAATAATTTATTCATTAATATTCAAGTTGGTTTAACGCAAACCTTTTTCAAGGTATAACAACGTATTTAGGCCAACAAAAAACGCAGCTCCACATTATATATATATAGCCACTCTTTTACATAGTTTCTTGTCACACCAGTGTTGACACATGGATTACAGAACACTATCATTAGGCAACAAAAATTATGTTGATATCCACACCTTCTTGAGAGTACATGTTGTAACAGCTACAACGAATTTAGAATATTTTATATAAAATGGAATACCTTGTGCTATAATTGTTTCAACTTATCAAGATTTTTGTTGATGCGCTAAAAACCTACCTTTTTTTAAAGGTACAACAATGTATTTATTGTTTTTAAAAGTGATCAAATTTTTTTTTCTAACCATTTATTTATTTTTGAATTAAATATTTTTATAATATCTGGTAATTTATATTCTAATATTTCGTTCCCCGAACATATATTATTAAAATATATTATTTTCAGATTTTTTCAAATTTATGAATTACCCTTTCAAATATTAATTGACATAAGTAAAAATGTATAGTGGAAATATCTTCATATTTTGTATTTAATAGTTCCCATTCAGGTTATTTTAATAAATTTCTAGAAAAAGTGTACACGTATAGGATCTTTTAGAATTATAGAAGGGAGAAATATTCAAGCCGCGAGGCATCTGTGGTTGAAATATAAGCACAGCTTTTAAATGTTGCTTGAAAGGCGGAATTTTTCTATTATTCTGTCTGAACCAAAACTTCAGAGTCAAAAGGTTGAAAATAGTTAATAAACTAGAGCAATCCATAATTAAATGGCTATATAAAAGGCAAATATCGAATTAATAACTTTTATATATGTTTTATTTGTATTGAATCCTTTTATCTTCTGAAGGCATAGATTTATATTTTGCTTAAATATCATATTTAAGATGCCCGCTACATTTAGAATGTAGATTGATATTTGTCGGGAGTATATCTATATATATAAAAATGAATGTTTGTATGTTTGTTGGTTGGTTGGTTTGTATGTCCGGTATACAAATTCGCAGTAGTTCACTAATTCAAACCAAAATTTCAATACATAGGTAAAAAATAACGAGGATGACGATAGGCTATTTTAAAAAATATATAAATCAATTATTAAAACTATATATTCAAATTATTCTAAATAGCTCATCTAGAACGCGGTGGAATCTGATGGCGGGGCGCGCCCATTGGACGGCCTGCGACACGTGGCTTCCCTGTGCGCGCGCATGCGCCGGGAAGGCAATCGCACGCCGGCAGCCGACGGGAGCTGTCGCTTGCTCGCCGGGAGTCAACGGGCGCGCGCATGCGCCGGGAAGCCACTCGCCCGCCGGCAGCCGACGGGAGCGGTCGCTTGCTCGCCGGGAGTCAACGGGCGCCGACATTTACTCGCTGGCAGCCAACGGGCACATGTTTAATGTGTTTGAATAATACATTTAATCATGTAAACCCGGGCGTTGCCGGGCAACCCTAGGAAGCAAGATGTATACAAGGTGTAGACAAGATGAAGATCTAGATGAAGATTAAAACGTTTTAAAATATATTCGCACTCGGGGTAAAACCCGGGCGTTGCCCGGGCCATTCGTCTAGTTGATCTATAAATGTAAAGGATGGGTTCGGTGGAAAGATGGTGCAAACCGTTGGTTTTCAACCGCTACGGTTTGATCCCCGCATTTGACACTTTTTTTTCTGATAAAAAAAATCTCCAATAACCCCCGATTAGTGCAAATGTCCAGCGCCACCAGCGAGTGTAAGTAACCAAATGAAGCTCTGGCACATTTGTAAGTGCAAAGTCGAACTGCTTTTCATATGTGTAGACATGTGGTGCATTTACAGTAAGAGCAGTCGTATACTTCTACCAAACATGATTATCATGGCCTATACCACGTGTACTAGAGATAAACAATAATAATAATAATTAATAATAATGGTAAAGGTCGACTCTCTCGTCAAACATCGTTCGCCAGACTGGCCACCTCCGCCCCGGATCCTCGGCCGAGGATGTGACAGGATGACATACTGATGAACTTCCACTCCTGACAGCCTCAATGTATTGAATAACATGGGAGAGGCGACTTTTATTGTAGAATATATAATCGTCCGTACAATAGTAAAGCTCTAAGGATGATGGAATACATTAGTGAAACCGTTGAAAAAAAAAAAAAGGTTTCATCATTTAGGAATCCGCCCCTAATATTTTTTCAACGCAGTAAGGAAAGTAAAAACATGTTTAAAAATGTGATTTATGGTGTTTGTTTGTTTATTATTATTATTATCATTTTTTACATTTGATTTGCATAACCTTATATACATGACGTTTATTCAAGGTATATCTTGAATATTGAAGTATATAAATGATATTCAATACAATTCTTTCTCAATCATAACTACAAGAAATCTAAAGTTGACTCATGAAAATCCCTAATATGTATAAGTTAAGCTTTTCAAATGTTCGTTTGGCTTCAAGCTTGAATTCAATATACATGAATGAAATAAATAGTCATATCAATTTTTCGAATCAATTTCTGGGATTATTTCACACATACATCGATAGTTAACCTTTTATCACATCTTAGTTTTCATTTGCAATTTTTATTCAAGAGCAGTTCTAATCTTTTGAACGGTGCCAAATAATTTTCTTATACATCATTAAGGAAAAAATTCGTCTAAAACAAAGTTGTTGAGGCAAACTGTCAGGAAAAATATTACCTAATAGCTAATGTAGAAGTATTCCAAAATATTAGCTGAATAATTATGTAGAAATGGTATTTGGCCAATATTTCGGAATAATTAAAAGTCAACGAATAGTTAATATTAATTCTGAAAGATTATGAAAACCATCATAAACTTTCACCTGCACACTTATAAGTTCTTAATATAACCCCTGATTCGAGTACAATTACATTTTTGTACTATTTTGAACTGGGGAAGTATTCTTTTTCCAAGAAATTTGAATAGCTGTACCAAGGCTATCTCTTATAATATTAATTTGCTACCTTTGTGCTTGTGTTAAGGTGTATTGAATGTTGTCATAAAATACATACATATTTCTTAAACTGTTTTTTCATTCATTTTAAAGTATATATTTTAAATTTTATAATAATATTTAATACCTTAAAAAAGCACAAAGGTAAAAAATACTATTCTCCTGAATTCAATAAACCACTGCTCAATAAACCTGAATTTTTCATAAGCCCAACCATACCAGTACATGCAAGTAACCAAATGGGACGCTTGGCAGCTTGCAAAAGCAAAGTTGAAATGCTTAGAGATACGGTATTTTCAAATCATTAGCATTGACACAGCCCTGCTCAGCTTGAATTTCATGGCCTATACAACATGTAACCCATCAAAAATACCGATACTTTGATCTTAATAATGAAATCATGTATGTGTAAAACCAGTATGTGTAAATATCCATTGAGACGCTTCGCAACCTGTGAAGGCAAAGTTTGAATGCTTCTGCATGTTAAAGAGATATGGTGGTCTTGAATCATTAGCAGTGACAAAGCCCTTTTCAGCCTAAATTTCATGGCAGTTCATGGCAACATGTCTTCTTTCTCATCTTTACTCAATCATATTAGGGTGTCAGCCTGTAAAGCTTGAGACTTTTGATGGTGTCTGTCGGGGATAAATAGAGCACATCAATGGATGAGGTGAAGTAGAATGCGTCTTGCCTTTATCATTAAGACTGGGAGCACTACTCAGTAGCAGGCCGACTTAGCTCCAAAAGAAATGGCCGCCTCTGACATGAGGAACAGACGCCATGTGCAGCCACTCCTAACATGGAGTACAAACGCTGCTCAACTTGTATCCCTGGATTAGGAGTCTTTACATTGTACTATCACCCGGGCCAGCTGAGCCAAGGTTTTTTAGTGAGCTTGTTACTGCTCCCCCTCCTTTTTTATCCGGGCTTGGGACCGGCAAAGGTGGGGTTAGAGATACAACAGGTAACTTATCGAAAATAGTGATACTTTGAATTAATAATAAATCTTTGATTTAAAAATATGATTTATTTTATTTAAGAGCATTTGTTGGTTGGAAGTTGGTTTGGAAAATATATAGCTACATCAACGGATTATTTAATTAAAATCTAGACTTTTCAGTAACCTGCTGTTATTCTCCTAATCACTCCCTGAGAAGAATGACAAAGAATCACTGAAACGTGGAGAAATAAATATATAATAGGTTGATGTAGCTATATTTTTAAAATCTTTTATTCATATACAAAATATCAATTCTTTCTATTTGGGTGTTTTTTTAGGTAAATAAGTCACATCAAATAATACTAATATATTCAAGGTAAATATTTGTACTATTTCCTTTGATCCCGTGATTTCCAAATATTTAATACCATAGAGATTCATTTTAATATAATTGAGAAATATGTTACAATTAATTTAAAATCTTTACATCACCATTATGATATTAAAAATGAAAATTTCTAATATAAATTATATAAAAATAAATCATAATATAAACACTATTTATATATTGAATAATATTTATATTTTCCTTCAAATATACCCATTTTTATTAAATTTGAAACTTACTAAAATGACACGCAATTTGACGATATTCAATTTACAAGTCAAATTTAAATAAATGTCAATAAATAAGATACGCTATCATAAATGATTTATCTATTCATTTACATACCAATTGTTACTAAAATTAAGAATGGATTGATATAAAAAAAAACGTGTGAATGCAACAAAATTACCATGTTTTACATTTCAAATGAGTGAGATTCCCAAATAAGCGAGTTAACAAACCGAATTCTATCAGTGGCGTCTTCAAATAAATTAGCATGGGCCAAACAAGGAACTACCCTAGCCCAAACTTGTCTCTCCAGGGAAACAAAAGCCATAAATTGCTAGCCCGATATGAGCCACTGTTCCCCCTTTTTTTCTTTTTTTCCTTTTTATAAGCGCTCAAAGCCAAGTAGTCTTCTTCCAACTCATTTACTCTTACGCGCTCTTTCACAAGTCTTTTTTTTAGACCCTTCTTCGGTTCGTCACTTCTCTCCAGGGACAAATGGAACAGAGTATCGGCCGTCCCTTGTCACTGCTAATCAGTGACATTAGATTCCAGAATCCCAGCTCTTCCTAAGAATCCCCTTTTTCCTTTCCCCCCTCTGCCTTTTCTTCTTTCTTTTTTATTTCTTCTGGACTTCTCCCTCCCTAAATCACCTGGAGTTTGTGAGGTGTTCAATCAGCCACCACATCTATTTTGTTCGCCTGGGTTATGACTTGCCTTTTATTATTTAGCCGATTGATTGTTTTTTTCTATTTTCTCAAGTGGTTTCCATTTTAGTTCGATATTATACTATGTTTTAGGATGCACCTTTAATTGATGATAATTTGAATTTTTTAAATAAATATCTACATGAATAATTGAGGGATGACGTTTTTTGAATAAAATATTCTAAAGAAATAATCATCAGTTCGATAATATATTTTAAGTTGAATCCTTAATTGATAATAATTAATTTGAATTTTTTAAATAAATATTTGTATGAATAATTGAGCGATGACGTTTTTTTGCGTAAAATTTATGAAGGAAATAATCTATAATGTATATTTTTTTTAGAACAAAATATTGTGTGATATGTTTATTTAATGCTATTTTTCTTAATTGTTTATTTTCTTTTTGATAATTCCGTTACCTACTCTACTACAATATGAATATATTGTAAATAGTTTACACGCGCAATTATTCAGATCGGATATAGCATGTCTTGTTTGAAACTGGTACTAAATAAATATTGTGTCATCTCTATGGAAAAATGTGAAATTATAATAGTTATTAGCACTAAATGTTTTCCATTTGAAAATAATTTTACAATAACTAATGATATGATTAAAATATATAAAGTAAGACTTGACCAATCAGTTTTTAACACTCCTAACGGTTTCGCAAATTTTAACTATCAGTACTTATAAATTTTGTATAGATAGTTCTGCTTATATACTCTAAAGTTATTTCTTCAATCAGGAAAATTAGTATTCATAGTAATTATCGAGATTATGCAGGGTAGCCTGGTGGACATGGCGTCTGCCCGGTGGGCGGAACATTGTGGGTTCGGTTCCCATCCCTGGACACTTTTATTTTTCCGTTCGTCATTACTCTTCATAATTCACCCTTTCATACCTCATCCAAAAAGAATAGAAATATGCGGTGTAACTCCAAGTGTCTTTTTACAAATACAGTTTTGTTTCGAGCATAGCTCTTTAGCTTAAAGAACAAACCCAAAATATACATACAAGCTTGATAAGGCACAATTTGAATTATAGAATATAAATACAAGGTAATAAGACCGAATCCAAATAAATAAATAGTGTGTGAACATCAGTATCATCAGTATCATTCAGTACTTTTGCCTGATGATGATAAAAACGTTGTTACCTAAATGTCACACACTATTTATTTGGATTTGGTCTTATTACCTTGTATTTATACATATAAGCCAGTTAGATAATATTATTAAAAAATAATATTCTACGACTTAAACGAATAAGATAAGTTTATATTATTATTTTTGAGGTGAATATTATGAATGTTAAATAGAAATATTCAAATTGTTTAACAGCAAGAATTAACAACGGAACCAATCATTTAAATCAACTTTGACATGTCATGAGCTTGTCCAAAACAAACAAAAAAAAAACAACTGGGGTAACGAACCAGTTATTCTTCAATCAAATAGAAAAAAAATAATCTGAAAATATATATTTTTTTCAATATATATATTTTTAAGTTTTATGGAATTTAAATTGTTTATGGTTGTTTTGCTTTTTTAAAATATAATAATCATTATTAAAATACGAATATATAAGTATGTAGTAATGTATAAACTATCGAAAATCGACGTGTTTTCAGAATTTTATCACAATAATGTCTATAAATTGTGAAACGGTCGAGAATATGGAATAATCCTGCTAATATTCAATGTATTTTCAGGTTATCATAAGAAATCATCGAATAAACATATACATTCTTCTATTATGGACATCTTAGGTAGGTAGAAAGAGATGTGAAAAGCCCCCATTAATAGATACCTGTAAAAGAACAAACAAGTCCAAAAGCTTCCAAAAACATTGGAATCAATAATAAAAAGTCTTTACCTAATACTTCTTAATTGAACTTCAAATATTTTAAAGTATTATCATTTGAGCTAAAGAACTTTTCTCCGTATCTATGCATTGGACCACCTGGAGAGACTATTTTGGGAGACAGTCTTTGACGTGAAAAAAAACCCGGATAAATCATATAAGTTTATGCGAAAAAAACAAGAAAAAAACATATGAAAAAAGTTCAGGTGTTAATATTAAAAATAAAAAGAGCATTTACTGACTGCCTACATAATTAATTTTAGATATGAGAGAGCTATATAGGGGAACAAAAATGAACAGGGTTTATTTAACTTGTTCCGTGATATATATTTGACCAAACCAATTTCTTTATAAATCAAGTTGAATGAATGTTTAGTTTATTTTTTCCCACTAGATGGCTCTATGTGAATGCTCATGTGAGCCCTCAGGAATTTATATTTTTATTTTTAATATAGATATATGTACAAATAACACAGGATATATGATATATTGTTCGTAAGCGATATAGAAAGATATACCTTGTTGAATAATACTATTAAAGATTTCTAAAGGTTAAAGAAATTTTTTTACATTTGTATATAAGCAGGATATTAATTAAAACATCGTAGAATACCCCTTAGATTATATAGAAGTAAAATTAAACAAAATTTGATAGAAATATTTAAAGTTTTTCTCCGATCAAAAACCTTCTATTCTCCTTACTGCGATAGAAAATATTGCAAGTGCCTAGTTCATCAATAGGGACAGTAGAAAGCTTCTGATTCAAAAACAATCGCGCTAAATTATTTCCTTTTATATATTGTCGCCAAGATGCATAAAGCAATGGAAAATTTAATATTAAAGGTATTTATAGGGAGAGCAAGAGTTAAAACAACAACTTATCACAAGATAAAATAAAATAATAACCAGCCTTGTTTAGACACCGAGGCGTCTCGTTTTTTCTTAGCTGTTGATAAGATTCCGAGAACTCCTCGGATATGTGGTCGCTCTCTAGCGGAGTCCAGTGATGATTGACAGTTGTCTCATTTAGCTTCCTGTGGCCGGGTTGTAGAGATACTGGCACGCTATTGTCTTAGGTTTATTATGTTCTTTGATTTTCAGGCTGAATAAGGTAAACTAAGTATATAATAGAAAAGGTTTTCTCCAATGGTACAGAATAATTTTCAAACACAAGGTGTTAAAATTCTCTCATTCAGTACTTTTGTCTGAGATGGTAACAACGCTGTTACCGAAACGTCAAACACTATTTATTTATTTGGATTTGGTCTTATTACCTTGTGTTTATAATCTATAATCCAAATTGTGCCTTATCAGAATAATTTATAGTTTCTGAGTTTAGATTGTTTTTACAGTAATTTCAGATCCACTGAGATGAAGTTTATTTTTGTCACAAATCGAAAAAGGGAAATATATTTGTTTATGATCGATATTTGGCATTCGAGGAAATATAATTGTTGATATCCATATAATATTCGTTATTGGTTTATTCTAACTAATTACTTACAATGTGATACTATAATATGATTCACTAGCACCCCATTTCTTATAAGAAATTGAAACTATTTTAGACGCGTACGATTCTTTTCAAAATTGAACACTTTACGGCAACGATAAGTTAATAGGAAGGCCTGGATCCCCCATTATTTTATCATTGCAATAAGGGCAGTAGAAAATTGATTAATTTGAAAAAAACAGTCATACGCATCTAAAATAGTTTCAATTTATTATGATATGTTGCTTCTATTGCTTATAATGATAATACCTGATATTAATGTAATTTGGCATCGCGTTAATATTGAATTACAGATCCGTTTGATTATTTTACACTATATATTGAAGTTTATTATATTAATTTGAAATAGTTGAGATATAAATAAGTAACCACTATAGAGAAACTAACGATATGTAAATAAAATGAATAACCGATATGAAATATGCAACTACAGAATATAGAAAAGAGATGGTGAGTCATGGTACAGGAGAGAAGCGTCTATCCATCATAACTTCCTCAAGGATCAACGATGTCTTGGCAGTTAATAGAGATCTAAGATAAACAAATGATTCAATAGTTCCGATAGCATTTTAGCCACAAACTATCTCTTTATTCTTTTAGATTCTCCTTTATGCTCTTTTCTTCATCAAAACCTCACAAAACTATATCGTATGTTTTATATACCTCTCATATAGTTATATTTCCATTAACGAATACTGAATCAGATCTTGCATCGCCACCAGATTTTGGTCTGTCTTGGGGGGTTGGCTTCAAGTCAATGTTAGATTGGTCCATATCAAGATTATAAGAGAGACCAGAACAAGTAATCGTAAAATAAATTATGTTAAAAAGAAAACTATTAAGGTGGAGAGAGAGAGAGGGAGAGATATTAGGCTTTCAGGCTAAAATTCATTATTTTATTTTTAAGAAAGTATACACAAATTTCGACATTACTCTAAATACAACTGATAGCTATATAAACAAATTATTTACAAATACAATGCTGACTTGACGTCGCATTACGGGTTGATTCGTCGAATGAGCCATCACATATTATCCTGTGACAATGTTTAAATCATATTTTTTTTTTGTTATCGAACCTTTTGGCCCACTGTACATATTACATCCCTAACACGATGCGACGCCAACCATCTCTGTCTTGAGCTCGATGTACCATCTCGGCGACCATTAAGCCAATGAGTTTCTTTAATTGGTCCAAAGTATCTGTGACAATATATTGAAGAAATGAAACAATTAAAGTACAATTGTTTATTTTACATACAAAACAAAGCAACTCTCTTTACGGCAATGAACAAATATTTGGAGGTCTTTGCTTATTATTGGTGAACCCTCCAAGCGATTTAGGCAATATATTCTACAAGACAGCTTTTTATATAGCAGTAAAGATAGTAGAATTTGTTTATGTGTGGAATAAACATTTATGCCTTAATTATTTCATTTAATAATATTTATATATCTCATGAAAATGGTATGAATGAGATTCTAAGTGAAAATATTGGAACTACCAAGATTCAAATTCACCTATCATATTGAACGATGCACTCAGATATTTTGAAATTGTGATCAGGCTATGTATTTTGAGATTGATTGAAGAACGAACATTTTTTAATGAAACAAGATTACTTTACATACTGAATATATATTCAGATTTTATATTTATGTATCATTTGGTTTTCCTCGAAATTTCTATTCAATACAATTATCTGTTAAAAAAGAAAAGAAAATGGGGAAAGAATGAAGCATTTAACCTCAGCTCTGAATAGCTGAAAATATTCAGTTTATATATTGAGGAATATAGTTTTACTTGTATATTTAAAAGATCCTTTGTGTGTGATAAAAGAAACAACCTTTAATCGAATAATAATAATTATTGAATATTCTATATTTTTATTGAAGCAATGAATAAAATTTGAATTTGTGGCGACCACACTTTGATTTAGCAAGCACGAACTGGACAAAGCTCCACTACACACACGGGCAGTGTAACGGTCGTTACTCCAACCGTTAATCCTTTTCTCTTTATATATTTCTGGCTTTATATAAATTAATTTTAATTACAATTTTATCAGCGGCTTTTCCACAAGCCACACCAACACATCACGCAGTTTGCGCGCGCTGAATCAAAGTGTGGTCGCCACAAATTCAAATGTCATCTATCGATTGAAAATTGTATATCATTTGATCAACAAAAATAAAAATATTTTGAGGTGAATAAAAATTACAAAGATTGTTATATCGGCTTTGAAGTGAGATTTTTTCATTAAAAAAAATTAATTTGTCTTTGTATCCTATAATATATATGTATGAACATATAGGTGGTCATTAACCACTCGGTGACAAAAAAAACGACTCCAAGAAAGTAATCAGAATGGGAGAAAAATCAGGTGTTGTATTATACGTGCATTGAACCAGAAAAAATAAAATTATTCCTAGGTTTAGAAGGTATACACATATTAGACCAATAAATAATGCGTTGGTTCACTTATAGCACTTATGCAAGCTGTAATTCGGCATGGTATTGATTGAGATGGCGGATGTCCACCTGTGGAATTTCTTACCAATATTTTTATAATTAACAAGTTTTACCGACGATATACGGATATATTGCGAATTTCTTCCCATAAAGCCTTAAACGTTCTCAAATGGGTAGAGATCTGACGAACTCTCTGGCTAGAAGGTGTTATACAAGCAGGAAGACAAACAATAGAAAATGATGCCGTGTGTATTCAGCTATTAGAGTGATTAAATGTAAACCCATGCTGCCATGGTTATCACAACTGGGCATAGAATCCCGTTGAATCTAATGAAAGAATGTCAATAAACCAAAGGGATCTGTCAGTCAAAAGAAATGTAAAAAAGGCGATGATTCTCACATGTGGAGCTATGTAACAGAATATATTAAATTTGTACTTACCCGTGGCTCCGGACGTCTCCACACATATTTGTTGGTCATAAAGTTCATTCCGATACGGGAATCATCAGCTTCTTCATCAAATCCCAGTTTGAATGAGTCCAGTGCTTCAGGTCAAGGGTAATTGGTGCAAGGAACGCTATGATATAAGTCTTCTTTATCACATCCTCTAGTAATGGTTTTTATGTTCGCCTTGTGAGATCGTTCTGAAAAATGAACCTTGGCTGTGAGAGCCGCTTAACCTTTGCTGATTTTACACGATCAGTCGTATCTCTTGATCAACTACTATCTTCCTAGCTTAAACACTACCGTCAATGTTCAAGACACATCGTTGAATCGTGGCATCACTTCTTTTCAATTGTGAAACTATTTCAACTGCACATCTTCTCTAGAATAACGAAAATTTGCATAGTCTGAGCGTACCTGTTTGCGAGTCTGCGTTACTTAATATTTGAGAAGATTTAATGATATCCGCAAAGATGTTATAACCTGGAATTTCTCAACTTTTTCTGCCTTCCAATTTTACAGTTAGAATGCATTACTGCGTTACCTGTTCATTTTTGGCCGCCAAAATATAATAATTTGCATGTTAAGTTGAAACGTATTTGCATCTATAAAATGTATATATGCAAAATATTGTTCAAATTGAATAACTTCTTGTTTTTTACTGATTTTTAGAGGCTACAAAAGGGTTTTTTCAATATATATATATGAATTTCCTATTAAATATTTGTTATATTTCAAATTTAACTGTTGGCATCAAATGAAATAAAATAAACATAGCGCTATCTATTGTCAGTCTCTGCAAGCCTTGGATACCATAGTCTCGTGCTAATGATCCATGTCAATATGATGTTTTTTTTAGAGAAAAGATCGAGCACTGATACTTGAATCTCAAGAAGTAAAGGGACAATTTATCAATATTTTGCAAGAAAACGAATTTTAATTTGTAATTCAGAATTAATAAATATTTTTATACATAATCATAGGTCATTTTTATCTAAAAACCTTATTGATTATTCATATTGTTACTGAATAAATATTGTAAACATTTTGCTAAGTGTTTATCAACTAATTAATTTGCTATGTTACTACCCCCTTACTATTCTTATTGATCATTACCTGTAAAAGATTACAACATTATGCTATCCTTATATATTTCTAATAAATTATTTTTAATTCTATAAAATTATCCCTTGAATCAATATTAAAATAAAACATTAAGCCTCCAGGGAAAATATTTTTTTAATTGATTTGATTTGGCGATAAATTCATGACTTGAGTTCACATTTCTATAAAATAATCCCTTGAATCAATATTAAAATTATAAATGAATCTTTTCCCTGGAGATTTAATGTTTTTATTTTAAATTATTTTCAACTTAAATTTTTGAAAAACTTGTCTTCTCTGCCGCTACAATATATATACGCGCGTACCTATATACATAATATAAGGGTTGACAGGTTAGCTTCTGTCTAAATTTTCCAAAACTCGTGATGTGGTTCCTTCTTTTTACCCAACTTTACGTTTTTACTGGCATGATGAACAGAATGTGTATCGTTTAATGCATATTTAAAGGCAAATTTATATCTATATTTATATATTATTGTTGAAATGGAAATTATTGCACATTTAGAATATGACTAATATAATTATTATTTGAAAAAAAAAAGTACAAAATGTGAAATTGTATTGGGATAAGGTGGTTAAATAAAAAAGGCATCTCCTTATTGTGCAACTGAAACTACAAATGCCATCAGCAACTTTAAGTTGCACGATAAGGAGATTCCTTTGTTTTGTTACTCTGTTTAGGTTACATTGTATATAAATAGATGTATTTGTTAGTTAGCAGTATGTATATACTTATCTCTGGTGTACTTTTGTGGTTAGTTGTCTTAGTACTGGTACCCTCACCAGTAATACTTGATATAAGACCTCATTTTCAAAATATTTATATATATTACCATTTTTTTTTACATAAAACCTTTCATATTTTTATTTTACAAATAGAAAATCTATATTTTCCCATCAGTTGCTGAATCATTTTCGCTTTATCTAATCTTCCTATCTAAACAAACACCTGTCTCTATTTTATATTTGCTGGCCTGGGGAATCTGACCTTTTTTGTACAACCTTGGTTACGTGCATTGCGGTTTGTCTGCTTGCTACATTATTTTTGGGCTTAAAAATCGTACACTTTTGCCCCTCCAACAGTGCAATGTATATAGTTATTTGTATATATTCCGCTCTATGCGTCCAATGGGGCTCATAAATCATCCATTCTGGTTAGCAGCTCCATAAATATATATATTTCTGTTAGAAGTATGTACTCGCTTACTTTTTAGTGTGAGGTTGGTTACCGTGACTTTGACATTGAGGTCCATATTCAATAAAATCCTCCAGTTCCTTCTCTTTCGTCCTACTTTTTCAACATTTTTCAATTCGAAGCTTTAGATGTTAACAATAACAATTTCAAACCTATAAATACTACGTTAATACGAAACCTATTTTTTTTTAGTTCAAAGGACCCTTTTTATTTGAAAATATTACATAAAAACATTTATAAAATAAATATAATAATAGCATCTAAAAAACACAAATATATTTAAATGTATTCTAATTATTCCATTCAAAAATGAATATTTAAATATTCATTAAAAATTAACAATGCATATTGCAAACATTAACAATTTCTATCACACACCAACAGTGAAGAAGCCAAGCATAAATAATTTTTATTTTTGAAAATAAGGTTTTGTTAAGATTAATTACTTTTAATATTTCTTGTTAATTATCAAATATGAATGAATAAAATATGATCATATATAATAATAATGCATTTTAAATTTTTAATCTTTATGAAATTAGTGTAGAAATGGAGAGTAAGTTTCCTATCCCTAGCATATTCACCTCTAATGTAACAACTCCCTACAACTGTATCTAATTAGAAATAAGTTGGGAGCATTTTAATGGACGCCTAATCCACCAACCGTAAAATTACACAAACAATTACTGGGTTTAGAATAATTATACGTTTTTTACCCACGCTCCCTTACCTTAGATCTAATTTAAGACAATTGGGCGATTTAGATAACGAATTCCTAGCTCCTCTTAAAAAAAATCTTAAACGTTTTTATAACCAGAACAGATAATATTTTTGTCATCTTCTCCCTGTTCTAATCAAAGTTGAACTAATTAATATAATTTGATAATGTAAAAACAAAATTAGATATATTTTTTTTGACAAAAAAAAGTAAATTTGTCCTATCAATATTGTTGATTTATAATTAAAATATTATAAATATATTAGTTTTAATGAATAGTGTTTGAAGATAATCAATATATTTTGAATTATATCCATTCATAGACAAAACTTAAGAAAGTAAAGTATTTGATGTTCTCAGAGGTATGTTTTTTTTTTATTAAAGGAGACTTATGCAATTTTGTTCACATTTAGTTATTTCGTGTGTCTTCAATAAAGTTCGCCGTGTATCAAATATATTTCAGAATTATTGTCTGAATACCGATATAAATGCAAAAAAGTTGCAACTTTCTTTAAGTTTCGTTCATGATTATAAATATATATTTTTTTCATTGTTTCGTTAATGTTATTAAATAGATCATTCTTGAATTTGTGGAAAAGGTATTTTCTCATTTTTTAATACCTTTTTGATTGCAAATAACTGACCTAGAAGAAGAAGTATACCAAACAAAAAGTAGATTGTTATATTGTGAAAGAAGAAAATTGGTGAAAGGGTCCAGATACAAAGAGAAAATAGAAAAAATAAATTCTAGATGCAACCTTAGCATATTTGAAAGAGAAGTTGCTGTTATACCTGTCAAATAGTAATCTTTTTATAAAAAATAAATCAAAAATATTAAAGAAACCTGGCTCTGGATTGCTTTTGGATTTTGCTAAATTGTAGATGCAAGAATTACATGAATTTAATTGTATTGAGTCGTTAATGATCCTTTCTGGTCATTCTTAGCTTTTCTGGTGATGGAAGTTTCATGATTTGTTTCCAGAGCTTGTGACAATATTTCTTTCAACATCGAGACATCAGCCTTGAATTGACTATGATTCATCCTCACTCGTGTGAATCATCATATATATAATTATGTCATTTTATTATTTATTACAAATGTAAAAATTTCTAAACATAAAATTCTAATAGGCTAACAAAGCGAATGTTTATCAAGAATGATTTGAATTAAAAATAAGAAAATACAACCTTTTGCATTGATTTCTTTTTTTTTGAATGCGCGAGCTTTCGGGCTGAGCCGCCCTTTCTACAGGCAAAAATGAAACATTTGATCATTTGATTTGAATCAGGATTGATTAAAAAGTTCTTAAGATCCGGATAAAAGTCGAAAAAAGGAAACAAAAAAAGACAAAAAACGATTTCATTGAAACTATTTATTAAGATGCTAATGGTAATCTTTCTTAAAAACTGGACATTATATCTATGATGGTTTGGCCCTTAACTGCAAGACATTAGATTTTGTCAAAGGTACCATGAATCGGGCTTAGAGGAGAGGTCAGGTATCTCCAACCTCATATACAGTGTCGACGTATCGAAATACATGTTCCATCGAACGGTTATATCGCATGTTCCAACGGGATAGATCTTATAGTTTCATTATGGCCATGTTTAACCATAGTGGATGATCCAAGCTCTTTTGTGGAAGTAACTTCACTCATATTTTACTCATGTGCCCCAGCATTTCAAGACTACAGACATAATGACGGTATTATCCGTACTGATCCAAGAGAACTGGTATCTACAAAAGTTTCCATATAATTAATATTCAATAGATTTTGTAAATA
>CP092878.1:46011738-46059243 GCA_030710605.1 Cordylochernes scorpioides
GATCTCTACAATCCTTTCACAGGCTTAGCTATAATTTGAGAAAATGAGAATATTCTAATTTTCTCAACATAGCTATGCCTCTAGAAGGATTGTAGAGATCCAAAAGCTTTTACTTTGCATGAATAAAGAAACACATTGCTACTGTTTTTATTATTATTTTATATAGTATCTGAACAAAGACGCAATTAGAGAACCAAAGACGATTCATAAATGGAGTACTCGGAATAACAATGAAATTTTTAAGCTCGAATTATTCATTTTTCAACAAATAGCTTTTTAGGTATATATACATACATTAGGTATATACATTCCTCCCATCACCCCTTTCTTTTTTCAATTCTTCTACAAAATAATAATAATAACAATCATCCATATTTTTAGAAGCTAAACTGCTTGAATTACGTTTTGAATTTCTGTTAAACCCTCGTATTCACAAGAATTATTACCCAGTGAAAACTAATTTTGGTTCAAATGAGAATGTCGCTGAAGAGATGGAAGCGTTTTAAGGAGACCTCGACAATTTTAACATTTTACAATAGGAGTAATTTTTAGATATCATTTCTAATAAGAGATAAACACTGATGGCAACGAGTTCCTTTATTGAAAAGATATAAGCTTGGTGAGCTTTCGTACAATGACGTCTTCAACAGGGTCAATACGAATACAAGACGTTATTTTCCGAAAGCTCTCCAACCTTACACCTTTTCAATAAATAAAATCGTCACCGTTTGTTTTCATCTCTTCTTAGAAATGATATCTAAAATTTCATCCTCTTGTAAAATGTAGAAATTGTCGAGGTCTCCCTAAAACACTTCCATCTCTTCGGCGACTCTCTTATTTGAACCAAAATTATTTTTCACTGGGTAATAATTCTTGTGAAAACGAGGGATTAACAGATATCCGAAACGTAATTCAAGCAGTTTAGCTTTTAGAAATATGGATAAATGTTATGTTGTGTTTTAATGGTAAAAATTCACTATTTTATTAGTCAATTGTGGCCTTCGTGTTTCCTTTAAATTTTGTTTAAGTAGTCTGATAACTCACCAAAGTATGTCCCCTTGTTTATTTTTTTTATTTTATAAGAAATTAATGAAAATGACGGAATTCGTATACCAAAAAGATTATCGCCATGAAGTTTCCGACAGATAAAACCACGTTCGACTTATCTGAAGCAGATTACTCGGTAGCCAATCATGGTTTTGTCTGTTGTTAGTACATATTAATGAATTTTCGGGTCGCATCGAAGGTCACTGCTTGCACAAAAAGCCTTTGGTTCACGTTCAAATCGATCCAAAATTTTTGAAATTAAAAGTCGCATCCTCTCTCTTTCCACTGTAAGCAACCACGGTATCCACCGGGCCGATAATTTTTAATCTCCAAACTTTAATAGGAATTTAAATACCTTTTATATAGATATTTATGCTACTTCATGGAATTTCGTTCGTGTATTTAGAAGGATCAAGGGAAAGATATTTTCAATATTTTTCCTCGGTTATCACATCTGGGCATCTTAAGCGATCCACTTCAAATACAGTAGGTCTACCTCTTTAAAATTCGTTACATCAAAATCTAATTGTAACATTGGAAGGAGAATGCTTTCCAGAAATGGTTAACTAGTTTTATTTTCCTGCATGGTTTCTAATCCGAAATCGAAAACCCATGAAAACGATACATATAAGTGTTCTTACTGGAGTATCACTCGCTGAAATGATTGCTAAATCAAAAAACCCCATTAATCCACGCAAAATTTGGCGTTACTTTGCATGTGCACCATGCGTATGGTGTTAACCACAATAACATGCTTCATCAACGCCATCTGTTTCTAAAAAGAAGTATCTTTTGAGCTCCTCTCGAATATTTTTGTATAATAAAATTTAATATTATTTCTATTATATAATGAATAATAATTCTCATATATACCGATATAATTGATTCTAAAATACTGAAATACTTGAAAAAGGTATTAAGCAGCGCATATAACCATTACAAATCTATAGATTATTATATATTCTGCTTAAAATTGCGCTTTTATATTCAACTAGCAATATATATATTATTTGTAGAGAAAACCTTAAATTAATGTTAAAAGAGCAAGAATCAAAGCCAAACAGAAGCTTGAGTCAAGTCACGTTCAAGTATTTCACGAAATGTATATTTTAAATATTTAAGCACATATAAAACTAAGATATGACAAAACGCGCAATCCGCACATGATATTTAAAACTATTTTTAGTGCGGCATTTCTTTAAGAATAAAATAACTTTCTACTGCACTTTCTGTGTACGATTAAAATGGCTGGAAGATTTAACTGAACCAATCTATGGGAGATTCACAACTAATGGACTTCTTATTTCTGAAATGAAATTCGCGATAAGAAACTAAGAGGAATTATCGGTAGAAGAGTCTTAACTCGAAAGCTTGCAGACTTTAAATAGATCATTAATTTCTACAAGACCGCAGTCACTGTTCGGAGGAGATTAATAGAATCGCCGAATGTCATGGTCCATTTGGATGAGGAAAGCGAAGACTAAAACGTGGTTTAATTCCACACTAGCCGATTCAGTGATACGCTAACCATGACGTATGCAAGAAGGAACGTGTGGCCACTGGACCTGCGTCGGACCTGGAGGCTGTTGTTGGGTGCTGCTCTACCTGGAGTATAGAAGCTCCGTCTATGCTTCCTTTCTTCATGCGGTGAATGTGCATAAGACCCGTGGTTTTAATAAAGCTGTGTGTGTGTAAAAAGATCATTAATGATCCTTATTGAGGATACTTTGATCTATGAATTGAATAGTTAGTATATATATATATATATATATATGTAATAAGAGATGTCCTGTCGACTCACTGTAATGATTTGTTGAGTTTGATGTCGACTACTGAAATAAGTTG
Organism: Cordylochernes scorpioides; assembly: GCA_030710605.1. Taxonomy (NCBI): domain Eukaryota; kingdom Metazoa; phylum Arthropoda; class Arachnida; order Pseudoscorpiones; family Chernetidae; genus Cordylochernes; species Cordylochernes scorpioides. The sequence goes on from CP092878.1 coordinate 46,014,631, forward strand.
AAGTTCTGGTAAGCCATGTGTAGAGTTTTCCAGTACCTCTCTGCACCTTGGAAGACCTTTAAAAGTTCTCACAAAATACAGGAAGTCGTGGTCGAGGCAGAGTGGAAAAGCTTGGGAATGTCCACACAAAAAACGAAGACACAATTGCACTAAGAAAGTTCCGTAACAGATAAAAGTTGAGCTAGGAGCGAAACATGGAGAGCTAGAAGATTTCTTACTCGTCTACATGATGGAAGGGATGGAACTCAGGTACGACCGACGTGAGCTGACGCTAAGGGTGAACTAAACTGTCAAGTCACTGTAAAGTGATTGTATTTATAGGTTAAAGATGGGGGGGCCTTATGTGACAGGGGACCGTTTCTGAGAAAAGGGGGCCTGTCACCAGGTGTGAGAGGGGGCCCTGCGTTCCACCACATGTGAAGTGTGGGTGGTCTTGTTGTGGGAATCTATCTCGATTTTGACGTTATGACTTCTATCTCTTGCTTAGCTCAACTCTTAAATCTATTACAGATTTGTATTTATTTATTTATCCACTTTGTACAAATTACATTACATATGATGATGTAAAGACACATGTCAATAATACGTATAATCATTAACAGCTGTGTTCTATTATACAACATTAAAATCTTGTTATAAGTTATATACATGGGGTTGTTGGCTTAAATTACCATAGATGGGCCCCGGGAGTGAAAGGGTTTATCCGGTTTAGGCGGGTAAAGGCTCTCTAACACAGGTAAGTAATTAAAATTTCTTTTAATTAATTTAAACTGTGGGGGTTAAAAAGGGATATAACTAGATGATTTGTTTGGATATATAAAAGTGAAATAAAAATGACATTTTTGTTTGATTTAAAAAAAATGATTAAAATAAATTGATGACATAAAAATTCACATTCTAAGAGAATATTGGCGGGCGTTGGAAAGGGTTAGTAGTTGAAGAATATGCAATTGTTAGAAGTGCACATGTAAACCAAATACTCAGATCCAGGTGCAAAGCGAGGATATAGACTTGAGCTGTCTTCCTTGGCAATGTTTCACTTGCAATCCTATATAAGGGTTACAGTGCTTTGTCACAATTTTAGGATTATTGGGTTAAAAGTTGCTGAAGAAAAGTTGTTTATTTATATGATTGGGAAAGGAGTGAAATAGAGCCATGCGATAAGTAGAATTGTTGTAGCGACAGTAGGTGGTCTGACTTGACTCGAAATCAAAGGTTGAATGTGGTCCGCTAGAGCTGAAAAAAAAAAGTTGAAAGTTGAAAAAAGTGAACGCTTTGTGAATGCGTTGGTGATTTGCTCTGCGGATGAAATGAAATAAACTCTTGAAGCGTGTTCAGACCAGAAGTCGGGATTTTTTAAATCTGGGGAACTGTGTCCTCAAAGAGTTTGTTGAATTACGAAATCAAAAAATAAATTGTCAAGCAGTGCTGTCGTTTTTCTACCTTGATGTGACGCAATGACTGAAAAGATAGTGATGAAAAATATAGGGGATTGGTTAAAGAATATGATTGTTGAAAACGATTGTTGTAGATGCCTGATAGTGGATGATAAACATTGTCAGATAATAAAGGTATTTAAACAAATATAAAATATAGTGAATAGAAATATAGAAATATGATTGCGGGTACAAAAAGTGTAAGTGGATAAAATTAAACCTTTAATATATAAAATATATAATAAATAATAAAATAAAATAATTTTTGAAACAATTAGATGTTTTGCAATACTAAAATAATATCACGAAAAATAAAAGTAAATTTGATTAAAGTTTTTTTTTTTTTTGAAAATCATGTTGGATTAAAAATTTTATTATATAATTGAAAGGTAAAAATAAGAATAATTATTCAAGATTTTATACAAATAACAATATAATTAAAGATTATTATAATGATTAGATAAATGTTAAGTAGTGGGAAATTGAACAATATTGTCTCTTTTGAAGAAAAGTTACAATTGTTGTGTGTAGATGATATCCCATTGGTAAACATTGGTGTTTCTATGACTCTCTGAAGCGGGAATATGTGAAATGATCCCTTCGTTTGTCCACAATGCTGGTATGTAGAGAGTGATTTCTCTTTTGCGTCATAAAGTCTATATAAGACTTAACCAAATTGTTTTAATTGGTGATATAAATTAACATGTAAAATGTTTAATGTATGATGTGTTGTGATTAAAGGCGTTGGTGAGATGTGTAAATAAACCTAAATGGTTAGTGTGAAACATGTGTTAAAAATGGCGATCATCAAGCTAGCGGTCAAGATGACTGCTTGAGGGGGGAGAGAAGATATTCTCAAAAGATAGCAGTGATCAAGGGGAGTGACTGACGTCCAAAGGGCGTCCACTTCCTTTTTTTTCACGGAAATTCTATTTTTGGGGTGGTCACACATGTGGGATGGTTTTCTAAGTTTGAGATTTACTTGAGACTGACTTTCTCCTTTTGTTAGGTTGGCAATTTTCTGCTATAATTGAAAGATATGATTTTCTCGGTGTTCGTAAGTGTTTGTGTTTTCGAAGTTGTTTAGACTTAATAAGATTGTTATACGATGATTTCAGGCTAGAAGTGAGTGAAAGATATGACTTTCGACGTGGACACGCTTTGAGGTGAGATGTGGTGTCACAGGCGTGAAGGCGTCTTTGGCCTAAAAAGTGAAAAAGTTTTGTGGTGTGGCACTGTGACACGAAGTGAGAAATGTGAATGAAAAGGTGTCACGTGAAGTCTTAGTTTGGTACAAATCTAACCAGTTTCACCATGAATAACAAATTTAATAGTCATGGGTGATGGTTGTACGAACACATATTGATAATTTTTGACTGTTAGTGGATGTGGCACGCTTAATGTGAAATTATTTTATTGTCGCGACGATATAGAGCAAAGTGGAGGCTTGTGTGGCTCAAGATTTGGATTTGTGTGTTAAGTCGCGCACTAAAATTGTTGCCAATTGGAGAGAGTGTTTTGTGAGGGTGTTGTAAGGTTTGCTGAAAGAAATGTGTTTATGACCAATTATGCATGTAAAAGGAAAAGACGAGGGAGTGTATTTATCCTCGAATATTAACGGTTGTAATCGTTTCGGAAGGCTGTGACTTAAATTAGCTACTGGCGGTGAAGTGGAGTGAATCTTTATTTTTAACTTGTTTTGGAAAAGATAGGTGTTTTTGAAGATATTGTATCTTCCGATTTTTGCAATTTAAAAAAATGCGTTTCACCTATGTTAATTTATATTTAAAATTTGAATATACTTTTTTAATTGTTGATTATGGTAGTTAAAATGATTCTCTTATAAAAGGGCAATGTCGTGATAGTTACAAATAATTTGAATTGGGCGCTTACTTAAAATGGTGAACATTACCAAAATTTTAAGAATTGATAAAGATATTGGTCTTTTGGTATAAAGATAACTAATAAGTAAAACAAAAATAAGTTGAGAATTATGATGAATGAGATTTTTTTTAAAATAATAATAATGATTTTTTTTTTCAAGTCGTAGCTTTGGATAATGCCATTTTAGGTAATTTTAGGAAAGGCATGTAAGATTAGTAAATTAGTAAAAATGCGTGATGGGCGAATTTTTTTTTTAAAGTAAATTTGAGAGTAATAAATTGAAAATTTATATTTAATTAAAATTAAAGTAAACTTGATAAATGAGAGTGTGAAAGTTTTGAAAATTAAATGAATAATGATATAACAAGGTAAAAATAGATTTTAAAATGCTTAAAGTGAAAATATAAATACAAAATTTATAGGGAATCAAGTTTTGAACTTGAGGATAAAGTTATGTAAGATTTTAAAACTTACAGTTTTGAAGATAGTTCAGTCAGAACACTTGATCTTTGGTTGTTTTCCTGCTGACGTGGAAAGCGCTCCATGCAGGGCTTGTAGAAGCTTGTAGTTTCTCCAACGTTGATTGCGGTTTGTCGCCTTGATCATTGTCTCGATGATGTCAAGTCGAAGGTGGAACTTGTCACAGGGTTTGGGTACATCGCTGCTCGGTTTCCATGACTTGCGGGAATTTCTGGGCTGTCGTTGGCGCGGTCAGCTTGCTCCCGGCGTTGGCGATATGTAGCGGGTCTGCGGAGGTCCCTTGGGGCGGCGTTTCTTCCGTAAATATCTTGGGGGAGAGATTGCTTGGTCGTTTCGTTGGAATGGTCGGTTTGTTCCTCCATCTTCGCTTTTTCTCGCTTCCTATCTGAACAGTCTTCTTACCTCTTCGATGTGTCATCCTTCGTTTTGGTCATCCTGTCGACTAATGTAATAAGAGATGTCCTGTCGACTCACTGTAATGATTTGTTGAGTTTGATGTCGACAACTGACTTGCGGGAATTTCTGGGCTGTCGTTGGCGCGGTCAGCTTGCTCCCGGCGTTGGCGATCTGTAGCGGGTCTGCGGAGGTCCCTTGGGGCGGCGTTTCTTCCGTAAATATCTTGGGGGAGAGATTGCTTGGTCGTTTCGTTGGAATGGTCGGTTTGTTCCTCCATCTTCGCTTTTTCTCGCTTCCTATCTGAACAGTCTTCTTACCTCTTCGATGTGTCATCCTTCGTTTTGGTCCTCCTGTCGACTAATGTAATAAGAGATGTCCTGTCGACTCACTGTAATGATTTGTTGAGTTTGATGTCGACTACTGAAATAAGTTGAAGTTCTGGTAAGCCATGTGTAGAGTTTTCCAGTACCTCTCTGCACCTTGGAAGACCTTTAAAAGTTCTCACAAAATACAGGCATTCGTGGTCGAGGCAGAGTGGAAAAGCTTGGGAATGTCCACACAAAAAACGAAGACACAATTGCACTAAGAAAGTTCCGTAACAGATAAAAGTTGAGCTAGGAGCGAAACATGGAGAGCTAGAATATTTCTTACTCGTCTACAAGATGGAAGGGATGGAACTCAGGTACGACCGACGTGAGCTGACGCTAAGGGTGAACTAAACTGTCAAGTCACTGTAAAGTGATTGTATTTATAGGTTAAAGACGGGGGGGCCTTATGTGACAGGGGGCCGTTTCTGAGAAAAGGGGGCCTGTCACCAGGTGTGAGAGGGGGCCCTGCGTTCCACCACATGTGAAGTGTGGGTGGTCTTGTTGTGGGAATCTATCTCGATTTTGACGTTATGACTTCTATCTCTTGCTTAGCTCAACTCTTAAATCTATTACAGATTTGTATTTATTTATTTATCCACTTTGTACAAATTACATTACATATGATGATGTAAAGACACATGTCAATAATACGTATAATCATCAACAGCTGTGTTCTATTATACAACATTAAAATCTTGCTATAAGTTATATACATGGGGTTGTTGGCTTAAATTACCATATATATATATATATATATAAAATTAGAAGATTTCTTTATATAGTATTAACTAGCCGAATGGCCCGGGCAACGCCCGGGTTTTACCCGATTAAATGCTTTTATTCAAATACTATTCGTTACAATTATAAATTGGCGCCGTGGATGTCATTCTTGTATAATATATAAATGAGTTTTTAAAAAAATGCACCGGCCGGGAATCGAACCCGGGCCGCCCGCGTGGCAGGCGAGCATTTTACCACTGAACTACCGATGCTTATAAGAAATGACCATATTTGGGTATTTATTCCATTCACAAAAGCAAACGGTGACGGAATAAAGAATTGATTGATGACTCTGATACTTGTATATATAATATTAAGTTAAAAAAAGGCATCTCCTTATTGCTCAACTGAAAGTTGCTGGTGGCTTGCGCCATTTATCGGAATAGGCTGGGTGACAAATATTCATCTATCTTATCGCCTTTATGACAATATTCAGAAAATATATTCTAAACAGAAAAAATAGTGTAGAAAATATCAATTTTATCATTATCCAACAATTTATTATATATAACTTGTAATACCTTGACTCTCGTTACTTTGCCAACTGGAACCATTGGAAAAGAACTGCATCCTACAATGGATTCCTGCCCATGTTGGGATCGGGGGTAATATGATGGCGGATGAATTAGCAAAGGAATCCAGAAAGGTGAGCCAAAGGAAAGAATATAAATCAGTTTTTGACCCTGATACTTTGGCAAAATACAAGATAATTAACCAAAAAATAAGGAAAGATCAAATATGCGAAAAGACTCAGAGATAAGAATTACAAAAACAATAACAAGACTTAGAACGAAATGCTACAAAGGAATGGCAATACATCCAGATGGTACAAGAATCTACAGGACATGCGACAACTGTCCTGGTGTGGAACTAACACCTACCTACATATCCTCATGCCTAGCAATGGCCGCAGCCTTGCAGAAAATTGACATAGACCCAGAGCAGCAGATTTACAAACCCAAGATATAGAACATTGCGACTAATGTGATAAAGATGCTAAGTGACATCTGAGGCTCTTCATTGGACACGACAACAACAATAATGACTTTTACCTATTGTAGCAATGTATTCAAAAAAGATCATCAAAAATATATTGGGAGAGCAATGTCCTCAATTTGAAAATGAATTAGAAATCCAACACAAACATATTAATTTCAAAAAATAAATTTCCTTCAGCGAATTTCATTCTATTTTTAATTCTGATGAAGTGGTTATATTAACTAGTTCACACACATATATGCAATCAAAATAATTTAACCTAAAAATCATAATAATAAATTAAAAATAAATCATAAAATAAATATACAAATGTCTAATATAAACAAAGAGATGAAATCTTCAGAGGAGTTATTTACAAACATACTGTGAATCGTAAAATATCATATGATAAATCCATATTTAGAAATAAACAACAAAAGTGAACAATTTCTGTTGCGAATGCATGTATTAAAACAAATGGTTATTATAAAATATACATACTAGACAATTATTATGTATATAAATAGCATTTATATGATACAAAGGTAATTGTTTAAAACCTTTAATGTATATATATTAGGGCCAAACAAGTAAATATCGGAAATCGAAACTATTTTAAACTAGTATGATTATTTTCAAAATTAAACAATTTTCTACTACGCATACTGCAATGATAAAATAATTGGAGGACCCCTGGCTCATCAGTGGTGAACCCTCGCAGCTCCTAAATATAGTAAATTAATTGTAACCGAAGTATAGATGAATATATAGCAATAGGAACAGCTATAATATATGATAAAACAGGTATATTACACAAATAAAAAGTCCAAATAATATATATAAAGGTTAATGATACTATTTTCAAAGGTGATTCCAAATAAGAGAATATATAATAATATTAGTTAAATAGTAGAACGACATTTGAAAATAATCCCGTATGTGTTTCTTTTAAACGAAAATCGAAATTAATATCAATAAGAAATAACGATTATTTCTAACCTTAAGGATAATTGTCAAATGTCGTTCTACAAACATAAGCTGCATTATATTGTATTATATATTAGTTGAATATTCCTGAGTTTGAAAATAATTTATGAATATATGCATGAAAGTCAATATAATATTATAAATATTAGCATATAAATATATAATAAACCAAAGGTAAGCGGTATAATAATCTAAGATGGTGTATCCAAAGAAAGAAAGGCCTATAGAAGAGACAAGAGTGTCGATGTATTTAAAGAGGTAACAGAAGAGTAGTAAAGAAGAATAAAAAGGATGGATTAGCAGAGGTCCGCTGTAGGACCACATTAGAGGAATGCCTGAGGCGGGCGGAACTAAGTGAGTCCTGGAAGATTATGGAGCGAACACAAATGTTTATGGATCTTGCACTCCCACGCTCAGATAGCAAATAATTGGTCAATACTTCGTCTGCTATTTATTAATTCCCTTGAAGTCGTGTGAATAATGGACAATCGGCTGATTGTTTATTGATTTTCTCTATCTAATACTGTCTGCAAATATTTTGTTTTTAGTGATCTATTCAATGCCATTTTGATATTAGATATTTATTTGGATTGTCATTTTCAGTATATTCTATTGAATCTTATATAACTATAATATACATATTGTGGATATAAGGAAATAGTGCACTTTATATGAAGTTTTTTTTTAAAGATCTGTTATATTTTTGTTCTCGAAGTTGTTTTAATAATAAATTCCACTTTAACTTTTCATCTGATAGCTATCTGAGAATGAAGTTAACATATCACTATTTTAATTTGCTCATTAGTAAATTATAAAAAGGGTGGAATATTTATGATATTGGCACAAAATTTACTTTGCAATATAAAGCTTATTCATATAAACAAAGCATCTATATTTTACACGTAGGCGTTTTTGTGTTTTGCGCTTTCTCTCCTAAGTAAATTTGGTTATACCCTTGATTTACCTCGTCTCATAAGGGTTATTGACTGATATTACTCTAGTACATAACATACCTATACGTAGAAAGTTTTAAAGTATTTATTGTTCATATTTTATACATGCGATAAACAAATGTTTAATATCAGTTTTTTATTATAAAGAGTATAATTATTGTTTCACTTATTTTTATTTCTCATTCGGTGAATATCAAAGTGTAATGATAATATGGTTTTTAATCTTTATAAATCTTTCTTTGCAGGTAAATATTGCTTTAAATTAATTCACGTTTTTAATCTGTACTTTAACTTCGTAAAACACGTTACAAAAGTACTATTTCAAAACACTTATTTGATTAAATAAAACCCAGAATGTTTTCAACTTCTAAGTTTGGAAATTGAAGAGAAAATTATCTTTCCGAGGTGAAGTATATACAGTCATTGACAAAACTTAACAAAGTGGGAAATCTATGGTGTCAGTGATCTGTGGCAGTTTTTTTTTTTTTAGATATTTTTCAGGAGAAAAAGTCAATTTTTTTCAAATTTGCTTATCTCGTGTGTTTTCAATAAAGGTCATTGTTTTATACTTCACAGAGTAATTGTCTAACCTCCGATATACATAATACAATGTACAACTTCCTAAAGTAAACTGCTGGTCACCGTAAATGCACACCCTGAAAGAAGCATGCAAATAACATGAAATTTACAACATGCATTAGAGGAGCTGAGATATGAAAATAATTAGAATTTCAGCGCAGACGCACATCACGCAAGCACTATTTAAGGCCTCGAGATTTCAACGATTCCAGTAGAAAACATCGTAGACAACAGCTTTTGATAAATTATCCGATTTCGACAGAGAAAGGATAGTGGTCTACCGAGATTGTGGATTATATTTCAGAAAAATCGGTAGTCGTGCTGGACGAAACCAAACAACTGTAATGCGGATATGTGATTCTTGGATGCAGGAAAGTACGACGGACCGACGTATTCGATCGCCTTCACCTTGGCGCACCTTTTCACGTGCTGACAGGCAAATTGTGCGCATGGCAGTGACAGATCGCTCAGTCACATAACGAACTGTAGCACAGCACATTCAGTCTGTAACGCATCATCCAATGTCTGCGCGTACCATTCGACGCCGTTTACAGCAGAGTCGTCTGTCCACAAGACGTCCATTGCTTCGTCTAACCTTGACGCAGAACCACAGACGTCTCCGCCGCCAATGGTGCGATGAAAGGAGGATGTGGACGGCAGAATGGAATGAAATTGTCTTTATTGACGAGTCACGCTTCTGTCTACAACACCACGATGGTCGGATTCGAGTCTGGATACATCGTGGAGAAAGGATGCTGGACACTTGCGTAATGCACTGCCTCACTGGTCCTGCACCGGGTATTATGGTATGGGGCGGTATTGGATATCACTCTCGCACTCCTCTAGTGCGCATTGCCGGTACTTTAAACAGCTAACGCTACATCTACTTGATGTTGGAGCCAGTTGTCCTTCCTTACCTTCAGGGCTTGCCCACAGCCATATTTCTACACGGTAATGCGAGACCACACGTGGCACGCATTATTCAAAGGTTCTTCGTCAAAGGCCAGATTGAATTGCTTCCCTGGCCGGCTCACTCTCCTGATCTTTCGCCGATAGAAAACATGTGATCCATGGTGATCAACATTTACCCAGATTAAATCCCCAGCTGCCACATCAGATCAACTTTGGCAACATGTGGAAGCTGCTTGGGCTGCTGTACCCCAAGAACACATAAAAGTCTATTTGAATCAATGCCGAGGCGTGTGGCAGCGGTGATCTCCAACAATTGCGGCTATTCTGGCTACTGATTCTGGCAGGAACCGCACTTCGCAGAAATCTATAAATTCAATCATTTGATACATGGTCAACATTGTAGCGGCTCCCAAATATTAACTTTTCCTATTTTCATTATAAGTTTTAATTTGTCTAATAACTATTCAATTCAAATATTAAAATTATTCATCTTATAAATATATAATGCTTATAAAATAATTATACATCATTCTAAATATAAATCATAAATAATATGAAATGTAAATATTTATCTATAATATATCAAGCACATATGTCTAACATTATATAATCTAGAATTGATATTTGACCACACACACATATAAACAAAAATAACTTCAACATGTAGTATACACCAATTTAACCCCTTCTGATAATTTGTATAAATAAATGTAATTAAAAGTTGATTTTACAATAAATAATTTGTTATCTGACTCCGCCTAGAATTCCATGCCACCCACAAAATGGTGAGCTGGTAAACTTTAACGAACATTTGCAAACAATCAAACAAGAATTTCAATTCGATCAAAAGTGAAAAATAAAAATATTCATGATATCAAATTATAAATATTTAAGAAATACATATTAAATATTTATATTTAAAACAAAAATTATAACATATTTCGCAATATTTAAAAACTACGAAAACGTACATCGTTTGGTATTTAATTCAAGGCAAATTTTCAACTTAAAAACAAATCAGATATCAAATATAATTTTAAGAAATAAATATATATATATATTAAATAAATTCAAATACACATTAAATTGGCAATTAAAAATAATATATAACTTACAATTTAAAAATTATAACTTGATAATATATTCAAAATATTTTTTCTTATCAAATAAAAAAAATCAAATATAAAATTTTAATTCTGAATTTTAATAATTATAATAATCAGAATTTTAATATCTCTTAAGGACATATAATTTTTTAAATACAATATATTCTCAAAATGGATTCAATTAAAGCACCTGAATTTTGGCCAAACGATCCAGAATTGTGGTTCATAACATTGGAATCACAATTTTTATTGAACAAGCCAAGTCCAATTACAATGATGACACCAAATTTTCTTATCTAATTTCACTTTTACCTCCATCAACTGCCATAGAGGTACGTGAATTCATTATATCACCTACACCAGACAATAAATACGACGCGCTAAAGAAGGCCATAATTAAATGTACCGCTGACAGCGAATTTAAAAAACTACAGCAATTGTTGACTCAAGAAGAACTTGGAGACAGACTGCCTAGCCAATTATTACGCCACTTAAGACAATTGATTGGAGAAAGCAAAGCTGTCAGTGACACAACATTAAAAATGCTCTGGATGCAACGTTTACCTAAAAACATCCAAATAATTCTGACAACGCAAGAGCAAGCATCACTAAACTCTCTAGCAGATTTAGCTGATAGAGTGACGGAGATTACTTCTTCACCATCTTCAAGTACTTCGACTTTAGAAAAGGAACTGGCATCTTTGCGTGCGGAAATTTCAGCATTGAAAATTGACCTTAACAAGAAGGAAGAAAGAATACCTCGTTCAAGATCCAGAAGCTCATCTTCATCTCGAAAATCTTCCCCAAACACTTATAGAAAGTACAATCCAAATGGCTCTTGGTGCTGGTATCATTTTCGATTCAAGCACCATGCAAGAAAATGCATCTCACCTTGTACTTTCAACAAAAAAGCAAAGAACCAGCAGGAAAACTCCAACAACAATCAGTAAGCCCGGTGGTTACTGATTGTAGCAATAATAAAAGCCACCGTCTATTTATCACTGACTACCGCAACAAAATTAGTTTTCTCCTTGACACAGGTGCAGAGATCAGTGTCCTGCCTCCTCGTCCTGAAGATAGACGGCGTGGTCCAACAAAATTTACTCTCACAGCAGCAAACAATTCACCTATCAAGACTTATGGCGAAAGATTCCTTAATCTTGATCTAGGTCTTCGTAGAGATTTCAAATGGAGATTCACAATAGCAGACACAAACAAAGCCATTCTAGGAGCTGATTTTATGGAACACTTTGGAATAATTCCAGATATCAAAGGAAAGTTTATAATTGATTCTTTAACGAAGCTACGCAAGCGTGCATCAATTACAAATTTCAACTCACTTTCTCCAAAGTGCTCAATAAACAGCTATGAAGACAAATTTTTGAACATTCTCTCTCATTATCCCTCTCTAACTAAGCCTCCATTCATATTCCACACCAGTCAAGCATTCAGTCACTCATCATATTACTACAAAAGGGCAACCAACATTCTCCAAACCAAGACGGCTGAATCCAGAAAAATTTAAAATTGCCAAATCAGAATTTGAGCACATGATGGAACTAGGTTTATGCAAGAGAGGAGACGGAGCATGGGCATCACCTTTACATCTAGTCCCTAAGAAAAATTCTATAGACTGGAGACCATGCGGCGACTACAGAAGACTAAATGCTGTGACCCAACCTGATTGTTACCCCATTCCGCAAATTCAGGATTTCACCCAAAGCCTTCATGGCTGTACAATTTTCAGCAAAATAGATCTAGTGAAGGCGTACCACCATATTCCAATTAACCAAGAAGACATAACCAAAACGGCAATAACTACGCCATTTGGTCTATTTGAATTCACACGAATGAACTTTGGTTTAAAAAACGCAAGCCAAACCTTTCAAAGATTCATGGATGAAGTAACAAAAGGTCTAGATTTTGTCTTCGTTTACATTGATGACGTTTTGATCGCCAGTAAAAATGAAATGATCACATTCAACATCTACATATAATCTTCAAAAGACTTTCCGATCATGGACTAACAATCAATATATCTAAAAGCGTTTTCGGAAAACCTTCATTAGAATTTCTTGGACACATCATTGACAACAAAGGAATAAAACCTCTTCCTGAGAAAATAAGAATCGTTAAAGATTTTCCTCAACCTAATTCGACCCGTCAACTCCAAAGATTTATTGGTCTTGTAAATTTTTATCACAGGTTCATAAAAAATTCAAGTCATATTTTAGCTCCGCTTTATTCACTTTTAAAAACTAAATCTCCCAATGCATCATTAAATTGGACTTCAGACACATTAGAAGCTTTTCAAAACATCAAAAATGCTCTTGCAGAAAACACACTTTTAAACTACCCTCAACCCAATTCTACATTAAGTGTACTGGTTGATGCCTCCAACGTTGCTGTTGGTGGTGTCCTCCAACAACTGAATGACACTGCATGGGAACCAATTTCATTTTTTTCAAAAAAGCTATCCCCAGCAGAAACGAAATACTCAGCATTCGACCGGGAACTCCTAGCTGCATTCCTCTCTGTTAAGCATTTCTCATACTTTCTTGATGGAAAAACATTCATGCTTTTTACAGACCACAAGCCTCTAACGTATGCCTTCACATCAAAATCTGAACGTTGACCTCGTCAAGAACGTCATCTCAACTATCTTTCACAATTCTCCATGGACATACGCTATGTTAAGGGAAGTGAAAACATTGTAGCTGATACCCTTTCAAGAATTGAAATCGAAACTTTCAATCACACGAAGGTTAATCTAGATCTTAATGCATTCCCTGAAATTCAAGAAAAGGACAAAGAACTAAAAACTCTCATTGATAATTCAAATTCTTCACAAACAATCAAATTAATAAAACAACAAGTTCCTTTTTGCAATAAATTAATTTACTGCGATGTTTCTACGGGGAATCCCAGACCTTTCGTGCCTGAAAATTTCCGACGACAAATTTTTAATTCTCTCCATAATTTGTCTCATCAGGAATTCGTGCAACAAGAAAACTAATAACTCAAAAATACTTTTGGCCCAAGATGAATCAAACAATAAATCATTGGTCAAAGTCCTGTTTAGATTGTCAGAAAAGCAAAATTCACAGGCATACAATTACAAAACACGGAATTTTTCCTCTCCCATCAACTCGCTTTGAACACGTTCATCTTGATTTAATAGGCCCCTTACCCCATTCTGAAAATTGTACCCACATTTTGACTGCTATAGACAGATATTCAAAATGGCCTGAAGCCTTTCCGATTTCGGACAAAACTGCAATAAGCGTAGCAAAAGCTTTTTTTCGCGGTTGGATTTCTAGATACGGAGTTCCAGCAACAATAACTACTGACCAAGGTCGTGAATTTGAATCACATCTTTTCAAGGATCTCACTTCACTCATTGGCACCAACAGAATACGAACAACGGCATACAACCCTGCAGCAAACGGTCTCGTCGAACGCTTGCATCGTCAAATTAATGCTGCAATCATGGCAAGCGGAAATACTATTAATTGGATAGATGCTTTGCCTCTAGTACTGCTAGGCATCAGAACATCCTACAAAGAAGACCTGAAATGCACTGCTGCAGAAATGGTTTTCGGGACAACTTTAAATCTTCCAGCTGATTTACTAACCAATTCAGAATTTAAAAACCCCGATCCATCAAATTTTGCCACTCAATTAAAAAATTATATGAGTAGAATTCGACCTCAACCAACAAGACAAACAAAGCAAAATAATATTTTTTCTCATAAAGACTTAGACACCTGCTCACACGTCTTTGTAAGAAAAGATTTTGTAAAAAGAGCGTTATCTCCACCATACGAAGGTCCATTTCCAGTGGTATCAAGATCTTCGAAGACATTTACAGTTAAAATCAATGACCAAAACAAAGTCATTTCTGTCAACAGACTAAAGCCTGCATTCATAGAAAACACCCCTCAAAGTTTCCACGATTCTTTAATTCTGCCACCTATGCCCGACGGTGCTGAGGAAACTACACGAAGACAGGAAGCTACACACTCGCTATGGACGCCACGTACGTTTTCGACTTTAAGTCTTCACTGGCGGGGGGAGTGATGTAGCGGCTCCCAAATATTAACTTTTCCTATTTTCATTATAAGTTTTAATTTGTCTAATAACTATTCAATTCAAATATTAAAATTATTCATCTTATAAATATATAATGCTTATAAAATAATTATACATCATTCTAAATATAAATCATAAATAATATGAAATGTAAATATTTATCTATAATATATCAAGCACATATGTCTAACATTATATAATCTAGAATTGATATTTGACCACACACACATATAAACAAAAATAACTTCAACATGTAGTATACACCAATTTAACCCTTCTGATAATTTGTATAAATAAATGTAATTAAAAGTTGATTTTACAATAAATAATTTGTTATCTGACTCCGCCTAGAATTCCATGCCACCCACATCATGTTATCTATAAAATAAATTCGTTGCGATATTTCTTGTCTTTCTTGTTGTTGCAATTTGGGTATCCAGCAGTGTATTATAGACGAGTCTATCTCAGGTACCAGGTACCAGGTAATCTACAAAATTGACAAAGGCATTTCTTAATTGGTTCATGAAATGAGAAATTCTGACATTTCCTATTGAGGATGATATCCTAAATATCTATACTTTTAATTAGGTGGCGTAGTACAATTCCAACACGCGCGATTCATCAAAAGATAGATTTAAATTCTTCTGTATAAAAAACCGTTATTTTATCGTTCGAAAGCTATTGTATTGCGTTTTATTTAGTCGTTTATATTAGTGTTTTATTTTGCAAGTAGATAGTAATTTATATATTAAATGCAGATTAAAAGGGTTTACGTCATAGTTACTGCAGTAAACAATTTGTACATGCCTAGTGCCAGAATCCAATGTTTTTATTTATATCAATAATTTCTGGTTTATAGATAAATCAAGATCCAGTGAAGAATTTTTTTAAAATTTGAATAATGTTCAAAGTGATATTCGATGTAGAGTCAATATTGTCTCAATCTGATAGGGTATATCATTACACCACAAGCTCCCCTTTATATCTCCTTTTCTCTCTCTCTCGGCCGTGCGGTCACGAGACGCACGAGCTCCGCGTTTTTTTTAGAGATTGATATGTAGAAAAAGGTATTAGCAAATATATTCGGAGAACTAGCGGAAAGCTAGAATCATGGCCAGCGTGATGGTGACACTCCCATCCATAAAGACCCTACAAAGGTCTAGAAATCGGCGGAAGAAATTTCCAAGATTATAAGGAAATATTCGTTTTTTTTAAAAATCAAGTAAACAGTGGATAAGAAAACAGGCCGCTAGAAAAATTCAAACCAATGAAAATTGAGCTGTTCGCGCTGGGGCTTCGAAAAATATATAATCTTCCGAGAGTAATCAAAAGCCTGAAAGCGCTAAAAGAAAGGATCGGGACCCCGAAGGCAATCCAGCTAAGGTCCCGAAGGCTGACAACAACCGCAGCAAGGTCAACTCAACCATCAAAAAGGGTGACAAGAGACGCTGTGGACACAGTTGAAGAACAACCGACAACAGAAGGCCCTGAGCAAGGCCAGGTCAGCAGCATCGTCATTTAGCCAATGCTGCTACATTGAATACTATGCTGACTTCAGCCTTGTACAGTACATCAGTACTGATTAACGACCACCTCTCCTACCGACCAATCTGATGAACGACCGCCTCTCCTAGCGATCCATATGATGAACGACCATTCCTTCGAGCGATCAACCTTATGAACGACCACCTCTCCTTGGCGACCTATTTGTGGAATGAACATCTCTCCGAGTGACACAACTGTTGAAACAATTTTCTGGGGCGAACCATCTAATGAACGACCAATCCTTGTAGTGATCCATCTAATGAACACTGACGTGTCTAGCGACCCATCTAATGAACGACCAATCCTTGTAGTGATCCATCTAATGAACGACCAATCCTTGTAGTGATCCATCTATTGAACACTGACGTGTCTTAGCGACCCAATCTGATGAACGGCCACCTGTGTTAGCGACTCATCTGATGATCGACCACCTACTAGTGATCCATCTGATGAACGACCACTTCTCTTAGCGATCCATCTGATAAACAATCCACCCTCTCCTAGCGACCCATCTGCAATACGACCCATCTGATGATACAATCCATCTTGTAGCGACCCATCTGATGAACGACCACATCTAGCGACCCATCTGACGAACAATCACATCTCTTAGCGACCCATCTGATGAACGACACATCTCCTAGCGACCTATGTGATGAATAATCACATCTCTTAGCGACCCATCTGATGAAGGACCACATCTCCTAGCGACCTATATGATGAATAATCACATCTCTTAGCGACCATCTGATGAACGACCACATCTCCTAGCGACCTATGTGATGAATAATCACATCTCTTAGCGACCCATCTGATGAAGGACCACATCTCCTAGCGACCTATATGATGAACAATCACATCTCTTAGCGACCCATTTGATGAACGACCACATCTCCTAGCGACCTATGTGATGAAAATTCACATCTCTTAGCGACCCATCTGATGAATGACCACATCTCCTAGCGACCTATGTGATGAATAATCACATCTCTTAGCGACCCATCTGATGAAGGACCACATCTCCCAGCGACCTATATGATGAACAATCACATCTCTTAGCGACCCATTTGATGAACGACCACATCTCCTAGCGACCTATATGATGAATAATCACATCTCTTAGCGACCCATCTGATGAACGACCACATCTCCTAGCGACCTATATGATGAATAATCAAATCTCTTAGCGACCCATCTGATGAACGACCACATCTCCTAGCGACCTATGTGATGAATAATCACATCTCTTATCGACCCATCTGATGAAGGACCACATCTCCTAGCGACCTATATGATGAACAATCACATCTCTTAGCGACCCATTTGATGAACGACCACATCTCCTAGCGACCTATGTGATGAACAATCAGATCTCTTAGCGACCCATTTGATGAACGACTACATCTCCTAGCGACCTATGTGATGGAAATTCACATCTCTTAGCGACCCATCTGATGAATGACCACATCTCCTAGCGACCTATGTGATGAATAATCACATCTCTTAGCGACCCATCTGATGAAGGACCACATCTCCTAGCGACCTATGTGATGAACAATCACATCTCTTAGCGACCCATTTGATGAACGACCACATCTCCTAGCGACCTATGTGATGAACAATCATATCTCTTAGAAACTTATTAGATGAATAAACATCTTCCCGAGGCACCCATCTAATAAAAGAAACAAATTTCTGGGCGAATTATCTGATGATATACGATCGCTTCTCCAAGTGACTCATCTGATTTACGACGAGTTCCTTAATCAGAATTTTATGTAAGATTAAAAATTCATTTAAGATATATACATCGTCAACACACAATCCAACTTCTAATTAAAGACATTGTGAATATTATTCATTATAGAAAATGCGTATTATGTATATGAATGTTTTTTCAAGGAAAATATCTTTATTGTGCGATATGTATGTTACATTTCATAGTATATATAAAAATAATATTCAATATATACTAATTCATTCAACTATAAATACAAAGCGCGATGTCCCGCCAAGGACACTGGCGCCCAAAGGAAAGCCATACAAGAGAGAGAGAGAGAGGGAGAATCTATTTATACACTGCGTGACATTGAGAATGGAACACCAAGAAATAGTGGCCAGAAAGTGATGAAACTCGGCAGACAGAGAGAGACAGGGACGAACAATAAGTGATCTTTATTTCAGAATGATAGTCATAATACAGAGCGAGAACGGCGTCGGCTTAGTAGCAAGTAGGACCACCGCGGACGGCGATGCACGCAGCAACACGTCTAGGTAGAGAGTCAATCAGAGTACGGATGGCGTCCTGAGGGATGGCTCTCCATTCCCTCTCAACCATTTGCCACAGTTCGTCTTCTGAACGCGGCTGTGGCAAGGCATGCAAACGGCGTCCAATGATGTCCCAGACGTGCTCGATTGGTGAGAGATCAGGAGAGTACGGTGGCCAGGGAAGCATCTGTACATCTTGCAGAGATTGTTGGCTAATGCGAGCAGTGTGCGGTCGGGCGTTATCCTGCTGATAAAGGGCATTGGGTACCCCCTGAAGGTAGGGGAGTGTCACCGGTCGCAGCACATCATCAACGTATCGTTGGGCCGTCATAGTGCCCTGAATACGAAGTAAAGGTGACCTGGAATCATACGCGATTGCGCCCCAAACCATGATTCCACGTTGTCGCACGGTGGGGCGTTCCACAATTGCTGCCGGATTGGACCTTTCTCCACGTCGACGCCACACGCGTACACGGCGACTATCACTGGACAAGCAGAAACGCGACTCATCTGAGAACACGACCCCTGTGCCATTCCGTCATCCACGTCGATCTAGCCCGGCACCATTCCAAACGTTGGCGCCTATTCGGTGGGGTCAATGGCAGTCTTCTTAGCGGACGGCATGAGTGCAAGCCATTAGCAACCAATCGACGGGAAATGGTTCTGGTCGAGATGGAATGATCTAGGGTGTCTTGCACATGTTGCAGGATGGCGGTACAAGTGGCTTGTGGGGCCGCCACTGCTTGTCGAAGGATACGCCGATCCACACGTGCTGACGTCACTCTGGTTGCACCGACATTCCTATAAATTGCCACATTTCCTTGTTCCAACCATCTTCTCCACAGTCGGTGCACCGTGGACGCACCAAGGTGTGTATCAGCTGCGATTTGAGGAATGGACCAACCTGCCCTTTTCAGTCCGATCACCATGCCCCTCGTAAAAGCGTCTGTCTGCTTGAACTGCCTCCGTTTACGATGACCTGGCATTCTCTGTTATTACAGGTGTCTTTTGACACAAGAACAAAATTTCTACAATGATTTTCCTTGAAGAAATAACGACACGAATACTGTCCTTTCTGCAAGTTCCTTCCCTTATATCTTACTCCATGTGCGCACGAGAGCTGCGCATTTTACATCATTTGCATAACTCGGTTAGGCGCGTCTACCCTGAAATTTGCATAATTTTCTGGCCACTATTTCTTGGTGTTCCATTTTCAATGTCACGCAGTGTATATCCAAAAACATATGCACAAAGGCATTTACCATATTCTTTAAATTGTTTTTAAACAAGCATACTATATACATAGGTAATATAATTTAAACACACCCTCAAAATAAATAAAAATGAAAAAAAAAATCATATATACACAACATACAGTTACAATTATACCTAACACTTGAGATTATTTAAATACTTTGATATAAATTTACAAAATCTATTGAATTCAATGTATGAATTTCTGCTGGATATCAGTTCTCTTGGGTCGGTACAGAGAATACCGTTATTGTGTCTGTAGTCTTGAAATGCTGGGCACTTAAGTAAAATATGAGTAAAATTTTGATTGCGGCATCCACAAAAACAGTCCGGATCCTCCGATGCGCGGATTCTTTCCAGAAAACTCCCGAAATTACCATGGTTGGTTACAAATTGTGTGTTGTGGAAATTAGGGCGAAAATAATTTGGAATACCCCGGTTGAAAAAACTTGTAAATGTCTCGTTTGTATTATTCAGTAAGAGCAACATTCTTTCGTCTATATAGGATTCAATTATAAAGGGAATATCGTTGTTGTATTTTTGCTTGTCCTCGAACGATAAGTTATTCAAGTCATATTTCATATTTTTTGCTTCAATGTAATCTGCAATCAATGGAGTTTTAGCCAAACTGTGAACACAGTTGTACGAAGTTGTCTTGTAAGCTTGAATGCTCCATATTAATATCTGATATTGCTTTGAGTTTAATTTTTGTATCGATTTTTTATTTAAAAATTTGAACCATATTTCTGATCCATATGTTAAAGTTGATCTGAATAAATATTTATACAATGTAATTCTTTTATGGGAGCTCAAACCCCATGATTTGCTGCAAAGAGAGAATATAATCTTTTTTTATTCTTTGAGTTCTGCTCACTGTTTCCTCTATATGAAAAGCAAAATTCAATTTGTTTTTTCTTCTATGATTTGAAATTGTTATTCCTAAAATTTTTATTTTTTGTACTGGTGAAATTAATCCACTCTTAAATTTAACTGGTATCTTCTCTTTATTATGCAAATATAAAATGTTTGTTTTTCGGAACTGATTTCTAACTTGTTCTTAATACACCACAATTCGATAGTATTAATGCTTCCTCAATATATACTAATTGTGTACTACATATATATAGCTATATAAATACTTTTTTTAATAGATAGTTATATTATGTATTCAAAAGAATATCCGAACTAAATGTTCAATAACATTATTAATGCAATATATATGTAAATACAAACAATTGCAATACAATCCTCAACAGTTTAATAGCACAATTAAAATAAACACAAGGAGGATAACATTGGAATAAATTGGTCATAAAACCACAGAATGTTGTTCGCAGATCGAAAAATGAAGAAACACCAGGAAAGAAGACAATTACAAGGTTGTTAACGCGTAGATCGTTTTCGGTATGGGAGGAGACACGATTGGGGAAGATGGCATTCGCTGGATAGGACGAAAGAATTGTGAAAATCCACGCAAGATGATACTTAGCCCATGGCTTTAATGGAGGTTTGTTTTCT
Organism: Cordylochernes scorpioides; assembly: GCA_030710605.1. Classification (NCBI taxonomy): domain Eukaryota; kingdom Metazoa; phylum Arthropoda; class Arachnida; order Pseudoscorpiones; family Chernetidae; genus Cordylochernes; species Cordylochernes scorpioides. Next base: position 46,036,167 of record CP092878.1, read on the forward strand.
TTCCTATGAATTAATATTAAAGTATTTGGAAGAGCTTTCCATTTCACCATCAATTTTTAATGCGCTCTTTTAACTCGTGTTTGTAAAATATCGTTAATAGCTTAAAATAAATTTATTGGTTTTTCTGTCGAATACACAGAATGTGGTCCATTTAAAGGAATTTGATATTATATATTCCACAATTGGTAGAAGATAGCATCTTTAAATTGAAATACTACTTCTGTAATTTTTATATTTAAAAAATGAATAAATTCAATATTATAGAAAACACAATTGCATGAAATTCAGTTTTTAAATTATCATATATTTTTATATATGTTCACACACGCAAATGTATTTTTGAGATATGTTGAATTTCAAATATATGTTTATTTTGAAAATAGAGCAATCCATTAATAAATCTTCAATTATAAAGTCATATATTGAATCAAAATATCGTTTATTTTTCCAATATATCAGTTGGCTGAACGCCAACCTTTTTCAAGGTATTATAACATATTAATGTTATACCTTGAAAAAGGTTGGCGTTCAGCCAACTGAAATATTAGTAAAATGAACGAAATTTTGATCCAATATATGCATTTTTAATTAGAATATATATTTATTAAAATAATATGATATTTATTAATATAGAATACACATACATTTATTAAAAATAGTATTTTCATATGTCTAGAATTCTATTCAATATGCGTGTTCATAGTTGATATTTATATAATATTGAAGTTGTGTGGGAACCAATTTATTCTTTTATTTTTATTTATTTTGGCATTTCTGAGTATAAATTTAGCTAGAAGCATTTGTCAAACCATAATTACACAACGAAAGCTCTAATCAGCGAGAACTATCTTTAAATGAATATCTTCTTGAATGACTACTCGGTGATATCAAAATGATTTTAAGCTATTCTAAGCAAACCTTTAATGATTCACTGGATAACCAATCATGGGAGTAACTCGTAGGAAAACATGTTTTTCCATATCATGGGTGATTCTACGTTCTATAAAATGAATTTCTAATGCATCCACCTCCCTCCCTTTTCTACCAAAAAATCCGCTTAGAACATTGGAAGAAGACCTTTTATTAAAATATGAGATAGTTTTGATAAGAGATCACCTCCAGTAAAGATCAAGTTTAGTCATGTTTTTAGCCTCCTCTGTATTATAATCATTGTCACAAATAGTTTCCCGAATTTGTCAAATATGTTATGAGGCAATAACGCTCCATCTATATATAGGAAATTAATACATTAGGAGCCAAATGTCTATTTACACCTAAAACTTACTTCAACTTTCTTTACTTCGATGAAAAAAAATGGGATAGCTTGACTCATTAGTGGTGAACCCTCTCAGCAATTTCGCCAATTTGATCTACCAGACAGCTCCTTAGAGGTTTAATAATTTATTAGACGATGCTGCTTATATATATTCTACACTGAAGGATGGAATTTCAGAAATGGTATTCAAGTAAACTATAAGCAGAAGCTTTTAGGACAGTAGAATTACATATAAATATTTGCATCGAGCAATGCTCTTCCACAAAAAAAAAATAAGGACAAGGCCAGTTGGGAATGAATTAATATAAAGCAATAACGGCGAAATCTATATATAGGAAATGGATACATTAGGACACCAATGTTTCTTTTACACATGAAACAAAATTTTCGAATATCCTTACTGAGATGATGAAATAGTGAAAAATAAAAATATTCAGAGTATAGGAACTGCATTGAGAAACAGCTCAAGCATAGCCACTCTTTGAGTCTATAGAAGATGGTCGCATTTGAAATTTAGTTCGATATAATGGCTTTTTTGATATCAGAAAAAAAGCTCAAAAGAATGATCATTGGTTAACTTAGTTAACACAGGCTTAGATAACCATATTTTAATTATAAATTTTAATTATTTTCATCATATAAGGTGTAATTAAATGAGGAAAATAATTAACGAGCACACGAGAGTATAGAAAGTTAAATTGGCGGCGATCGTCTGAAGTATTGCTAGACAGACGAGTGATCAATTGCCCGACAATATATTTACAAACTCCGCACATCCATTATTTTAGGTAACTTCCTTTCTTTCTTTCTTTTTGAGGGAAGCTGACGAATATAAATTCTTATACATAACCCTCATTTATATTATCGCGGTTTTTATTTTCAATTATCGGATGAAAATATAAACAATTTATATGAAAAATTAATTGTTCAATTGAAAGTAAAAAATAATTTCCAAATTTATCGAATAAATATATACTTATTTATTTATTTATCAAATCAGACGCGATATCCCTACAAGGGATGCTTGCGTCAATAACAACACTAAATTCAGAATACTATATTACAAAAAAAATTAAATAATTACAAGATTTGAAAAGATAAGAAAGAGGACATTAAAATCATTCTTGATTTTACATCACAACCAACAAAATAAACAAACCAAAAATATAAAAATAGGTAATAATTAAGGTTTTTTTAACCAAGAGAGAAAATCATAGATATATTTACAGAATTTTCTAAATTTAAAATACGAGTCCTTACTATTTACAAACATAAAAAGATCTTTGTATTCGATGTTTTCCCGGTTTCTGTAGTTCTGGAAGATTGGGCACTCAAGAAGCAGATGACTGGAATCCTGCTTTCTCTTTCCACATAAACATCCCGGATCGTCTATAGCTCCTATTAGAAACAGAAAATCTCCGAAATTTCCATGACCAGTAACGAATTGCACATTGTAAAAGTCAGGGCGGAAATATTTTGGAATGCCCAAAGGGAAAAAGAGACGAAAGTGATCACTTGTATTAGAAAACATATCTTCCATTTTTGTTCTTAAAAATCCATTTATTATTGAAGGAGAATGTGGACTGAACGTTCGTTGGTCTTCTTCGCTTATAGTTGGTCCAATTCATATTTAATCAATCTTGATTCGATAAAATCAGTCCGGAATGGGATCTCTGCCAGACAGTGGACACAATTTGAGGAAGATGTTTTAAACGATCTAGTAGCCCAAAGAACAATTTGGTATTGCATCGAATTTAATTTCTGTTTACAGCGGTTATTTATTTGGTAAAACCAAATTTCAGCTCCATATGTTAGAAAAGGTCTAATTTAGCGTCTTATACAAAATTAAACCTTTTATTAGAGTTTATACCCCATATTTTGCCGCTGAGGGAAAAAAGCAGATTTTTCATGCGATGCGCTTTATGCAAAATCTTATTGATGTGCGGGGTGAAATTTATTTTTGTTTTGAACCTATGATTAGATAATTTCATTCCCAAAATTTTGATTTCATTTGAAGGCTTTATGACGGTTTTTTGAAATTCCAACTGGAACCTATGGAAATTGTGAAAGTGAATCAAGTTTGTTTTTTTTCTGGATTTATTTTTAACTTGTTTGAGCGACACCATTGAGGGACATAGTTTAGGGTGTTCACTAACTCAGTTTTTAGACCCTCTAAATTATAATGCCAACATATAATAGAGATGTCGTCCGCGTAGCAAATAATTTCAGCGTTTGTTGATTTAAAATTCATTAAAATATCGTTTAGCAAGATGTTCCATAATAACGGTGACAGTGGACTACCCTGAGGACATCCCTTAGTAAGGTTTTTGGAGACCGTTTTGCCACCGTATGACAGACAAACTGTCCTTTTATTATTAAAATAGGATTGGATGATTTGAATCAGAGAGCTGGGAACGTTGTCCTAAATCCATTCTATTTTTTATGGCTGGCCACTTATGGCAACAAATAAAGGAAGTTACACCTTTTAGAATATATATCGGGGTTCAGACAATAACTATGAAAGATATTTGATAGATTGTGACCTTTATTGAATACACACGAGGTAACCAAGTGTGAACAAATAATTTCCTCTGCCTACAAAAAAAAAAAAAAAAGATGACCATAAAATGTCCACTTCAATTTTCAGAGAATGTAAATAACTCTTTTTATACACTGACATCTTAATTGACATGAAAAATATATTTTTATTAACATTGCAAATATATTCATATATATACAATTAATATTGATTTAATTGGTCTTATGAATCAAAGTGTCAGAGTGAAGTAATAAATGCTATATACTGTTACATAAATTATGCTATAATCTATGGTACTGTCAGAAATTATGATTTTAAAATAAAATATGAGAATTAAAATCATATTATAGCTCATCTTTCTTATTTTGGTGGTTAGTTAGCGATTCTTTATTGCTAGTGTACGGCATGTTTACACATATAGAGAGCACTTCGACCTTGGCACTTGCAAGTGTGTCATAGAATCGTTTGGTTACTTGCACTCACTGATGGGGTTGGAATTTTGCAAGTTTCGTGGACTATTTCGTATTATTTTCTTTAAAAAAAAAGTGACCAAAGCGGGATTCGATCCCGGGTCGTGATTGTCGAAAATTGACGGTTTATGCCACTTTTCCACTGAACCCATCCAGATTATATCTAAATCAAGATATTAAAACCTGCTTATAGGTTTAATTTAAAACTGATTAGAGACAAAATTTTGAAACCTTACTTGGTCTTAGACTGTATGCATTATTTGCTTAACTTAAAAACACAGTGATCATACTTTACATGGCGCTCAATAATGGAGCAACTCTTTTCAAATCTGGTTAGTGAATTCGCTCAATTGACCTGAGAACAATCACCATCTGACGGTGTAGATTACCGTTAGCAGTCGTCGGCCATAGAATCTGTAGAACCACCCCTCACACTGGTGAGAGAAGTTGTAATCAACTAGGCCTCGGTAACATGGATGGCGCTGAGAATGAATAGGCCTGGGCTAATAAAACTGGCACCTTATATATGAAACGGTTTATATAATTAAACTGTTTTTTTTACTTTAATTATATTTTTATTATATCATAAAAAAAGCCATTATTTGAAGAATTATTCGAAAAAAGACATCAATATTAAAAAGTGTAGAAATTATTATTTTGATCTCATTTAAAATAGTATTTATACTGATTTTGGTTATCTTATTTTATTCACTTATTTACACACGCCTCTAATATGGAAACATTTCCATTTTAAGTGCTAAGAACCCATAATTACAAAATATATACGAGTTTTAATATAATTTATAATACCAATATAATTAATTTGAAACGCCACAATTGATACCATTCTGCAATATGTAAACAATATACTTGATTAATATATTTAAATTTGTTGTCATTTATTTTTTAAGAATACAGATAAAAGTTAGTAATCAAGTTACTAAATTGTTCCTACAGAGAAAAAATAATTAATGCAACTCTCTCTCTCTGATATAAATACATTTTTTAAAAGTACAGATAGATTGCCAAATTATTTTAAAATTGAGAAAATAGATATTCCTAGAGAATCACCCACTTTCTCTTACTTAATATAGACAATGACAATTAAAACAATTTTATTGACAATATATGCAAATTGCACAGTCTGTACACACACATATATATATATATAGAAAATTTGCCAGGAGGAAATTAATCCATGGAAGCAATGGTCGCCTCTCCCGTCAAAATAAACGTCAGAATCTGACGCCATCTATTGACCGTCGCCGCAACTAGCGGCATCGGGTCGGTGACAAAGCCACAACACCAACTTTGGCAAACTGATAAGCGTCCACCTAGAGACCATGGTTTCGGGCTAATGGCCCTCGACAGTCTAGGGCGGGCTTTATTCCATGAGATCCACACGGGATCTAATGGGATCCTCACAATCTACCAAAGAGGTGTTTTGCTGGCAATGTGGCTGGGCCAAATCTATTGGCAAAACATCGATGGAAAATTTGCCGGGAGGAAATTAATCTATTGAAGCAATGGTCGCCTCTCCCGTCAAATGTTTCTTACTTAGTATTTTTGAATATAATGTAATGAAATATACTCTCTCTTTATAATAAAAGGAAGTCTGCTAATCTCAAAAACCAATACAGTGCTTCTGAGCTAAAGGAACACTGCACGCTGATTGGCTAATGAACTGAACGCTGTTTGGCAGATTGAGGTTGTGTGACATTGAACCTCCAGTTGGTGCTCGAATAAAACCGTGTATTATAGTATTTGAGTTCTACATGTCCCTCTTGCAGGTTGTAGTTGGTTAGAGGTTGTAGGTTCTATATGGAGTTAAGTAGTTCTTGATGTTAAATAGTGGCCGTTTAAGTATCGTTTGAGGAAAGGCAGCTCAATAAAGTGTGAGCTCGAGGAAATGGGTGTTTAATAAAGTGGTAGATCGAGGAAGTTGTAGCTTGAGGAAATGGTCGTTCAAGGAGGTAGGCGTTTAAGAATATGGTAACTCGAGGAGTTGGCCGTTCAATAAAGTGGCATATCGAGAAAGTGGAAGCCCGAGGAAATGGTCCGTTTTAGAAAGAGATCGTTTAAGGAAGCGGGCGTTCAAGGAAGGGTAACTCGAGGAAGTTGTAGCTCGAAGAAATGGTCTTTCGAGAAGGTGGCCGTTCAAGAAAGTAGTAGCTCGTAAAGATGGTCATTTAAGGAGGTGGGCGCTCAAAATAGTGGTAGCTCGAAAAGATAGTTTTTCGAGAAGGTGGCGTTCAAGAAAGTAGTAGCTCTAGGTAGAGGGCGTTCGAGGAAGCGGGAGTTAAAAAGATGAGCGTTCAAGGAAATGGACGCTCAGAGAAGTGGTTTCCAGAGGAAATGGTCGTTCGAGAAAGTGATCGCCCATGGAAGTGCTAGCTCGAGGAAATGGTCGTTCGGGGAAGTCGGAATTCAAGAAAGTGGTAGCTCGAGGATGTGGGCGTTCAAGGAAATGAACGTTCAAAGAAGTGGTTGCCAGAGGAAGTAGTCGTTAGAGAAAGTGATCGCTCAAGAAAGTGCTAGCTCGAGTAAATGGTCGGTCGAGGAAGAAGGAATTCAAGAAAGCGGTATCTCAAGGATTTGGACGTTCAAGGAAATGATAGTTGAAACAAAAGTCGCTCACGGAAGTCATCGCTTGAGAAGGTGATCTTTCAAAGAAGTGGTAGTCAGAGGAAGTGGTCGCTCACTAGATAAGTCGCTCGAGGAGGATGCAGCGTACAGACAAACCATCCAAGACAGACCTCCCAGTAATGGTAATAAAGGAGTTGAAGAGTGTAATCGCATCAACACGCCCAATTAGAGCTCTCCTTGCGCCCCATAGCTCCACGGCACGGCCATAATTTGCTCAGATAAATATTTCGTCTTGATGCCGCGCTGAACATAACCTACAAGTCGTAAAGTATATCTATCTTGGACTCTCTTTTTTACTGGTATGCATTGCTTCTCTCTGACCTTTCATTAAGACGCAGAGGCAATTCTGCTATCCATATTTAACTAATATTCATGAAAATGTATTAAATATAAAACTTTCTCTATGCATGTGTGCTTTATAAAGACAATTTTCTACATAATAAGCTTAATTAAGAATATTGTTATTATTATTATATTTACTTTTTTACAATTTCCTTATTCTACAAATCTCTAGATCATAATCGATTTAATGCGATGTTGGGGTTTTACCCGAGTAAAGGTTTGTCTAACGAACATTTGTTAAAACAATTCTATATAAACTTATTAAAAAAAAAAGATATATTTTGATAATTTGAACTCGTAAATTTGAATCTCTCGATAAAGTGAACATTTTTTCCCGGTCCCTTGAAAAATACTCGATAAGTTGAATAAAATCAATATTAATTGGTTCCCTCGGTAATTGGAAGTTAAAGGAATAGTATCTTTGCCTTGGAATTGTATCATTATTCTTGTCTCAAATAAATTGCCGCGATATCCTGAATTTTGTCGTTCCTAATTTTCTACATTACAAAATCATCATTTTATCTATTCTCCCAATATATATGTTGTAGATAAATGATAAAACTAACTTTGACTTTTGCGCAATTAATAGGTAGAAAATCTTACTTTTGATAAATAATCTTTAAGATAATAAACTTAGTGATAAGAAAATTAATAGATAAAAAAACGTGTTATCATCGTCGCAATGGGGGCGCTGCTTTCGAGTTAAATCTACAAATCTGCAAATAACTCTAAGGATATTCAAGAAATTCAAGAAATTATTTTTCTAAACCCTTCCCGGGGATATAGCTAATAATATCCCAAAATTTCACGGCGATTGGATGTATGGTGTTTGAATCTATAGAGTACAGACAGACAAACAGACAGACATTCAATTTTATATATATAGATTACAGATACAACCCACTCATATGTACAAAACCTAAGGAAGTTGTACCCTTTAGCATGTGTTGTGTATGTAAATTATAAACATCTATATGTATTTTGCATGTTTTTTATTATTAATATGTAAATACATATTTGTATATATACGACATCAACGGTGTAATAAAACAGAAATTGACCAATATATCTCGGCTGTGTGTGTTGTGACAAACACCAGGGGGAGATACATCAACTGGCGACGAGGACCTGTGGGAACAAGATCAGTTGCATTTTCGCAAGTAAAAGAAGCCTGATATCTAAAGTTAACGAGGAGCCGACAGTATGTCTGGTGGTTCAATGATTGTACCGTTCGGTTTCTTCAGACCAGTGGAAGAATCCTTTGATATTTTCGTTCAAAGATTTGAAGCTGCCTTTGAGGCGAATGGGCTGGAGGAGGGAAAAGAATACCCATCTTTGTTTCTCTGCTTGATTCGGAAATGTTGAAACTGGGCAATGATTTGTTCTTCCCGAGTACAATGAGAGAACAGCCTTATGAACTGTTAGTACAAAGAATAAAGCTACATCTAGCTCCAAGAAAGAAGGTGATTCCTCAACGATGCAGGTTCTTAAAAAGAGTTCAACTAGGAAATGAATCCGTGTCAGAATACCTGCGTGAGCTCAGGGATTTGGCTATGGATTGCACTTTTGGTGAAATGTTGGAGGTCATGTTACGAGACCGTTTTGTAGCTGGTATAAAGTCGGAAAGCCTTCAGAAGAAATTGTTGCAGGAAGATGACGATGTCACCTTGGACAGGGTATTTTCTATAGCAGTCTCGTTTGAGCTGGCTGAACAAAATGCTAAGGAGCTGCAGGATGGACTAGTGGCTAAGATGGATATTGTTCCAGGAGGAGATGGAAAGAAGGAAGCTCGGAGGGGATGGCAGCATGGGCCCGGTATGCAAAGAAGGGAGACAAATTGTTTCCGATGCGGCGAAAAAAACTCTCACCTTGCACCTGCATGCCCACATAAAACAAAATACTGTTATAAATGCAAAAAAATGGACATTTGAGCAGGGTGTGCAAAACGGGTAAATCATTGCCAGACTGCAGATATGTGCAGGACGAATTTATTTATTCAGTACAAGGTGATACTGATGCAAAAATAAATCTACATGTTGACGAGTATCAGTTGTGTTTTGTGGTGGACACGGGAAGTCCCGTCACACTGATACCGAAAACAATTTATGAAAAATACTGGCAGGATAACAAATTATCTCCATCTCAATTAAGGTTGAAATCCTTTTGCGAAAAACCTATAAAAATTATTGGTGAGAGAAGAGTTTTTGTAAGGGAAGCAAATCAAGATTTGCGGGTGATAGTTGTGGATGAAGACATTTCGGTGGTTTTGTTGGGACGAGAATGGCTAAAAAGTTTTAAATCTTGATTTTTCTATGTTATTGAACATTAGGCAAGTAAGCGAGTCCGATATCAAAGTTATTATAAATAAGTATGCTGGGTTATTCAGCAAAGAATTGGGTTGCTTAAAAAACGTCCATATTGATTTTTATTTAAAAAAAAATACGACTCCTGTATTTTGTAAGGCGAGAAGTTTGCCTTTTTCTTTGAAGAAAAAATAGAAACTGAAATCGATGGTATGGTTAACGAGGGAATTTTACAACCTATTGAGTATGCAAACTGGGCCGCACCTAGAGTACCAGTACTGAAGAAAGATGGAAGCCTTAGAATTTGCGGCGATTTCAGATGCACCGCAAATAAGGCCATAGAATTGGATAAGTACCCGCTGCCATCAATAGACGAAATATTTTCAAAATTGTCTGGAAATACAGTGTTTTCGTCATTGGACTTATCCAGAGCTTATTTGCAGGTCAGGATATCTGAAGAGGCCAAAAGAGTGGTGAACATTAATACTACGAAGGGGTTATTTGCCTTTAAAAGGCTACCCTATGGAGTAGCTGTAGCACCAAATAAGTTCCTAAGAGAAATGGACAATCTATTTGCAGATATGTCGGGAGTGGCTTGCTACATCGATGACATCCTGGTAGCCGGAAAGGATCACAGGGATCACGAGCAAAAGCTGGAATTGGTCTTTAAAAGGCTGCAAGAAAAAGGTTTAAGATTAAACAAGGATAAATGCAAATTCGCAGTAAATGCTGTTGAATATTTAGGTTTTAAAATAGATAAAAAGGGACTGCATCCCATAAGTAGTAAAATAGAAGCGGTGGTAAAGGCGCCTGAACCTGCAAACGTTTCTCAATTGAGATCTTTTATAGGTCTCCTTATGTATTACTCTAGGTTTATAAGAAATATTGCAGATATTTTAGCGCCCTTCTATCACCTCTTAAAAAAGAATTCCCAATGGAACTGGACTAGCGAACACCGTATATTATTTGCAAAATGCAAAGCATTGCTAACTATCGAGTCGGTGCTGGCACATTATGATGCAACTAGGGAACTAGTCCTTGCATTTGACGCCTCTAGCTATGGTTTAGGAGTGGTTCTGAGTCACAGGAACGATAGAAAGGAAGAAACTCCTATAGCCTTTGCTTCAAGAACGCTAACTGAAGCGGAAAGGCGGTATTCGCAATTAGAAAAAGAAGCCTTAAGCATCATTTTTGGTTGTGAGAAATTCCGACAATATCTATTGGGACGTGAATTTGTGTTGATCACAGACAACCGACCTTTAATGCACATTTTTTCACCCCAGAAACCGATCCCCATATGTGCTGCATCAAGAATTAAGAGGTGGTCTTTAAAATTATCTGCATTTAAATACACTGTGGAGTTTCGAAAAACTGATGATAATGGCAATGCAGACGCGTTATCACGTTTACCTTTAGTCTCAAAGACCACGGAATCTTTGGATGAGGATCAGGTGCTTCTCCTTCGGAAAATGAGTGAGGTCCCCTTCTCATTCCAGGATGTGGCAGTTGAGACACGCCGGGATAAATTACTATCAATTGTGTTGAGAAATGTTAGGGAAAATAATTGGCAAATTCCAAAGGTATCGCAGGAAAATCCACTTTATTCCTATTATAGGATAAAAGACGAATTAAGTTGTGAGTTTGGGTGTCTTCAATGGCGTGAAAGAGTGGTAATTCCCCAGAAATTAAGAGCCTTAATTTTGAACGATTTACATGAGATACACCTAGGAATGGTGAAAATGAAAATGATTGCTAGACGGTATTTTTGGTGGCCAGCATAGATAAGAACATTGAAGAGTTGGCTAGAGATTGTAGAATATGCCAAGAATCTGCAAGTATGCCGCCCTCTACCATTTCAGAGTGGACTTGGCCTGAGAAGCCGTGGCACCGTCTACACTTAGATCTAGCAGGTCCCTTTATGGGACGAATGTTTATGGTCCTTGTAGACGCGTACACCAAATGGCTGGAGATTGTCATCATAAAGGACATTACGAGCAGGACTATCATAGGACATCTTAGGGAGATCTTTGCCAGATTTGGATTACCTGAACTTTTGGTAACCGATAATGGCAGACAATTTGTCTCAAGTGAATTTGAGGAATTTACAACAATAAATGGTATAAGACACACAAAAACGAGTCCGTACAATCCCAGCACTAATGGCTTAGCTGAGCGATATGTATGTGAATTTAAAAACTCTTTACGAAAGAACCAAGGAAAGGACAGTATAGAAATCAATCTACAGCGATTTTTATTCACCCATAGAGCTTTTCCTCAAACGGTATTAAAGGAGTCTCCCGCGGAACTTTTAATGAAAAGAAGTCTAAGATCAAGATTTTCAAATTTGATTCCGAAAATGGCGAAGGTAGGAGAGGTGTACCATGATGCCATGAGGAAGCAAGAGCATTTTGCGGTCGGCTCTGATGTGTATTTCCGGAGTTTTGCTAACGGACCAAAATGGAAAAGGGGCAGGATCATGGAACTACTGAGCAGCCGACATTACCTTATAGAAGACGAAGGCCGTTATGTGAAAAGACACATAAATCAACTAAGGCCAGTTATCAAGAAAGAAGTTCCTGAAGTGAGAGATTTGGTATTGCCGGGTACATCAAGGGATTTTATACTGCCTGGCACTTCTCGAGATCACCCTAGGCTTGGAGGACAGGAGAAGACAATGGAAGAAGCCCCGGAGGTGGACGAAGGATTGAAAGGAGCGGAGTCTTCAGCACAAGAGGACACTCCAGAACCAGAACCGGGCCCTGCTGCTGCGGCTGTCCCTGTCCCTGTGCGCAGTCCAAGACCGCAGCGATCCAGAAGACCGCTAGACCGGCTGCACTACTATTAAGAGGGGAGATGTGTTGTGTATGTAAATTGGTAAACATCTATATGTATTTTGCATGTTTTTATTATTAATATGTAAATACATATTTGTATATATACGACATCAACGGTGCAATAAAACAGAAATTGACCAATAGATCTCGGCTGTGTGTGTTGTGACAAACACCAGGAGGAGATACATCAGCATGTATTTCGGGATTCAGACAATAACTCTTAGATATATAATGCACCGTGACATACATTGAAGATACACGAGATAACCGTGTGTGAACAAAATTGACTCTATCTACTTAAAAAAAAAATACCGACCTCATTAAATAGTTTTTACCTTTTTAAGTGTTTTCTATGAGTGTATATATTAAGGATTGATACAGCCAACACTGGTTCCTTCAATCATAATGAACGACATTTTGCAATAAGGGAATTGATAGCAAACTCGCTGGAAAGAATTATCACTGATGAGCGATTTATTCCTAAATATTTTAACATTCAAGAGCTCATTCTATTTATTTAACTTCGTTTTATATGAATAAAAATAATGATTGCTAAATGACGTTATGTGCTTTGTTTACTAAACATCTTTATCTACTCCATAATCACCTTTCAGTTGTTGAATAACAGAAGACATAAGGACGAAGTAAAAAGTAACATTTTAATACATAACGTTAAAACACTAGCTTTAGAACATTTAAAACTAACGAACATCAAAGTACTGAATATCTTCAATATATAAGAACTCTTATTTGTAATGTTAATTTGAATAACAGCTGTTTAAGAATCACGAGATTCGAAATCTCTTTTTTTAGCAAAATAAAAACATGTTACTCTTATATTTTGTCCTCATGCTTTCCAATATGCCACTATACGTATCTTTAATTGTAGTTAATCACGTTATGTTTATCCTAGTGCAAATATGATTTATTACGCTTCATAGCTTATACTAAAGACAATTTAGTAGAAAAGGAGGAATCCAGAGTATAGAATATTATTTAATAATACTGAATAACCTAATATATAGATCTATATATGTTATGAATAATATTTTTATTGTGAAGATAAAGAATATTCAAAAGTGTAGTCGTGATAATAGAAAAGTAGAAAAAATAATTATTTACAACCAAGTAGTTTTCATTCTCAATTACTTGTGTTATATTTAAACAGTTATATATATTTTATAAAATCAATCCTATCTTATTGGATTCAAAAAATAGATAAGTTAACTATACATATTTAAAACAATATTAAAAGAGGCATATTCTAAAACTATGATCAAAAATGAAGAATACGAAATGAATGTGAATATAAAATAAATACATATATATATTTTTTTAAATAAAATATTTGAATTTTTAGATTATTTATATTTTAAACAAACATATACTGACCGCTCACATGAACATTTTGTTATATATGTTATATTAAAATATTATTTTATTTAAATTATATTCCGTAGATTCAAATAGTCTGTTAAATCGACCGCCAGAGGTCACGCTTCCCCTATAAAAACCCATTGTTGTTGTTTCCCGATGGCCGGCTCAAACCGTTTGTAAATTATGTAAATAAGTTTTTTATATTTTATATTCTTACGCCTTAAGCAAGGCAGTACTTGTATCAAATTATGATTTTTTTATATTCCTTCAGCTCAATTAAAGCTATTTTTGATAACTAATTTTGTTTAATTATTGTCACGAGTTCATTACCATAACATAATCCTCAAGATAATCAAAAATCAACATAAATCTCATTTATATATATATCCAAGTCAAACACATACCTAAATGCAATTATAAACAAGTACATCGTAAATAAATCATGTATAAATTTTCAATACCGCCATACCTATCACAATGAATTAACTATTAGAGAATAACAATAAAATCTTCTTTTACATAATAGAATTGACATATATTATAAAGTTGAAACGATTATTAACAATTTGATAATAGGTAACAAAATTAAAAGGGCGATAAGTTTCAAATATCTAATTTATATGCGATATGACGGTGGTGAAAGAAAAGTGCATATAATTGTTGATGCACCATTGGTTACAGCCTGTTTATTATCTGTTATTGTGTACAGTCAAATTCAACGATAAAATTATACAATAAGTTATAAATATTTTGAATACAATTTGTAAGAAATAAATGGATATATAAAAGAGTATGAAACCATGCGAAGTAATGGTAATTACATAAAATAACACATACTCCTACCAAATCTTCTTTCTCTCTCTTTATATTTTCAATTGAATTTTATTATTGGCTTAATATTCATAATATATATAATACAAGAGTATCAGAGTCATCAATCAATTCTTAATTATGTCACCGTTTGCTTTTGTAAATGGAATAAATACCCAAATATGGCCATTTCTCATAAGCATCGATGGTTCAGTGGTAAAATGCTTGCCTGCCACGCAGGCGTCCCGGGTTCAATTCCCGGCCGATGCATTTTAAAAAAAAATTACAATTTTTAAAACTCATTTATATTATATACAAGAATGACATACACGGCGCCAATTTATAATTGTAACGAATAGTATTTGAATAAAAGCATTTAATCGGGTAAAACCCGGGCGTTGCCCGTTTTATGTTTATATATGTTATATAAATTTAAATTTTTAAATTATATTTTCTAGAACAAACTCTATGAAGTCGAGCGTCAGAGAGCGCTGCTTTATATTATATAAACCAATTATTGTTGTTTTATTTGGCCAGTACAAAACCTTATGTAAATACCAAATCAAAGTTTATTTTTCTTTACCCCTTAAGTCATACACAGGTAGATTTTTCTTAAATTACTACCAAGCAAATAGAAATTAATAGTTCTTTCATTGTATTTTTCTAAGCTGCATATATAAATAAATAAATACAACTGAATAAAAATGTTTTCTTTCATAATATTTCATATATTAATTAAAAGATATATTCACTCATGAACTAAACATAAGGAATTTGTACCTTTTAACATGCATATCGGGATACAGACAATAATATTGGAAAATATCTCATACACAAATGACCATTATTGAAGACACATGAGATAACCAAAATGTGAATAAAATTACAGTCTCTTTTAAAAACAGACTACCAGCGCATCATATACTTTCCACATTCTTTTAGGTTTGTTCATGGGTGTATAAATATAATATATTTCATATATTTGATAAATATAAATACACTTATCCCCCGATTTACACGGTAGATACGTTCCTGAGAAAAACGTGTAAATCGGGGGATAGTGTACACAGAAATAAAAATAAAATGCATTGACAGGTTAAAATATGTAGTCAGCACATATAAGCTCAGGGTTCCTCGTGAGATGTGTACACAGCGCATGTGTTCAATCACAGTAGCATTTAGTATAGTGCGTTAAAAACAACAACAACAAAAAAACTTATTTGGAAAACCGTATAAAAGCGAAAACGTGTAAAAGAAAGTACCGTGTAAATCGGGGGATAGGTGTAGTTAATCAATAGAATATTATATAGAATAGAAATAGAATAAATCAATACACGAAATTAATCTTAAATTATGATTTATAGACCTTGAATATTTTATAGATTATAATATTCTCCACTTGGCTTGCTCTATTTTCACTATTTTCTTTTATATTCTCCTATATACGAGGACGTATATTCATCAAAAATATCAATAAAAATAAATATTTTCTTCTCAAATATTATATATAAATTATATTTCAAATTATAATATAAATTATTTAATTTCTGTCAATTTGCAAAATAACATTTTTATATTTAGAAAATTTCACCCAAAGAGAATATATAATCTTCCGAAAATAATTTTAAGGAAAAGAAATAAGTCCAAATTGAAAAAGCGATAAATTTTATTGTCATTTCTGAAACTGGATATGAACTCGATAAACTCACTGGAAACTTGAAAGAACGCCTTGTGTGAAAAATTCTATTTGTATTATATATATTTAGAGGGATATTTTAAATTTTCACATTCAAATGAATGATATGATATTTTAATATAGTTTATATGGATAATAACTATATATTTTAATATGTGAATTATATTAATATCCTGTTTATTTAGTAATCTGTGTTGTGAAATTCGAGGAATAGGTCTTATTTCATGATATAGTATAGGAGATTATTTTTGATAATTATGGATAAAATCATATTTTATGTAAAATTTCTAAAAGAAACATTTCTCTATCGTATATTCGGGTAATAAGTATTTATTTAGAGATATAATTATCGATAAAGAGTCTAGCATCAGTATCACTATAAAAGGAAGTTCAAAAAATGGGAAAATAACAGCGGTATGGTAGATTAAACTGGCGAAACCGCTGGGAGGGTTCACCACTGATGAGCCAGGCCCTCCCATTAGTTTTTCCATTGCAGTAATGACAGTAGAAATTGTTTTTTTTCCAAATAATCATACGCGTCTATAATAGTTATCTATATATATATATAAATGAATGTATGTGTGTGTGTCTGTCTGTCCTTTATGCCTGATCAAACCACTCATTGGAACGCCATGAAACTTTGGGAAATTATTTAGTATAGAACTGTGAAGGTTTCTTAGAAACAATTTCTTGAATATCCTGAATATCCTTAGAGTTATTTGCAGATTTGTAGATTTAACTCGCAAGCAGCGCCACCTTGCGACGGAGATAGGCTTAGGTTTTGGCAGAAAGTCTGCTCCATGCCTGATGACCTTGGGTCTTTCAGGGCTAATATATTAAGTAAAACTAATTCAAATATTAGTGCTTTATAATGGATATCTCCTTGAGGTTACCGATTTAAAAGTTTATTTTCTAATTTTAGATTGTATAAGAAACATATTTTATTTTAAGTATTGTACTTTTTTTTTTTTTAATTTTAAATAATTGTGCAAGACGATATATACGATATATAAAAATCAAAAGAAATTATGAGTATCGTTTAAATATAAAATTCGAATAAATATAAATGCGATACTAAAAATTAAATAACTTATATAGAAGCTTTTGCATAGTTTCGTCCTGTAAGCATACCAACTTGATAAAAGTTTCCTGTTTTCCCTTTAATTTGCTTGATACGAACCTCTATTCATTTTTGAATTAGTAGATAAAAATAAGTCGGTGGATGAGACGGTAACACGCTCGATTCCCGACAGTCATGAACCGGGATTGAATCCCGCGTTAAAAATTGTTTAATATGTGAATAACCTTCACATATTATTCATTGTTCAATTATCATGAACTAGGTTGCTCTTGCTGAGCGGTACCTATTAATGTGATTTGAACCAGGTGAATTAGTAGAAATCAGACGATAACCATAGGTCATAGCCATTCAAAAGTTGGTTTAGGTCGTCAATCCTTTGCGAACACATGGAAATATCCACGCTGGCGCTCTCTACGCAGATCTTTTAAATGATATCCCGTGTCGTTTTTTTATATATATAATTTGAGAGCCACCCCTCGCTTGAAGTAAATATTTTAATCCCAAGAGACTGCGCGAAAGACTTGAACATGAAACCGCCGACGGAACGTTTTGTCCTCTACACTGACGAAACCACTTAACCAAGCTCTGATCTCCGCCCGTAGAGGGTGGGAATTTTGCGCACAAGTCAAAGTTAGTTTTATCATTTAACGACACGGCAATTTATTTGAGACAAGAATAATGATACAATTCCAAGGCAAAGATACTATTCCTTTACTTCCATTTACCGAGGGAACCAATTAATATTGATTTTATTCAACTTATCGAGTATGTTTCAAGGGACCGGGAAAAATGTTCACAAGATAAAACGATGATTTTGTAATGTAGTAAATTAGGAAAGACAAAATTCAGGAAGACACGGCAATTTTTTGAGACAAGAATAATGATACAATTCCAAGGCAAAGATGCTATTCCTTTAACTTCCAAATACCGAGGGAACCAATTAATATTGATTTTATTCAACTTATCGAGTATTTTCCAAGGGACCGGGAAAAATGTTCACTAGATAAACGATGATTTTGTTATGTTGAAAATTTGGAAAGACAAAATTCAGGATGACAGGGCACACAGGGACCGGGAAAAAATGTTCACTTTATTGAGAGATTCAAATTTACGAGTTTCAAATTATCAAAATATATCTATTATTTTTTAAATAAGTTTCTAGAGAATTGTTTTAACAAATGTTCGTTAGACAAACCTTTACTCGGGTAAAACCCGGGCGAAGCCGGGTACATCCGCTATAAAAAGGTAATGGAGAGAGATAATAAAGAATTTTAAAGATATATCTATGCAATTTTAGGTATAAGTTTATTATTTTTAAATGTTTTAATTCAGGTATCTAGCTTTCTCTTTCGGGCATGAAATGCAAGTTATACAAATTATAAAATTTTTAAATAATTAATTTCCATAATAAACAATAAAATCAATATAATGTCTTTAGAATATAATCAAAAGGTATAAAATATATATATAAGTGCAAAAATACACTAAAAAACTAAAAATATTTTTTTCTAAGATACAATAAACAAATTTAACAATTGCATTCATATAGCAAACTTCCACCTGTTTCTGTAGAATTTCCTAACCGAATAAGACATCCATTGTTGTGAAGCAGCCGATCGAGGAGTGTCTAGACCAAAAGAAAAAAAAATGTTATTGATCACAATTTGGACAATGTATTTTACTTTTGTATTTGCCGCACTTGATAAGACTTGATAAATGATGCCAAAATGTCACTCCTTTAAATGGGAAAAAGAAATTTAAACAGTACTAATGTAAAACAATTTAATTCAATCGATTCAAATTGTTCCTATGTGAATATTCATGTTATATAAATAATATATACATGTTTTTCAAAAATATATGTATTGAATATATATATATTTACATATGTTTTGATATCTAAATTGCTCATGTTAACGGTCAGGATATATCTATATTTTTTTCTCTTATTTTTCACATGTTTCAATGTAGAATAGAAATTATGAATTAAATTAATATAAATATTATATTTGGAGTTATATAGGTATTTAGGTGATTTATAAATTGAACCAATGAAATTTATCATAAATATAATTATACAAGGTGGGATCAATAAATAAGGTGAATTATAATTTATTGAAAAAATAAGAACGATATTAAAAATTAGGACTTGATTTATTCAAAATAATCACCTTGGCTTGTTATACATGTCTCCATCGTTCTGGCAATTTGTAAATACTCTCCTTATAGGCACTCTTAGGAAGCGTGTAAAAAAAAATCTTGCACCACTTTCTGGACATCTTCATCCGAGTCAAATCGCTTTCCCTTTAACTCCTTCTTTAGTAGTCCAAAATGGAAATAGTCAGAGGGGGCTAGGTCTGGACTATATGCAAGATGTGTGTGTTCTAAAACTTAAAACCTAATTTAATGATTGTAGATAGAGTTTTACATGATGTATGCGGCCTTGCATTATCATGAAGGAAGAGAACACCTTTACTAAGCTTCCGCATTTATTTTTTTTTTCGTTTTTCGTCCATTTTTGAACTCGTTAACCCATTTATAAATGTTTTTTTAGACAAACAAGACTCACCATAGATACTTTTCATTCTTTGGCATATTTGAGATGTTTGAATACCTTCTGCATTCAAGAAACGAATAACGTGGTGCAATCCTTCAAGGAAGCTTCCATTTTAGTTTATTTATAAGTCTCGCGCCGCGCGTGGGAAAAAAGAACAGAACACCTATATAAACTTATTGTTGTTGTTTCCCGTTTTTTAAGAATAAGGCGACTTTAAATCGTTCAATTAAATGATGCTTATGAGTAACGCCATCTTTCGGAATAATATCAACTTGTCGTTGATATTTTAATTTAAAAATACTATCAAATACCCTCGATGAATCGAACAAAATAACCATGTACGTTTTTTAGGCTGCTGTGTGTAGGGAGTATCCGCCATTTTTTAAAATATTAATATATTGAAAAAACAATAGAAAAAATAATAAAAGATAAGTGGGTCAGGTGTTTATATTGAAAATAAAAAAAGACATTTCCTGACCACGAGCAATGTGCTTTTTAGATGGCAGAACGACATCTAGTGGAGCAAAAATAAACTAAACGTTTATTTATCTTGCTCGGTAATATTTGGCCAGCCCAATTTCTTGATAAATCAAGAAAAGCCATCAACGAATATTATTAATATACACATCGTGTCGGCACTAATGATCTTTGAAATTAGTAAGATATTTAGCACATCAGAAAAACAATTTTCATGAAAATAAAAATTACAATAAAGTGCCACCAACCTGCCAAATCAATTCCTAGGAAAAAAATGACTACTTTTTTTTTGTTACTTTTTTCGCCACCTTCAATGGCGCTTGTGACGAGAGAATTTAGCTGACCCTACACGATTTTTACTTTTTCTTTTATTCTCCAGTTCCTCTAAGAACAACTACCTTTTAAACCAGTAGCTTTTTTCATCCGTGAAACAGACTTCCTACTTCCGTAACTATTATTATATTTTTTATTTTCTATTCTTTCAATTTTTATTCAAAACACAACTTATAAATTATGAAAATGGCATCTCCTTATCGTGCAACTGAAAGTTGTTGATGGCTTGCGCCATCTATCGGAATAAATATCAACTATTCTCGTTGATTTTTAATTATTCCAGAATTGGCTAAATACTCATTCTTGATTAATCAAGAAAAGCTAACCACTGACGGGTTTAGGTCTTTTGGCCCTCATCAGCGTAGTGCAAGCTGTACCTCAACGACCAAAAAAACTGGTCCTTTTTTTCGCACATTTATGCACCTTATCCCAGTACAATATCACATTTGTACTATCTTTTCACAACTTCTAAAATTCGACAATATCGTAAAAATCTCATATGATATAAATCTAATGGTCATAAATAATTACAAAGGTTTCTTGAGATGAGTTTTTTTTTCTTATTTTTATTGAAGTAGTTCCAAAGCTTTCGGGCATCTCTGCCTTTCTACAGTTTGGCGTCAGACGGAGTTTTTTTCGTTTATTTATATTCTCCTGTAGAATGGCAGAAATTCCCTAAAGCTTGAGACTGCTTTAATAAGAAAAAAAGATAAAAGAAAATTATCTCCACAAAAAAAAAACCTTATCCCGAAATCATGGTCTCTAAGTGGACGCTTCTCAGTTTGCCAAAGCTGGTGTTGTGACAATTGACAATTAAAACAATTGTATTGATAACTCAATAAATATTTACAAAATGAGGAAGAGATCACAAAAATAATTAGAGAAAATAAAAATATAGCGAAAAGCTGGTGTTGTGGCTTTGTCATTGTGACTCGAGGTGGATAATTTGCGGCGACGGTCAATATATGGTGCCAAGTTTTGACGTTTATTTTGACAGGAGAGGCGCCCTATGCTTCTATGGATAAACACTTTGTAATTATTTAATTGTGAAAACCTGATTAAAACAACATCGATATTTGACATGAAACAGATACAAAAAGAACAATAAGATTTTATAAATAATACATATTTATATATATAAATACAAATCAGGCTGTAAAATAGAATATATATGCGCAAATTGAGAATGGATAAAATATGCAAAACATATATTAGGTGTACCTTTGTAATTCACACAGAAAATTTAATGTCTAGGCATTCTATAAAATAACTGAATTACGTGTTTTGATACATGACAGGATTTTCTTAGAACACAAATAGAAAGAGAATAGATTTCAAAGTAATTTCAAATTTTATATAATGCATATTTTAAAATTTATATTACATCGAAATTTTATCAAAGCTATACTTTATATTTAAAATATATTAGAACCTCTCTTTAGCGGACACCTCTCTACAAAGGACAGTTTCATTTGCAAAATTACCATTTTTACTATTTAGCAACTCTCCGGTAAGAGGACACTTCTCCCTAAAGGACACTTTGGCTCTGCAATTAAGTGTCCTTCACATGGCGGTTCTACTGTATTAGTTTGAGAATACTCCTATTATGTGCGTGATTCGATATATATATTATATATATATATATTATATATCACTTATTAAAATTCGAAACTATTATAGACGCGTATAATTATTTTTAAAAATAAATAATTTATATTGTCCTTAATGCTTTTAATATAGAAAGATATAAACAATACTCAAAATTATACCGCATAAGTTTCTTTTCTATGAAAAATCAATATTTATTTCAAAGAGAAATATTTACTATTTCTAACTTTTTTTGAATGAAGTATGAGAGGGTGAAAATATGAAGAGTAATGGCGAACGGGAAAAATAAAAGTGACCAGGGGCGGGAATCGAACCCACAACCTTCTGCTTACCGGGCAGGTGCCATGTCCACTAGGCTACCCTGGACGTTATTTCTCCGTTCGTAAATAATACTTAAAGTAACTTATAATACATTATAAAGGACTGCGGCGTGTGATTATAAACAATACTTAAAATTATACCGCATAAGTTTCTTTTCTATGAAAAATCAATATTTATTTCAAAGAGAAATATTTACTATTTATAACTTTTTTGAATGAAGTATGAGAGGGTGAAAATATGAAGAGTAATGGCGAACGGGAAAAATACAAGTGTCCAGGGGCGGGAATATCGCAATTTTTTTCGGTTATGGAATTTCATAAATATAGAATAAAAAATAATAGTTTTCCGATATTTATAAATCCAAACGTAATATATTGTTAGAAAGAAGAAAATATATGGTAAACGGA
>CP092878.1:46059343-46117127 GCA_030710605.1 Cordylochernes scorpioides
AAAATGCTGATGTGAAAATATTGTTTAAATACATACACTCATGGACATAAAGAAGTTATACCTTTTAGAATGTATATCGGTATTCAGTAATAACTCTGAAAAATATTTGAATAAACAATGACATTTATAAATGACAAACAAGATAACCAAGTGCGAAAAAAATTGCAAATATCTCCTTTAAAACAACAGACGATTAGCGATATCAAATAGGTTTCCACTTCCATAAGTTTTGTCCATAAGTGTATTTATAGAATACTAACAAGAACAATTTAGAAACGGAACAAATCTTGAGATTCGATTTATAAAGCATTATATTCATGATAAAATGTATAGCTGGTTTTGACTATAAAATGGATAGTAGTGAATATGGCAATATATGTAAAATAAAATTATGAGCTTTCTTGAAAACTCTTCATCAGATCAATGTAGCCAGTAATAAAGTTATCAACTAAACGTTGTGTCATTGCGAGTTTGGTAAGAAAAATGTCGTTTTATTTTGTTGAACATATTTGAGAAAAGGCACAACTTGATTGGGACTAATTCTGTTTGAATAGATTATTATTTTTCAAAATGGCACCTCCTTATCTTGGCTGGCTCCATCTATCGGAATATATATAAACTATTCGTTGATTTTAATCATTCCAGAATTGTCCAACTAGCCATTTTTGTTTAATCAAGAAAAGCTAACCACGTACGCGTTTCGGGCTGTTGGCCCTCGTCAGCGTGATGCAAGCTGTACTTCAACGACCAAAAAACTAATTATTCAGGCATCCTGAAAAATTATGAAATTTCATTAATACTGTTTATTTATGGACAAAATTGAAGAGGTTGTACATTTAAGCATGTATATCGGGATTCAGACAATAACTCTGATATGTATTTGATACATAGATAACCTTTATTGAAGGTATACGAGATAACCAAATATGAACAGCCTCTGTCTCCTTGAAAAAAAAGTCGACCGGAGTCATAAAAAAAAAAAAAACTTTCAACTTCCTTAAGTTTTGTCCATGAGTGTATATAAAATGTTGAATATAGTAAATCAGTTAAGAGTTAAAATTAACTTCAGTTTTCACAGCGAAAAAGAATCATAAATAGAACAAACTCAAAATCATAAAATTTCCAAAATAAACACGAAGCATAAAATTATAGAACACACGTTTAGTGACCCGAGAATATTTAAAACATCTTTAAAACCAAGTTTCAAGAAAATATTGTTTTCTTTCTAAAAAAAAAAAATATATGAAATTTAATTTTTCTTTCAGAAAAAGAAAAATAATATTCTAAAAACGAAATAAGAAATTAGGTAAACTCGTTATTTGCTTTGTGTTTCATAAATTATTCAATTTTTCAGTAAATTTAAAGTTTCCAAAAATACCTTCATCCACTTATAAACCATTTTATGAATTAATTAAATTTATGTTTAATATTTAAAGAAATATCGATCAAAACTTTTAAATATTAAATTTTACATTATTTGGCAGTGTGACGTCTACAATAGATACATTTTCTTACCAAACGAAATATATTTAATATTTATGTTCCTCGTTATTAGTTCTACGCATATTATTGTGATTAAATTATTATTTATGTTGAGATAGAGTGGAATACAAATATTATTTAAATTGCAATTTTATGAAAGGATGTACCAATTTACAATAAACGATGCCCCAATGTAAATATATTCATTAAATAAAAATGTAATATCTTTGTATTTGTTTTTATAAATATATGTTTTAATTTTTAAAGAGATGTGTTCTCTTTTTGCATAGATATTCATTAAATATTATAATTATAGAACGACGTTTAAAACAAGTTTCAACGCAAATGTTTCTTTTTAACAGAACGAATAATCGTAATTTTAACTATTTTAAGGAGAAATAACGACTATTCCTCTCCTTAAGGATGAAGTATGAAAGGATGAATTGTGAAGTGTAATGATGGACGAAAAAATAAAAATGTCCAGGGATGGTTCATCATTACTCCACAATTCTTCCTTTCATAGTTCATCCCTAAGAATAGGAATATTCGTTATTTATCTTTAAGAATAATTACAATTACGATGTTTCGTGTTGTAAAAAAAAAAAAAATTGCGTGACAACTTGCTAAACATCGTTCTATAATCATAGCCGCATCATATTGTATTATTATAATTATATTGATTATTTTGTTTTTTTCTAACATTTTTCTTCTCTAACTAAATAGAAGATGAAAATAAATATAGAGCATATGTACAAAAGTAAGTTTAATAACAAGAATCAGAATAAAACATAATAAGGGAAAGACAATACATCCAGATGGCACAAAAACAGGACATTGTTCATGCAACAACTGTCTTGGTGTGGAACTAACACCTATCCACATATTCTCATGTCCAGCAATGGCCGCAGCCTTGCAGCAAATTGACATGGAACCGGAGCAGCAGCTTTACACACCCAAGATAGAGGACATTGCGACTGCTGTGATAGAGATGCATGAGACATCTGAGGCTATTCATTGGACACCACAACAGAAACAACAATAGTAATGGATTTGCTTTTTTCAATATAGATAACACTGTATATTTTGAATTTGAAACTATTATAGGCGCGTATGATTCTTTTTAAAATGGAACAATAATTGTTTTATTTTATAATAATATTTTTAAAAATATTCATAACATAAAGAGCTAATTTATCATATTATAACTGTGTATTGTGTTAGAATAGTGAACATTTTTCAGTGTTTTTCATTTATGATAGGAAGCATGCGCGCCTTAAGTAAAATAACATTTTAAAGTAGATATATATGATCTTTAAACAAAAATCATGACTAGGAGAGGTAGAATGCGTCTGCCTTTGCCATTTAGACTGGAAGCACTACTTAGTAGCAGGCCGACTTAGCTCTAATATGAAATGGATGCCTCTGACATGAGGAACAGACACCTTGTGCAGCCGCTCCTAACATGGAGTACAGATGCTTATCATCCTGTATCCCTGGATCAGGAGTCCTTACAGGGTACTATCAGCGGGCCAGCTGAGCCCAGGGTTTTTTAGCGAGCTTGTTACTGCCTCCTCTCGTCCTTTTTCATCCGGGCTAGGGACCGGCAAAGGCGGAGTAGATATATATGAAAAGTGCAACTAAATATTGCCATTGTATTTCTGCCAGCAATCAGAAAATATATTTACTCTCCGTTCCATTTCAAATTTCAGAGTTGGCATAAATAATTTTATAAATATAAAAGAAAATCATGTTTATAAACCAATCAAGAAAATAGAAAAATCTTAATAGTTCATATCAATACCAGTTTAAAAATTTTATCAGAAAAATACAGACAAAATAGGCAAAACAGGAGAATCAATAGTTGTGGAAATCTGATAGACACATTTAGTGAAACTGCTAGGAAGGTTCACCTGTGTAATAGTTTACATCATTGCACATGATTCGTGTTGATAATGATAATAAATATACATTTTCACAGATGGTATCGAAACTATGTGCTTCATTAAACGTATTAGGTGTTACTTTTCAAATCCTAATACTTTTAATTTTATGTTATGAAAAAAGGCATCTCATTATCGTGCAACTGAAAGTTGCAGATGGCTTGCGCCATCTATCGGAATAAATATCAACTCTTCTCATTGATTTTTAATTATTCCAGAATTGACCAAATACCCATTTTTGATTAATCAAGAAAATCTTACCATGGATGCGTTTCGGGCTGTTGGCTCTTATTAGCGTGGTGCAAGTTGTACCTCAACGACAAAAAAACTGGTCATTCAGGCATCCTGAAAAATCATGAAACGGGTAGTTAAGGCCAGAATTGCGTGAGACCTCGACACAATGTGAAAGAATAGTGCAAATGTGATATTTTACTGAAATAAGGTGCATAAATTATGAAAAAAATGCAATCTCCCTATCGTGCAACTATAATTTTAATTTTAAGTTAACATATCTACCAAAAATTATATTTGAAAAAGGCCTAAAATTGATAGATTCAGATAAACTTTCAAGAATTTCTCAATTCAATGAGTCTTAAGCCTTAGTTTTATTGCTGATATTCGAAGCACTTTCATCATTGTGTTTTCGATAGATGCATTCGAACTCGAATCAAATTGCAAAGATACAGTACTGTAGGTTCGCGATCCCCTAATTATAATAATCTCTTTGTGAGAGGACTAGAAGTGTATTTGTATAAAAGTATTCGCTCTCTTCAAATTTTGCAGCATATACTTTCTTTATTTGTATGAAAAATATATATGATCATATCATATATGAATTATTTCAGATATTATCGAGAGTAAGAATAATCCTTCATAATGGACCATCTTGGGGTTAAACTGGTTTCATTGGATTTTCTAACAATTAAAAAATAATATATATTTGTTAAGAAAATTGTCGATTATACTTTAGAATTTAAGAAGTAAAGTGATTTTAATTGTCAATTTTATCATGAATAAAGAAGGGAGATGAAGCTTCGCTCCTCCTGCCAGTCTGATATCAAACTTTCATTCTGCTACATAACAATTTGAAAGACTATTCGTTATCGACTGTGTTGAGAGTCGAACATCTTTTTTTCTCGGGGAATTTATAATTGTTTGCTCAGCCTTTGCTCCTCCTAGCCACAAACTCGAGTAGTTGCAGACAATAGTAGCAGCGATCATTCGAAAATATATCAGAGTCCAAGGTTCTAAACGAAGAATATGCTCTTGTTCCTTCGAAGCCTATAAGAATTCTGAAGAGATAACTGTCTATTTCGACGTCCTTCGGCTCTAAAAAGAATATTTTGCTATAATAAGTCTCTCTGATTGCGTGATCCGCCAATATATCTTCTAATATAGGCTTATGGATCACCGCACTGCTCTTTTCGAAATTTGCAATTCCATTTTCTTCACCTTGGGCCTCAGCCATGCTTCCCTCGATGTTCTTTGCCAATAGACTGACAGCATCCTATGACATCTAAAGGGATATTGCTTGACTAAACTCATTATAAAACTTTAAAAATAAAATAAATGATCGTTAACGTGAATATTACGAAAAATAACTCGGCATTTTCTGTGCCGAAGAACATTTTTTCAAGCAAGGCTATGCTTTGTTTCCGACTATCTCTGAAAACTGACACAAGCTTGGCGTCCGTCGCTCAAATATGATGGAAGTCTGCGTTGA
Source organism: Cordylochernes scorpioides (assembly GCA_030710605.1). NCBI lineage: Eukaryota > Metazoa > Arthropoda > Arachnida > Pseudoscorpiones > Chernetidae > Cordylochernes > Cordylochernes scorpioides. Next base: position 46,064,489 of record CP092878.1, read on the forward strand.
AAATAGAAAATAGGACACGAAGAAATTATTATTTCGAGTCATATTTTTTTCATTTGAGAGTTTTTCTCGCACCTTTCACTGGAAGGGATTTCTTGAATTCCTAAATGCAACAACAACGACTATCGTCCGCTTTATATTGGCCATCTATTTCATCTACCTTCCGCCATTGGTGTTTGATAGGTGGGTAGATCAGTAGATAATATACCTGCGATTGGATTAGAGAAAGTTCTGATAGCTTTCCAAGAGATTGTAATTATTCTAGAGTTTGTGATATCGTCAGAAAGAATCTCAATGTCTAACCTCAAAAAGAATCAAAGTGGTCTGGACCTGAGTGGATATGAGCTCATTTCAAGGGCTATAAAAAATCAAAGACCTGGTCTTTAGCAGTTTTCATTGCGAGCAAGTGAAAATCAAATTTCTCTTCGGGCCTAAGGTATTATACATAAGGCGATCAAAGGCGATCCTCTTCCTGGAATATCGATCGAGTTATAAAAGGGTTAGCATCTTTTTGAGAAATTGAAAGTTTAGAACTTCATCATGTGGATTATGTTTATATTCCGTTAGCCTTTACTGGTGATTTTTCGTCGGAGTCAACATCAATCACATCTTTCAGCCTTGTCACAGATGGTCTTCTGCCCCACCTGAAGCAGCTATCCGTCCGTGAGAATGTCCCGGCATAGGTCTGTGGCGTCAGGTCGGGTAACGTAAGCGATGACAAACATATATAAGGAAAAGAATGTTTTAGTGGAAATTAATTAAACCTAGACAGTTTAAAGAAAAACATGTTTTTCTCGAGAGCGCCCGACCGCGAGCGCTTGTCGTCACTAAGCTTATATATTTTGATAAATATTCAACAGAATCGCCAAAATAATATTCAAAAATATTTTCATTTGGTCATGTTAAATTTTGGACCTGACAAATCTTACGCTAAAGCGTGGACAAAAGGCACTATTATTATACCTAGTAATTTTGCTTTCATTGTATCGGAAAATAAGGTTTCTTATATATATGCTATATCAGAGATACTACGTAAAAATGTATTAGACATGGATATTGCTCTTTTTGAGCAGCAAGAATAGCTAACAGTTTGCCGCTCTGTTCAGTGATTCGGCATCTACAATGCTATTTTCTAATCGAATATTCTCCAATATGCAAATTCAACGGGTGCCTTCTGACTGAAAGAAGCTTCAATATTGTCAGGAGGACAGAGTTTCCTGGTATTCCCTCTTATCTGGACCGACCGGTCGGGGTAAACAGTGGCGTCACGTGGAAGAAGGAAATACCTCAGTTCTCCCCTCTTGCTCTAACGGCTGGGTCGATTTGGCTCATGTAAATAGTAACTCTTATTTTATATTTAAAATCTCTCATATAACTCATTAAATAAATATTTAGAAGTAATTCGAAGGCCTAGTTAATTATTTTTCATCGCGACAATTGTGGTGGAGACGCCGGGTAACGAGACAGTCACCAGACGAAGTCGTCGCCTTCAAGGATTGCAACCAGAGCTATCTACTGTGCTTGCCTTTCCTGCTCGGAAGAAAATGGAAAGAGAAGAAAACCGACCATTCTGCCATCGGTGGAGAGATCCCACTGTCTTCTCGGGGGAACGTGGGGAAGATTCGCAGCGTTGGCTGAGCGACTTCCAGCGTGTGGCACGTTACAACAAGTGGGATGACTCCATGTGTCTAGCCAACGTCATCTTCTACCTCACTGGCACAGCGAAGTGCTGGTTCGAAAACTTCGAGGAAATCTTGAATTCGTGGGAGGAATTTAAGATAAAATTTTGTGAAATATTTGGGAACAAGGAAGACACGGCTAGAAAAGCCGAGAACATTCTTCGAACTAGAGCGCAGACGAGTGGGGAAAACGTCGAGAGCTACATACAAGAAGTCCTTCTTCTTTGTAAACAGAGCAAACCAGAATGCCGGAAGGAGAAAAGGTGAGCCACCTGATTAAAGGCGTAGCGGAGGAAGTGTATCAGGCACTTGTTTGGAAGGACATCAGCACGGTGGACCAATTTGTTGCGTTCTGCCGCCGATTCGAGGCATTCAAGAGGATGCGTGTTGCACCGCCCAGGTTCAACCGACTGCCCAATGTTACCACCATCTCGACCGCTGAACCTGAGAACCTAGAAGCCCTGATTAGAAGAATAGTAAGAGAGGAGGTTCAGAAGTTTATGGCTCCTCCTTCTACATTTGCCGCCCAGGATATCGACACTCCACCTCCCGACCTACGGGATGTCATCCGTAGTGAAATCCAGCAAACATTGGCTCCTATCTCTGCCCCTCGTCAACCCGAGAGCTTCCGCCCTCGGCGACAATACCTCCCCCAGAACGATCAAGGTTACCGACGAAGAACCGAAGGGCCACCAAATAATCAAAGGACTCAGTGGCGTACTGAAGATGACAGACCGATCTGCTTCCACTGTGGGCGCCCTGGCCACGTTGCACGTTATTGCAGAGACAGACGTCAAGCTTTTGCGGATGCCAGACTTGGAAGAGAAACAGTCGATTTCGGAAGACCAAGAACGGAAAATTACACCATGGGCGAATCAGGAAGCGAACTATCCCAAGGAAGATTTAGAAACCCGTCGCCATATCCCCACCGCGGAAGATTCCAAGCTCCCAGAAGAACCTCACAATCCCCTGCTCGCCGTCCCAGCCGCTCACCCAGTCGCCGCGAAAACTAGATGGCGCGCCCTCTGGAGGTGTGACCGCCACAGACGAAAATCCTCCCTGCCGTATAGCCGCTACAATGGAAAAGAACTGGATATCTGTCAACATACAAGGACGAAATGTACAAGCTCTTGTGGACTCCGGCGCTGATTACTCAGTAATTTCCGAAGCTTTCAGACGTTCTATAAAGGCTCCAGTTTTTAAAGAAAATGGACCACTCCTAAGAGCCGCGGACAAGAAGCCTATCGTGACCCTTGGTAAGTGCTCTTTAGAAGTTCAAATCAAAGGACTCGATATTATTTTTTATTTTGTAGTAGCCGCTGAATGTAGCCACGATGTTATACTGGGCTGGGATTTCTTCAGAGCCACAGATGCCATTATAGATTGTGGGAAAAACAAATTGTATTTAAGCGAAGCTGAAAAATCCTACGAATGGAAAGACCTGAAACTTTGTGCTGCTATGGACTGTGTCCTACCGCCGAAATCTTTTGGCAAGATAGTTGTCACCAACCAGGATGTATTTGGCAGCAGAGATGTAGTCGTTACAGGTTCCAAACGCCTGCAGTTGGAAAAATGACTTTTTATTCCCTCTTTCCTCGTTAGGTTCTTACATGGCAGAGCGGTGTTGTGGGTGACTAACAGTGCTCACCAGTCTCAAGTGATACCTTCGGACATGAAGGTAGGAACAATGCAAGATCTAGAAGTAGGGAGCATATCTAATCTTGACACTCGTTTTGAAATAGCTGGAACAGACGAAGTAACTTCCCCAGATGTGAGGGAATGTTTAATTTTAATGATTTCTACTGATTTGGAGGAAACAAAGAAAAACAGATTACTCACGTGCCTAAATGAGTTTTCTGATATATTCGACTTTGAGAAAAAGAGCTTCCCTGTCTCTGGCGAAATAAAACAAAATCGATACGAGTGATTATCCGCCTGTCAGACAGCGTCCTTATAGAGTGTCTCCCGCCGAAAGACGTGTCATTCAGAGTGAAGTAGAGAAAATGATGGAGACTAAAATCATCCGGCCATCATCAAGTCCATGGGCCTCTCCCGTTATATTAGTGAGGAAGAAGGACGGCTCGTTGAGATTCTGTGTCGACTATCGTCGTCTAAACAAAATTACAAAGAAAGATGTTTACCCTCTCCCTCGTATCGATGACGCGCTGGACACCCTCTCTGGATCCAGGTACTTCTCCACTATGGATATGAGATCGGGTTACTGGCAAATCGAAGTAGACGATAAGGACCGGGAGAAAACGGCATTTATCACTCCAGATGGGCTTTATGAATTTAATGTAATGCCATTTGGTCTATGCAATGCACCAGCAACTTTCGAGCGAATGATAGACAACGTCCTACGGGGATTGAAATGGGACATGTGTTTATGCTACTTAGACGACATTGTAGTCTATGGATCGACCTTTAAAGAACATTTAACACGTTTATACAAAGTTTTGAGATGCATTCAGCAGGCCGGACTGTGCCTGAATTATAAAAAGTGTCATTTCGCCTCGAGACAAATAACTATCCTCGGGCACGTCGTTAATGAATTTGGAACGCTGCCAGACCCAGAAAAAGTGAAAGCCATTGTCCACTTTCCAAAACCCCGTAATATCAGTGAGACCAGAAATTTTCTTGGCTTAAGTTCATACTATAGACGCTTCATCAAAGGTTATGCTAACAAGTCTCGACCCTTGAATAGCCTTTTAAAGAAAGATGAAAAATTCATTTGGGGCGAAGAACAAGATGAATCTTTCCGGATTCTCAAACAGGAATTGGGATCTTCGCCTGTGTTAGGACATTTCATAGAAGGTGCGGAAACTCATGTCCATACTGATGCAAGCGGTTATGGTTTAGGGGCAGTTCTTATTCAAATCCAGAATGACGCGGAGAGACCTATAGCCTATGCCTCACGAACACTAACCAAAGCGGAAAAGAATTATTCCACTACAGAAAAGGAATGCCTCGCAGTTGTTTGGGCCCTTGGTAAATTCCGCCCGTACCTATATGGCAGACCCTTTACTGTGGTTACCGACCATCACTCGCTATGTTGGCTGGTAGGCTTGAAAGATCCATCCGGCCGCTTAGCCCGTTGGGCCCTCAAACTACAAGAATACGACATAAACATCGTTTACAAAAGCGTACGCAAGCATAAAGACGCTGACTGTTTGTCAAGAAGCCCCTTGGCTGACACCGCAGAGATAGAAGGGCACATTACTTCCATCCAAGACATTGCAGAAGAACAAAGTAAAGACCCTCATTTGGTTGGGATCCGTGAAAAACTTGCAAATGAAAATTTAAAAGGGTATCAAATGATTGGAGGCGTTCTCTATAAGAAAAATTACGACCCTGAGGGCAAACCATGGCTGCTAGTAGTCCCAAAACAAATGAGGCACGAAATTCTTAAAGATGTCCACGACACTCCAATGGCCGGTCATTTGGGATTTGCCAAGACCTATGACCGCGTTAGAAAGAGATTCTATTGGCCTGGACTTTATAGGACAGTTTCCCAATACATTGCTCATTGTAAAGAATGCCAGCGAAGGAAGGGCGTGCCTCAGAAACCTCCTGGACTACTAGTCCCAATACCTCCAACGACCTCGCCTTTTCAAAAGATAGGAATTGATTATCTGGGAAGATTTCCCATATCTCACACGGGAAATAGATGGATAATAGTCGCGACTGATTATCTCACCAGATTTGCGATAACAAAGGCCGCGGCAACAGCGGAAGCTACTGAATTAGCAACCTTCCTTATTGAAGACGTCATACTCAAGCACGGCGCTCCTCGGGAAATCATCACGGACAGAGGAAGAAATTTCATGTCTCAGACCATACGAGAAATAAATAATCTAAACGGAACAATTCACAGATTCACCACGGCATACCACCCTCAAACGAATGGTTTGACAGAAAGACTCAACAAGACCCTGACTGACATGATCTCGATGTATGTTGACGTTGATCAGAAAAATTGGGACAACATCGTACCATATGTGACCTTCGCCTACAATACCGCTCGACAAGAGACAACAGGATACAGCCCGTTCTTCCTCGTCCACGGCCGAGAAGTTGAAACACCGCTGGATTCTATACTGCCGTACCAGCCGGCAGGAACTGCAGAAGATTATGTGGGCCATCTTGTGACCAACGCTGAGGACGCACGAATGTTAGCCCGTCTTAACATCCTGCAGGCTCAGAGCAAAGACAAAGAACGCTACGACAAGAAGCATCAGGAGGTGACGTACAAGGAAGGTGATTTGGTGTGGGTGTTCACCCCAGTCCGTACCGTTGGCTTATCGGAGAAGTTATTGAAGAGATATTTCGGACCCTATCGAGTGATCAGAAAAATATCGAGTGTAAATTATCAAGTAGAAGGCGTGACGAATACTAGGAGAAGACGAAAAACCCAAGATATCGTTCATGTAGTGAGAATGAAGCCCTACCACGACCCTGAAGTCCAAGAACAGATTGCCCAGGGTCATGTGACCGACTAGTAAACAGAGGGACGCTGTTTCTCTTGTGGAGGGAGTGATGTCAGGAGGACAGAGTTTCCTGGTATTCCCTCTTATCTGGACCGACCGGTCGGGGTAAACAGTGGCGTCACGTGGAAGGAGGAAATACCTCAGTTCTCCCCTCTTGCTCTAACGGCTGGGTCGATTTGGCTCATGTAAATAGTAACTCTTATTTTATATTTAAAATCTCTCATATAACTCATTAAATAAATATTTAAAGTAATTCGAAGGCCTAGTTAATTATTTTTCATCGCGACAATATGTCATTTGAATGCCGAGAAAGGATCCAGGTATCGCTGCGGGCGGCTTCGGTCTCGACATTGGCACGAGGCAGAAGCCTGTCTAATGGATGTCCAAAATGAGTTGTGTGGAGGTCTATACGTCTCTTTGGGGTCGTCCAACGTAAAAATTGGCTTAATTTCCAATTGAATACTCATTGGCGCAGTTTCATAAACATATGGGAGAAACAGTATTTGTGAAATCAGTATTAGATCAAATCAAAGAAATCTAAATCAAAGGAAAGTTCGAAGACATTTGCTGCAGTTGCTTTAGAATGAGCAGCTTTATACATAGTGGAAGCTTATTACCCACTATTAACCACCTTTTATATATCCTCTGCCGACAAACCACTCACTTCTCTCTAGATTGAGCAGTATTGTCAAATGTATTGCCTCGTAGTATGGCCAAATTATTCAGAAAATCTTTACAGCTATATCGTTCTCGACATGCTGGAGTATCAATTAATTATTGCCATATCCATCTCTCCGTTTAGAAAAATTGGCATAAAAGTGTGGATATCTTCAATACCATTGGCCAATGGTCGTCGTAGCGTCGTTCCTTTTATCTACCACAAGGCCGATGTTACAGTGCAGCTATAGCTGCACGAATTACTTCATTCAGACCACTTGAGCTCGCTATTAGGTCCAGTAATCTTCGGCCTTCCTATAGAAGCAGGTTCGGCTGATATACAAGACATTGGAAGTGACAATTGCTATCATATAGCTATAGCCTGAAATCAACTTGAAATTATGTATAAGAAAATCCGTAAGCTCTTTATTGTGTAGAGTAAGACTCTTTAATGATGGTAGTACCTCAGTTTATTAAGAATAATTGCTAATAGTTATATAGAATTTCTTAAAATGAAATAATTTCGGCCAGAAAAAGTTTAATTTTATAAACATCGCCACACACAAGACTTCTATAATCGTCAAGAAAAAGCATTTGGCAAGGCCTTATAATATGAATATGATATGAAATATGAATGCCGGCCACGCAACCTCCATCTAAAAGAGTTATCAATAATGAATTTTACAAATATTCTTTATTTCTTCACACTTTGCATATTCGTACGTTCAATACATAGTAAAAATAGGCGAGAGGATGAAAAATGGTCATTATTGTCTTATCTCCAAGTTTGATGGGACGACCAAGAGTAAGCAGGCTAATGTTCTGTTATGGCCCATTGAATCTCTTACCTAATTATACTTCAACGTTTAGGTAACATGATTAATTATTCCACATTACCACATTTCTATGTTGTTCGATGAAAACTACACTTGAATATTAAACTGTTAAAACAGATTGAAAGGTAGATCTATGCATAAATTCGTATCGTTTTAACACAACTGTTAAACTGCTTGATTTTGAATCAGAATATTCTAGAGCGATACTGAAATAATTTTATTGAAAAGGAATAAACTCCTATTGCATGATAGTATTACGGCCGCATATTATATATATATATATATATATATATGGAAAATATACCGGGAGGAAATTAATCCATAGAAGCAAAGGGCGCCTCTAACGTCAAAATAAACGTCTAAACTTGACGCTATCTATTGACCGTCGCCGCAATTAGCGGCAATAGATGGCGTCAAGTTTTGACGTTTATTTTGACGGGAGAGGCGCCCTTTGCTTCTATATATATAGGTGGATAAATTAAGAAAAAGGCATCTCCGTATCGTGCAACTGAAAATTTCTGATATGGCTGGCGCCATCTATCGGAATAAATATCAACTATTCGTTTATTCCTAAATATTCCAGAATTTTCCGAATACCCATTCTTGATTAACCAATACGTGGTTAGCTTTTCTTGAGAAATCAGTGATGTAATTTAGCCAATTCTGGAATAATTAAAATTCAACGAATAGTTGTTATTTATTCCGATAGATGGCGCCAGCCATCAGTAACTTTCAGTTGCAAGATAAGGAGATATTTCGTTCTGATGAATAAGCTTCGACATGAAGTTTTGTGTATATAATAAATTACATAGTTTCTCTATGTGAGATAATTTTCCTTTACTGCTACTGCTGCAAAAAAAAAAGAACTTTCGGAGACTGTCTAGACCTACATCAGTTACAGAAATTGGAAAACAAATGAATAACACTAGGTATAATGAGGCGTATGTATACTTTTACTAATAGCTTTTAGTATTTGTAGAACCTAGATTTTATTAAAATTATAATAACACAACAGATTTCTGGAGATGATCTTTTTATTAATGATTAAAGGTAAAGACACTTCTAGTAAGGTATATCAATTAAGAAGGTTCAGAAGATGAGTTTCTTTATTAATGCTTTATCGTTTCAGGCATTTAAAATTTGCGGAAATAAGCTGGATTCCTTAGAATTTCCCCCGTTTTAACATATTGAATCAGATCTTACATATATTTTGATAAAAAAGATATGTAAAGATATATATATATATATTCTATTCATAAATAAGTTACATAATATTTATCTTTCTCAAACAAATACACCTTACCTTTCAAATTATATTTTATAACAAAATGTTAAAGTAATATTTAATGTATCTAATTACAAAATATATTATAATTAAACTTGCAAAATAAAATCTAATTTTATTCAAATCTAAATCATTTAACCGTGAAAATAATATAAAATGACAAAAATATTATTTGAACAAAGTTGAGAACAAAAAAAGAGGAGTTATCTTCAATGTAAATAAATATAATTATTTACAAATTATTCAAGCGGCGTGGAGAGCGGAGAGAAGAAGAACAAAAGAAGTTTGAAGAAAGAATAAAAAGAAGGCATGAAGATATTCCTAAACTGATATTTTATTTCTCCCACTTCTGTCAGCGTGAAAGAAGGATATGAGGAAGTTTCAACAATGCCCTTTAAGTCTGATCTGTGGAGCCCATCAATAGAGAATCGAGAGAAAGTAAAAAAAAAAGTAGAAAAGTAAAATGCATTGTTAAAAAGGGTGAACGATTCGCCTTTCGCATGAGTGGTTCCATACACCGATGTCTTTCTATCTCGTCTTTTTTTTTCTATAAGATCTTGTTATTATTGTTATAAAGGTTATACAGTTTCCACTATTAATATCATTTTTCAACTCTATATGCATTGATCATAACTAATTAACATTTATTGGTTGTAGTTTATAACGATGTATATCTTTGTATTTATAAGATGCCATTATAAACTTTCATATCTCAATCGTTCAGGTGTATTGTTGGTTAATTGTAAGGCTGGGTGTGTTCAGATTTTAGTGGATTAATATAAATATTAAACATATTCACAATATTTTCAAAACCTAATTCTATTGACGTTATGTGGCGCTGAGTTTATTGTTGCCACACATTAATATGTTATAATACCTTAAAAAGGTTTGGCGATCAGCCAATTGATATATTGGCAAAATAAATTATATTTTGAGGGGATCGGTGGAAGAATGGTGTAAACCGTTGGTTTTCGACCGCTACGACTCGAAATCGATTATCGCATTGGTACTTTTTATGATTAAAAAACTGCTCTAATGGCCCCCGATTCTTGCAAAAGCCCAAACCCACCAACGAGTGCAAGTAACCAAACGGGATTCTGACACATTTGTAAGTGCAAAGTCAAACTTCTTTTCACATGTGTAAAGATGTGGTGTACCTACAGTAAAAGCAGTCGCCTACTTCTACCCTCCATTGTTATCTTGGCTTGTATCAAGAGTACTAAGCAAAAAAAAATCTACTTATATAATTGCCTTATTTTGTCTGTCTGAAGCTCACGGATAGAATGCGCGCCCATTGGCTGCCGGCGAACACGTGATCTCCCTGCCCCCCTCTAGACAACCCTGTTATCAGCTGTGTGATACATACACCTGTCTATAGCGGCCATTCTAGACAACCCTGTTATCAGCAGTGTGTTACATCCACCTGTCTATACAGACCGCCCTGTCTATAGCGGCCACTCTAGACAACCCTGTTATCAGCTGTGTGATACATCCACCTGTCTATACAGACCACCCTGTATATAGCGGCCATTCTAGATAACCCTGTTATCAGCAGTTTGATACATACACCTGTCTATACAGACCACCCTGTCTATAGCGGCCACTCTAGACAACCCTGTTATCAGCTGTGTGATACATACACCTGTCTATACAGACAACCCTGTCTATAGCGACCACTCTAGACAACCCTGTTATCAGCTGTGTGATACATCCACATGTCTATACAGACCACCCTGTATATAGCGGCCATTCTAGATAACCCTGTTATCAGATGTGTGATACATACACCTGTCTATAGCGGCCACTCTAGACAACCCTGTTATCAGCTGTGTGATACATCCACCTGTCTATACAGACCACCCTGTCTATAGCGGTCACTTTAGGCAACCCTGTTATCATCAGTGTGTTACATTCACCTGTCTATACAGACCATCCTGTCTATAGCGGTCACTTTAGGCAACCCTGTTATCAGCAGTGTGATACATACACCTGACTATACAGACCACCCTGTCTATAGCGACCACTCTAGACAACCCTGTTATCAGCTGTGTGATACATCCACCTGTCTATACAGACCACCTTGTCTATAGCGGCCACTCTAGGCAACCCTAGGAAGCAAGATGTATACAAGGTGTAGACAAGATGAAGATTTAGATGAAGATTAAAACGTTTTTAAAATATATTCGCACTCGGGTAAAACCCGGGCGTTGCCCGGGCCATTCGTCTAGTATATATATATGTAATGAGTTGAAGTCCTGTTGACTCTTGTAGAATCCTGTCGATTAACTTTGTGATGATGAAGTGTCGACTCTCGCTATACTGTGTTAACCGAGAGGAACAGTCAGGATGTAGAGTTTTCCAGTACCTCTCTGCACCTTGGAAGACCTTTAAAAGTTCTCACAAAATGCAGGCAGTCGTGGTCGAGGCAGAGTGGAAGGCTTGGGAATGTCCACACAAAAAACGAAGACACAGTTGCACTAAGAAAGTTTCGTAAACAGATAAAAGTTGAGCTAGGAGCGAAAGATGGGGACATAGAAGTTTCTTACTCGTCTACATGATGGATGAGATCGACATGAGGTACGACCGACGCGGGCTTGCACTGAGGGTGAACTAACTGTCAAGTGACTGTAAAGGGGCTGTATTTATAGGTTAAGACGGGTGGGCCTTATGTGACAGGGGGCCGTTTCTGAGAAAGGGGGCTTTTCATGTCACCATATGTGAAGTGTGGGTGGTCTGGTTCATTTTTAGAGCTTGTTGTGGGAATTCTTAGCTCAACTTTTAATCTATTACAGATTTTATTTATTTATCCTCAGTTTGTACAAATTACATTACATATGATGATGTAAAGACACATGTCAATAATACGTATAATCGTTTACAGATGTGTTTATATTATACAACATTAAATCTTATTATAAGTTATATACAATATGGGTTTGTTGGCTTAAATTACCATAGATGGGCCCCGGGAGTGAAAGGGTTTATCCGGGTTTAGGCGGGTAAAGCCTCTCTAACACAGGTAAGTAATTAAAATTTATTTTAATTAATTTAAACTGTGGGGGTTAAAAAGGGCTATAACAAGATGATTTGTTTGGATATATAAAAGTGAAATAAAAATGACATTTTTGTTTGATTTAAAAAAAAAGATTATTAAAATAAAATGATGACATAAAAATTCACATTCTAAGAGAATATTGGCGGGCGTTGGAAAGGGTTAGTAGTTGAAGAATATGCAATTGTTAGAAGTGCACATGTAAACCAAATACTCAGGTCCAGGTGCAAAGCGAGGATATAGACTTGAGCTGTCTTCCTTGGCAATGTTTCACTTGCGATCCTATATAAGGGTTACAGTGCTTTGTCACAAATTTAGGATTATTGGGTTAAAAGTTGCTGAAGAAATGTTGTTTATTTATATGATTGGGAAAGGAGTGATATAGAGCCATGCGAGAAGTAGAATTGTAGCGACAGTAGGTGATCTGAATTGACTCGAAATCAAAGGTTGAATGTGGTCCGCTAGAGCTTAAAAAAAAATTGAAAGTTGAAAAAAGTGAACGCTTTGTGCATGCGTTGGTGATTGTGCTCTGTGGATGAATTGAAATAAACTCTTGAAGCGTGTTCAGGCCAGAAGTTGGGATTTTTAAATCTGAGGAACTGTGTTTTCAAAGAGTTTGTTGAATTACGAAATCAAAAAATAAATTGTCAAGCAGTGCTGTCGTTTTTCTACGTTGATGTGACGCAATGACTGAAAAGATAGTGATGAAAAATATAGGGATTTGGTTGAAGAATATGATTGTTGACAACGATTGTTGTATACCGATAGTGGATGATGAACATTGTCAGATAATAAAGGTATTTAAACAAATATAAAATATAGTGAATAAAAATATAGAAATATGATTGCGGGTACAAAAAGTGTAAGTGGACAAAATTAAACATGTATTACAACTGTTGTGTGTAGATCATATCTCATTGGTAAACATTGGTGTTTTTGACTCTCTGAAGCGGGAATATGTGAAATGATCCCTTCGTTTGTCCACAATGCTGGTATGTAGAGAATGATTTCTCTTTCGCGTCATAAAGTCTATATAAGACTTAACCAAATTGTTTTAATTAGTGATTATTTGTAAAGTTTTTATAAATAATGAGGTCACGTTGGTGATCGCATAATTGCGACATACAACTGTTTGGCAGCTGTACATTTTTTTCTAGTGGTTGAATTATAGAAATTGTTTAGACGCTGGGTTTTTAAGAAGCACAGTGAAATATGAATGTAAAATTAATTGTATTGTACCAATAATAAATTGTGATGCGCTGTGTCGGTTGTATAAATAGAAATTTCAGAAGCGCATTTTATTGGTTGGATTGGTTACTAATATGTTATGTATTGTGATCTCCATTAACATGTAAAATTATTAATGTATGATGTGTTGTGATTAAAGCGTTGTGCGAGATTTGTGAGATTCTCGAGGAAATCTAAATGAGTAGTGTGACACTTGTGTTCAAAATGGCGATCATGAAGCTAGCGGTCAAGATCTGCCTGGTGAGGGATGGAGGTGTAACTGAAATAGATTTGGGGGATCCTCTTACGGGGGGTCACACGTGCTGTTTTTCACGGGATCGTCGTGGGTGGTCAATCATGGGAGGTGTTTGTTATTTTTGTCGTTTAACTGAAACTGATTTTCTCTCTTTTGTTGAAGTTGGCAATTTTCTTGCCTATTTGAAAATACCGTGATTTAAATGCAAAAAGGGCTGTGAGCTTGTAGGCGGTATAATTCGGTATAGTTGCGTCTCGAAGATATCTGGAGTCAAATGATGGAATTCACTGAAATATACATCTTGAGACAATCGCTGTGGGTTTTGAGCAAATCGGGGTTGTGGAGGTGTTATGTACAGAACATTCTCTGTGTAATATTTTAATTTATTGACATGTATGGTGTCACTGTCTCTATTGAGAGGTTGATTGGGGCGATCTATTCGAACGACATTGGGTGAGATTATTTCAATTATTTTGTATGGTCCAGTAAAATATGGTGCTAATTTACCTGTGTCGGGATGTCTGTAATTTTTGACCAAAACAAGAACATTCACTTCGAAATGTGGTGTTTGTGCTGTTTATCAAATGTTTCTTTATCTTTTTTATGCTTATTTTGAGTACGACAGTTTGCTTTCTCTCGAGCTATATTTATTTCGGGGTATGGGTTAAGATGAGTTCTTAGATCTGGGGGGATAACATTGAACATTAAGTAGGTAGGTGGAAAACTTGTGACAGAATGGGGTGTGTTATTGTACGTCTGAGTGACGCGCTTAACTAGTTGAGTCCAGGAAGCTTTCGGATTTTCTAAATAAGCTAGTCTGAGCTTGCCTGTAATGATCGCATTTAAGCGTTCTATTAAACCGTTTGCTTGTGGGTTATTGCTGGTGGTGAGTAGAGGTTGTATACCATGTGTTATTAGAAATTCACGGAATTTTTCTGAGGTAAAAGCGGGCGCTATGTCAGATAACAGACGTTTTGGAGATCCTTGCTGTAGTACCGTTTTGAGGGTTTGAATGTACGTTAGGGTACTGGTGGACTTCGATGGAAAGGTCCAAGCATATCGCGTTAAATGATCCACTATTACGTGTAGATATGTCTTGGAGTGTCCATATTTCGAAAATCCAGCTATGGTATCTATAGAGATTAAGTCGAATGGTTGTTGAGGTGGTGGAATTTGTCCGAGGGCACCATAGGGTTTACCTTTGGGCCTTTTAATGATTTGGCAGGTGTGACACGACTTTACAAATTTTTCTATAGATTTAGAGATACCTTTCCAGTAGTACTGGGCAGTAATTATGCGGGTCATCTGAGAGATGCCTGGGTGGTTATATTCTTGGTGAACTTTATTCAACAGAGTATGTTGCAGGGTTTCGGGAATTATTATTTTAATTACACCTTTTCGGGTAATGGTATGTAAGCCGTTTGTATCAATGTTGAAGGAGGATGCTGTTGGTTGATGCTGTTTGATAATATCAGCACTGACAAATCCTACAAAGGGGTTTCGCGATAACAAATCTGCTTCGTACTGTTGGCTGCCTTTGAGGTAGTGGATTTCGTAATTATAGGTAGATAGTCTCAGGCTCCATCTAAAGAGTCGTCCTGACGGATATTTTTATAGTTTTAAGCCATTGTAAAGCTTGGTGATCTGTGTATATGGTGAATTTTATACCGGTGAGGTATATTCGGAATTTGTCTACACTTTCGACGATGGCGAGGCACTCGAGTTCTGAAACGGTGTAGTTTCTCTCATGTGCTCTAAGGGCGCGGCTGAAATATTGTACAGGATGTACTTGTCCGTCTGGATGTACCTGTTTGAGTATGCCTGCGATCCTTTGGGTGGATGCGTCGCAATAAAGGCGGCATGGTAAACCGACTTGATACAAGTGTAGTACTGGGTTACTGGTTAAACTCTCTTTGAGAGTGGTGAAAGCTTGTTGACAGTCTGGGTCACGATTCCATTTCACATATTTTTTAAGTAGTTTATTTAAAGGTGCTCGTAAGCGGGCATAATCTGGTATAAACTTATTATACACGTTCACTGCTCCTAAAAATGATTGTAACGTCTTTTGATTGGTAGGTGGTTTGATGGCATTGATGGTATCAAGGTTGCGCGTCTGTGGTGCATAAGTACCTGCGGTAACAGTGTATCCTAAGAAATCTATATTTGTTTTAAAAAACGAACATTTGTTATAATTGAGTTTGATGTTTTCGTGTTGACACACCGTTAGAAATTGTTGTAGGTGTTGTAGATGATCCTCTAAGGTGTCAGAAAAAATAATGAAATCGTCGAAGTAATGGGTAACAAAATTTAGTTTATATTTTTGCATGACCTGGTTTATGGCACGATGGTATATCTGTGGCGAATTTTTAAATCCGTAAGGAAGTCTACAAAATTCGTACTGACTATCTAACGTCACGAAAGCTAGTAGATTACGTGAGTTAGGTTCTACTTCCACTTGCCAATATGCGGATGCTATATCTACAGAAGAGTAGTATTTGGCTTTCGACAATTTGTCAAGGATGGTTTCTATTAAAGGTAAAGGATGTACGTCTGGAGCGATGATTTCATTAAGTTTTCTGTAATCAATACAGTTTCGTTTTGTCACGTTTTGTAACAAGAGTTATTGGACTGGCATAAGGTGAGACTGACGGGGCAATAATTCCATGTTGGAGCATTTGCTCTATTTGGGTTTGTATTTCTTGTTGGTCGTGTAGTGGCACTCTATATGGGCGTAATGCTATTATTTTATCTGTGGTGGTATTGTTTTTTACCGGTGGTATGTTCAATTTGGGCACATTGTATTTATTAGTAGAGAACACATGCGAGAATTCATATAGAAATCGGTGGAGTTCGTGTGGACAATGTTCTAACTGAGGTGCCGCATTAGAAGGTATAGAAATCTCAATATCATGGGTAGGAGATATAGTGGGTGAAACAATAGTGGGGGAACATATAATTGGGGTAGGGTCCGCCATGTGTAAACAGGACTGGTTCGAGGGGAAGGTGGTAAAAATAGCCATTTCCCTCGGTTGAGTGGGACATAAATCCTGTTTACACTTGGTGAACTTATAGACATTCGTTGGGAGAGCATCATTCTTTTGATAAATTTGGAGATTATTAAAATCTATAATTAATTTAAATATTTTAAGAGTATTAATAGATAAAATACCAAAAGGTAGTGAAGCTTCTACTATAAAAATTTTAGTTTTTGGGTGAGGATACCGATTTTAAGTTTTAAAAAAATATATCCAAGGGTATTTACATTGTGGGCTATTGCGTTTATAGTTAAACTGTACTGATGGATAATAATTTTATATGGTAATCTATTTTCTATGGTTCTTAAAATATCCAAGTTAAGTATGTTAATAGATGCTCCCGTTGTAATTAAAAAGGGCCAATTTACATTTGGTGACAGTTCAGTCCATATTACGAGCTGTTCAACGAAAAAAGGTTTCAGGTTTTCCTACCGTTGAGTTGCTCGCGGGGCTTGTAGAGTCGTTCGGCTTGCAGCTTGGACTTGGGGAACAGGGCTCCGAGATTGGACCTTGGGCCGGGTATCAGATTTTGGTACAGTGGTTGTGCGTGGTCTAGCGTTGTAGACTTGGCTTGTTCGGTCCTGTTGGAACTGTTGTTCACACTGGGAGTGCCAGTGCATAGCATTGCAATACTTGCAAGGCGAGGGTGGGGGTGCAACTTGGTACGTTACACGTGATGACCGCTGGTTGTTGTACCGCGGTGGTGGGTTGTGGTAGGTTGGATGTGGGGCCTTGTCTACTTGGCGCTGGTACACTGCACTGGTGGCACACTGAGTTCTCCTTATTCTTGACACTAGGTCGAATCATTCTTTAATGGTGTTTGGCTTCACCGTGGCGATTAATCGCTGATCTGCGACGGGTAGTCCTTCGGTCAGAGAATCTATTAATATGTCGGCGGGTAGGTTTAATTTCATGCCCATTACCGTTTTGTTTTGGTAGTAGTCTTCTAGGGGCATTTGGGGGTGTCAATTTGATGGCTAGGAAGCGTGAAAACGACGCTTCTGTCGCTGTTGGGAATAAATCTATCAAGGTTTGGCGGACATCATTATAAAATAACCTATCTAACCGTAGGCTTCGGAAATATTGAAATGGTTTACCTTGCAGGTAGCAGGGTAACTTGCGTAGGCGATCCGTGTAGGTCAGCTCAGCTCGGTCTGCTTGGGCATCGAAGTTGTCGAAAAAGCTCTGGGCTTCAAAAGTACCATCGTATGGATTCACATCTATCTCCCTAGGAGATCGGGTGATCAGCAGCTTAC
Organism: Cordylochernes scorpioides; assembly: GCA_030710605.1. NCBI lineage: Eukaryota > Metazoa > Arthropoda > Arachnida > Pseudoscorpiones > Chernetidae > Cordylochernes > Cordylochernes scorpioides. The sequence goes on from CP092878.1 coordinate 46,082,256, forward strand.
TCAGGGCATCGGCGATATGTGTCAGCGGGTCTGCGGAGGTCCCTTGGGGCGGCGACGTTTCCTCCTCTTCAAATGTCGTCTCTTGTTGGGGGACAGACAGCCCGGTCGCATCGTTGGACTGTTCGGTTTGCTCTTCCATCTTTGCACTTTCTCGCTTCTATCTGGACTATCTGGCCTTCTTCGTTTGGTATCCTTCGTTTTGGTTATCCTGTCGGCTAGCTGTAATGAGTTGAAGTCCTGTTGACTCTTGTAAAATCCTGTCGATTAACTTTGTGATGATGAAGTGTCGACTCTCGCTATACTGTGTTAACCGAGAGGAACAATCAGGTTGTAGAGTTTCCAGTACCTCTCTGCACCTTGGAAGACCTTTAAAAGTTCTCACAAAATACAGGCAGTCGTGGTCGAGGCAGAGTGGAAAGCTTGGGAATGTCCACACAAAAAAACGAAGACACAGTTGCACTAAGAAAGTTCCGTAAAAAGATAAAAGTTGAGCTAGGAGCGAAAGATGGGGACATAGAAGTTTCTTACTCGTCTACATGATGGATGAGATCGACATGAGGTACGACCGACGCGGGCTTGCACTGAGGGTGAACTAACTGTCAAGTGACTGTAAAGGGGCTGTATTTATAGGTTAAGACGGGGGGGGGGGGCTTATGTGACAGGGGGGCCGTTTCTGAGAAAGGGGGCTTTTCATGTCACCAGATGTGAGAGGGGGCTTTGCATTCCACCATATGTGAAGTGTGGGTGGTCTGGTCCATTTTTAGAGCTTGTTGTGGAAATTCTAAATCTATCTGATTTTGACGTTATCACTTCTATCTCTTGTTTAGCTCAACTTTTAATTTATTACAGATTTTATTTATTTATCCTCAGTTTGTACAAATTACATTACATATGATGATGTAAAGACACATGTCAATAATACGTATAATCGTTTACAGATGTGTTTCTATTATACAACATTAAATCTTATTATAAGTTATATACAATATGGGTTTGTTGGCTTAAATTACCATATATATATTTTTTTTCGATCCAATATACGCCCCTTTTTAATTAAAAATATACAAATATTCAATAAAAGGTTAGAAATTCTGTAATAATTATTGTCTCTCCCTTTCTCTTAAATATATATTTTTTTTAATTTTCAGGCATATACACTCATAGTTAAAACTTAGAGAAATTTAGAGATAATATTCGATATATGAAAAGAAACATATTTACTAAAATAAATATTACAAATCAAAAAGTAAAAACCAAAAGATAATGTTTTTCTGTCTTCCCATGTATTATAAAATATCTTGAAAATGTCATTGTCTTGAATTACATGTAGAATACCGTTATAAATTATTATTTAAAATATTGAATTCCCTTTTTTTTCAAATGAAAAAAAAAAAAAAACGAGACTCATTGAAATATCTAATTTTTATTCAAATTGAAGATACTTCGGCCAGTAAATCATTTTATTTCCTCGACGTTTCGACAAAATTCTTTTGTCCTCGTCAGGAGCGAACGAAAATTAAAACATTTGGCAAGGCGTTCAAAATTATTTTAAGGCTGCCTATTTTTTTTAAAGCCTTGCCAAATGTTTTAATTTTTGTTTACTTCTGACGAGGACAAAGGATTTTTGTCGAAACGTCGAAAAATAGAAAGATTCACTGGCCAAAGTATCTTTAATTTGAAGAACTATGAATACCGGCCAGACAACCTTTATCTTTTCGATCCAATTTCTCAACATCAAGATGGTAAGGTAATATATTAGAGAATAGATATTTCTCCAAAATATGGAATGTTTCCCAGAATTAGCATAGATTATACATAAAAGATATTATTAAATTACGGAAAACATTAATTTCAACCATAATTGATCATCCTTGAACGTGATCCAACAAAGAAACATTAAGGAGGCAATTTAACCTTATAATTAACTACTAAAATCGCAGTTGATAATTTGAGAATAACTTTCCCAATAAACTTGCATTACTGTAGAAATTAAAAGCAGAAGAACACCGTCCCTATAACTGCCCGTTATTTTAACAATGGCTCATTGAGCTAATTCTACTAAATGATTTTAAAATATAACTTGATCTTTAGGCAGTGAAGAAATTGTAGCGATAAAAAGTTAAGAAATAGGGCCTTTCTCCAATATTCTTAACGATTACATCTCCGATTTAAATTTTCTAAAGATTTCTCATGAATGTTTTTATAGGTCTCCTTTTATGGTCAAATAAACAATATTGAACTTTAATTTATAGAGATGATTTTTAAAAATATATATTTTAAATGAACGATGCAATTAAGTTTTTATAGGATAGGTTAATTAGTCATTATATAGGTAAATGTTCTTTCATTACTATCGCATTAAATTACCCTTTAGTAATACATAACATTTTAATCTTCTTTTTATGTGTGTGTTTGATATATATATACATATAATTGTATTGTTTATTTTAATCATAAATGTAGTTTTTATGCCTCCTATCTGTCGTGTCAGCTCGAAATGATCCTGCAGATCTGGTGGTATTGTTTGCTGTGCTGGGGTATGCACCTCGCTTTTACTATCTAAGACTTTGTGTTACACTTTTAATGGAACTATACCACTATATTGTTATTCGCTAATCTACAAAAGCGAAGTTCTAAAATACGTTTCTTACTCATTTCAATAAAAAGTGCTATATATAATATATTATAAATAAAAATAAAGATTTCTGTTTGAATTTTGATTAACTCGAGGATTATGCAATGGTGAGCAGTCGTGGCAATGATATAATTAAATAATTTATCAAAAATAGCTTCAATTGCGCCAAAGGAAGTGATAGAAGTACTGCCTGGCTTAAGGCTAGTAGAACAAGGAAAAAGAAAATATTATTTACATAATGTACTACACACACAAAGCCTTTATTAAGACGTTAGTCTTATATAGGTAAATGTTCTTTCATACTATCGCATTAAATAACCCTTTAGTAATACATAACATTATAATCTTTTTATGTGTGTGTTTGATATATATATATGGTAATTTAAAACAACAACCTCATATTGTGTAGATAACTTATAACAAGATTGCCATGTTGTATATAGAAACACATCTATAAATAATTATGCGCATGATTAATCTGTGTCTTTACATCACCCTATGTAATGTTATTTGTACAAAGTGGATAAATAAATAAAATCTGTAATAGATTTAAAAGTTGAGCTAAAGCAGAGATCGAGCATAGTATTGCCAAAACAACAGAGTCTAAAGATGGAAGTCATAAATCAAGTAGTTTCACAATTCCCACGACAGGCCACCCACACTGTCACATGTGGTGGAATGCAGAGACCCCTCTCACACCTGGACAGGTAAAGGCGCCCTTTCTCAAACGCCCCTGTCACATAAGGTCCCCCCTCGTCTTTTAACCTATAAATACATCATTTTTACAGGGACTTGACAGTTCTGTACAGTTCAGTTCAGTTGAGTTTAGTTCACCCTTAGTGCAAGCCGCGTCGGTCGTATGTCGTATGTTATGTCGATCTCATCCAACATGTAGTTAGGAAGAACTCGTCTATCTCCATCTTTTCGCTCCTGGCTCAACTTTTATCTGTTAACGAAACTTTCTTAGTGCAATTGTGTCTTCGGTTTTTGTGTGGATATCCCCAGCTTTCCACTCTGCCTCGACCACGACTGCCTGTATTTTGTGAGAACTTTTAAAGGTCTTCCAAGGTGCAGAGAGGTACTGGAAAACTCTACATCCTGACTGTTCCTCTCGGTCAACACAGTACAACAAGAGCTACCAGGACTTCAACATTATTTCAGTAGTCGACAGGATTCTACAAAAGCTACTGGAATTCTCATCTCATTACATGAGTCGACAGGATCTCATCACAGATAAGTCGACAGCAACTCATCATCACATTTAAATCGACAGGATCTATTATTACATTTAAGCCGACAGGATTACCAAAACGAAGGATGACACAACGAAGAGGTAAGAAGACTGTTCAGATAAGAAGCGAGAACGAGCAAAGATGGAGGAACAAGCCCGCCATACCAACGAAACGACAAAGCAATCTCTCCCCCCAATAAGAAAACGATATTTACGGAAGAAACGCCGCCCCAACGGACTTCCGCATACCCGCTAACCGATCGTCAACGTCGGGAACAAGCTGATCGCGCCAACGACAGCCCCGAAATTCCCGCAAGTCATGGAAACCGAGCAGCGATGTGCCCAAACCCTGTGACAAGTTCCACACCTTCGACCTGACATCGTCGAGACAATGCTCAAGGCAACAAGCCACAAACAACTTTCCAGAAGTTACAAGCTTCTACAAGATCTACATGGAGCGACTTCCCCGACAGCAGGACGACCACCAAAGACCAAGTCTCCTGACTGAACTTTCACACAACTGTAAGTTTTAAAAAAAAACCTACCTTAACTTTATCCTCAAGTTCAAAACTTGATTCCCTATAAATTTTGTATTTATATTTTCACTTTAAGCATTTTAAAATCAATTTTTACCTTTTTATACCATTTTTAATTCAATTTTTAAAACTTTCACATTTTCATTGATCAAATTTACTTTAATTTTCATTCAAATTATAAATTTCAAGTTATTACTCTCAATTTTACTTAAAAAAAAAAAAAATTTTGCCCATCACACATTTTTACTAATTTACTAATTTTACATGTCTATCCAAAAATTATCTAAAATGGTACTATCCAAATCTACAACTTGAAAAAAAAAATCATTATTATTATTTTTTTAAAAATCTGATTCATCATAATTCTCAACTTATTTTTGTTTTACTTATTAGTTATCTTTATACCAAAAGACCAATATCTTTATCAATTCTTAAAATTTGGTAATGTTCACCATTTTAAGTAAGCCCCCAATTCAAATTATTTGTAACTCTCACGACATTGCCCTTTTACAAGAATCATTTTAACTGCCATAATCAACGATTTAAAAAATATATTCAAATTTTAAATATAAATTAGTCTTCAATATCTTCAAAAACGCCACTAGGGAAAACAACTATCTTTCCCAAAACAAGTTAAAAATAAAGATTCACTCCACTTCACCGCCAGTAGCTAATTTAAGTCACAGCCTTCCAAAACGATTACAATCGTTAATATTCGAGGATAAATACACTCCCTCGTATTTTCCTTTTATATGCATGATTGGTCATATCAAAACATTTCTTTCAACAAACATTTCAACACCCTCACATACCCCTATCTCCAATTGGCAACAATTTTTAGTGCGCGACTTAACACACAAATCCAATTTCGAGCTCCACTTAGCTCTTATCGTCGCCACAATAAAATAATTTCACATTAAGCGTGCCTCATCCACTAACAGTCAAATATTCTCTCGATGTGTTTCATACAACAACCACCCATGACTTTATTAAATTTGTTATTCATGGTGAAACAGGTTAGATTTGTACCAAACTAAGATTTCACATGACACCTTTATATTCACATTTCTCACTTCGTGTCACAGTGCCACACCACAAAACGTTTTCACTTTTCAGGCCAAATACGCCTTCACCACGCCTGTGACACCACAATTCATCCCAAAACGTGTCCACGTCGAAAGTCATATCTTTCACTCACTTCTGGCCTGAAATCATCGTATAACATTTTTTACTAAGTCTTAACACTTACGAACACCGAGAAGATCATATCTTTCAATTATAACAGTAAATTGCCAACCTCGACAAAAGAGAGAGAGAGAGAGAAAGTCAGTTTCAAGTGAATCTCAGGCCTGGAGAACCATCCCACATGTGTGACCACCCCAAGAATGGAATTTCCGTGAGGAAAAGAAAGTGGACGCCCTTTTTGACGCCACTCCCTTGGTCACTACTATCTTTTGAGAATTACTTTGGACATGCCCTCTCTTCCACCTCAAGGCAGATCTTCTTGACCGCTAGCTTCATGACGCCATTTTGAACACATGTGTCACACTACTCATTTAGATTTCCTCGAGAATCTCACAAATCTTACCAACGAGATATCACAACACAACATACTTTAAACATTTTACATGTTAATTGATAACACCAATTAAAACAATTTGGTTAAGTCTTATATAGACTTTTTAACGCGAAAGAGAAATCATTCTCTACATACCAGCATTGAGGACAAACGAAAAGATCATTTCACATATTCCCAGTTTCAGAGTCATAGAAACACCGATGTTACCAAAGGGATATAATCTAGTCACACACCACAACTGTAACTTTTCGTCAAAAGAGACAATTTTTGTTCAATTTTACACTACTTAAAATTTATCCAATCATTAATAACCTTCAATTATATTATAAATTTTGTATAAAATCTTGAATAATTATTCTATTCTTACCTTTCAATTATATGAACAAATTTTTTAATCCAACATTTAAAAAAAAAAAACCTTTAATCAAATTTACTTTTATTTTTCATGATATTATTTTAGTATTGTAAAACATCTAATTGTTTCAAAAATTATTTTTATTTTATTATTTATTATATATTTTATATATTACAGGTTTAATTTTGCCCACTTACACTTTTTGTACCCGCAATCATATTTCTATTCACTATATTTTATTTGTTTAAATACCTTTATTATCTGACAAAGTTTATCATCCACTATCGGGCATCTACAACAATCGTTTTCAACAATCATATTCTTTAACCAATCCCCTATATTTTTCATCACTATCTTTTCAGTCATTGCGTCACATCAATGTAGTAAAACGACAGCACTGCTTGACAATTTATTTTTTGATTTCGTAATTCAACAAACGCCTTGAACACAGTTCCCCAGACTTACAAATCCATACTTCTGGTCTGAACAAGCTTCAAGAGTTTATTTCATTTCATCCGCAGAGCAAATCACCAACGCATACACAAAGCGTTCACTTTTTTCAACTTTCAACTTTTTTTTTCAGCTCTAGCGGACCACATTCAACCTTTGATTTCGAGTCAAGTCAGATCACCTACTGTCGCTACAATTCTACTTATCGCATGGCTCTATTTCACTCCTTTCTCAATCATATTAATAAGCAACTTTTCTTCAACAACTTTTAACCCAATAATCCTAAAATTGTGACAAAACACTGTAACCCTTATATAGGATCGCGAGTGAAACATTGCCAAGGAAGACAGCTCAAGTCTATATCCTCGCTTTGCACCTGGATCTGAGTATTTGGTTTACATGGGCACTTCTAACAATTACATATTCTTCAACAACTTTTCAACCCGATAACACTACAATTGTGACAAAGCACTGTTACCCTATACAGGATCACAGGTGAAACATTGCCTAGGAAGACACTCAAGTCCATATCCTCGCTTTGCACCTGGACCTAAGTATTTGATTGCATGTGTAAATATCACAATTGCTTATTCTTTAACTACTTACCCTGTCCAACGCCCACCAATATTCTCTTAGAATGTGAATTTTTATGTCATCATTTTATTTTAATCATCTTTTTTGTTAATCAAACACAATGTCATTTTTATTTCACTTTTATACATCCAACAAATACCATCTTGTTATAGCCCTTTTTAACCCTCACAGTTTAAATTAATTAAAAGAAATTTTAATTACTTACCTGTGTTAGAGAGGCTTTACCCGCCTAAACCCGGATAAACCCTTTCACTCCCGGGGCCCATCTATGGTAATTTAAAACAACAACCTCATATTGTGTAGATAACTTATAACAAGATTGCCATGTTGTATATAGAAACACATCTATAAATAATTATGCGCATGATTAATCTGTGTCTTTACATCACCCTATGTAATGTTATTTGTACAAAGTGGATAAATAAATAAAATCTGTAATAGATTTAAAAGTTGAGCTAAGGCAGAGATCGAGCATAGTATTGCCAAAACAACAGAGTCTAAAGATGGAAGTCATAAATCAAGTAGATTCACAATTCCCACGACAGGCCACCCACATTGTCACATGTGGTGGAATGCAGAGACCCCTCTCACACCTGGACAGGTAAAGGCGCCCTTTCTCAAACGCCCCTGTCACATAAGGTCCCCCCTCGTCTTTTAACCTATAAATACATCATTTTTACAGGGACTTGACAGTTCTGTACAGTTCAGTTCAGTTGAGTTTAGTTCATCCTTAGTGCAAGTATGTCGTAAGTAAAGTAAGTCGTATGTTATGTCGATCTCATCCAACATGTAGTTAGGAAGAACTCGTCTATCTCCATCTTTTCGCTCCTGGCTCAACTTTTATCTGTTAACGGAACTTTCTTAGTGCAATTGTGTCTTCGTTTTTCGTGTGGATATCCCCAGCTTTCCACTCTGCCTCGACCACGACTGCCTGTATTTTGTGAGAACTTTTAAAGGTCTTCCAAGGTGCAGAGAGGTACTGGAAAACTCTACATCCTGACTGTTCCTCTCGGTCAACACAGTACAACAAGAGCTACCAGGACTTCAACATTATTTCAGTAGTCGAGAGGATTCTACAAAAGCTACTGGAATTCTCATCTCATTACATGAGTCGACAGGATCTCATCACAGATAAGTCGACAGCAACTCATCATCACATATACATATAATTGTATTGTTTCTTCTAATTATAAATGGATGATAAACATAATGCATCTCTGATGCATAATTAAAAAAGTAGAGATATCTCTCTAGGTACATGATTATATATCTCTATATATATAAAAGTCAATGTCTGTCTGTCTCGCGATAAACTCAAAAACTACTGAACCAATTGGTACCAAATTTTGCATGTCACTTTTTATAAACCCGAGGAAAATTTTCGGCTACATTTTGATTAGTATTTTTGGCTATTTCTTTTTTTCATTTGAAGAACTTTTTTTTTACGCGGAGTAATCCGGAATGGAATGAATACCCAAATATGGCCATTTTTTATACGCATCAGTGGTTCAGTGGTAGAATGCTCGCCTGCCACGCGGGCGGCCCGGGTTCGATTCCCGGCCGATGCATTTTTTTTTCAAAATTTTTAAAACTCATTTATATTATATACTAGACGTATGACCCGGCTTCGCCCGAGAATTCCCCGATTGCAATTTCCTTCACACTGAAAGTACATCAATAATAAATATTAGAAGTGCCATAGAATAGCAATACAGAAGTAACACATAAACTACTGGAAATAAAGTTTGTGTGATGGCCAAAATTACTATATTAGTGTTTAGGTATTTGATTTAATTAATATAGTTGATATTATAATATATATTTATATTATATATAATATAAATGAGTTGAAAAAATTGTAAAAAAAAAATGCATCGGCCGGGAATCGAACCCGGGCCGCCCGCGTGGCAGGCGAGCATTCTACCACTGAACCACCGATTCTTATAAAAAATGGCCATATTTGGGTATTCATTCCATTCCGGATTACTCCGCGTAAAAAAAAAAGTTTTTCAAATGAAAAAAGAAATAGCCATTGGGGGAATTCTCGGGCGAAGCCTTAGTATATAAAAAAATCAAAATGTATTTAGATTCAACTTTTAATATATGATAGAATATAGACTTTATCCTTTGATTGCTTGTTTTATTTCCTTTTATACTTTTAGATCCTGTATGAAATTGTAATAAAAGATTTTTCATGTATCGACCATTTTTTTTGATAAAATAGAAGTTTGAAAAATATATAAAATTATCAAGCTCAATTTCGTTGATTTTCATGAGAAGGACAATATAATAAACACTAATAATTTAATCGAACCGAATCCATGTTGAACGTAATTATTTTTTCCTTTATAGCATTTCTAAGCTTATTCATTATATGGTTGTGTTAATTGAAACCAACAATGTATATTTCGTATCTTTTTACGCCATTAAGATGCAAAACAATTTTCTCTAACGGATTCCAGGCATTTACGAGGCATCTATATCTACCAAAGAAATTCAAACCCTAAAAAATGAATCCACCTCATTCAGTTAGCTTTCAAGAAAATACAGTTGAATTATCAAAAGGTGCTCATTTTTAAATTCTAACATTCTAATCTATATTTACGCTCTACTTCTAACCTTTTGAATGGAATTTAGCATGAATTACGTATATTTGGTCTTAGAATACCTTTTTCCTGATTTTAAAAACGACAGAGCTCCTTTGCGCGAGCCAACACTCTGAAACGTTAACCTAGTTTTACCATTTCTTGATAATCCAAAAAAAGGTATTGAAAAAGCAACGTTATATGATACTAGACAATAATCAACCTTCAGTTTCACCACATACAATATGTGTTTTTTCCCTTCAATATGAACACCCATTTATATAGAATGGCTAATATTAAGATATAAATCAACGATTAATATACATTCATTCGAATTTATTTATATTTCGGATATACATATATATGAAAAATAGTAGAAAAAAATACACTTTTATTTTTTTCTAGGGTTTTTCATGTGTTAAGCGTATTTACGCAAGTTTGGCCTTAAATACCCATTCCTTGGTTTTTCAGGAAGCCACTGGGATCGAAAATCTTTTTGGTCGCAGTGGTACAGCCTACTCCACGCTGACGAGCGCCAACAGCGCGAAACGCGTTCGTGGATGGATTTTCTTGATTTATCAAGAAATTGGGTTGGCCAAATATCAGGGAACAGGTTAAATCAATGAATAGTAGATTTCTTTTCCACCAGATGGTGCTCTGCCTTCTGAAAAGAACATGTGCTCCTGGTCAAGATATGCCTTTTTTATTTTTAATATTTATATGCGTTAAAAAGCTCCTCTTCATATTTAATGTCATATCAATTAATTTGTTGATATAATATGTTAAGGGTGTCGATTCCTATTGAAAATATTAGAACATCAGCTGTCGATATAATTAATAAATGTACCAAAAGATGCCCCAATCCTTTTTAAAATGCATTCTTTCAATGAACCATTAAGCATTGTTAATAATTAAAATGATAATTCGAACTAAACTTGTATTTTAACTATACATGGATTAATTATAAAAATAAGCTTTTAACATTAGGGTAGTAGAAAAAAAGGATGAATGTGCATAAATAAGAAAAAATATTCATATTTTTGATTGGTACATTATGGGTATGTGTTGCGTGTTCGATAAAATAAAAAAAAAACAACAAATAAAAAACGGTATATAGCCCGTCTTCTAACTAATATAAAGGTATCGTAAAAAAGAATGAATTTGCATAAATAAGCAAAAGTCGTATTCATATTTTTGATTGGTACATTATGGGTATGTGTTGCGTTTTCGATGAATAAAAAAAAGGGTATATAGCCCGTCTTCTAACCAACATAAAGGTAGTGTAAAAAAAGATGAATTTGCACAAATAAGCAAAAGTGGTATTAATATTTTGATTGGTACATTATGGATGTTTGTTGCGTGTTCGATCAAATAAATAAAAAAACAACCAAAAATGGTATACGAGTATAGCCCGTCTTCTAACCAACATAAAGGTAGTGTAAAAAAGGATGAATTTGCATAAATAAGCAAAAGTGTAATTAATATATTTGATTGGTACATTATGGATGTGTGTTGTGTGTTCGATCAAATAAAAAAAAACAACCAAAAATGGTATATAGCCCTCTTATAACCAACAAAAAGGTACTGTAGACAAAGAATGAATTTGCATAAATAAGCAAAAGTCGTATTCATATTTTTGATTGATACATTATGGATCTGTGGTGTGTGTTCGATCAAATAAAAAAAAAACAAGCAAAATACGGTATATCGTCTTCTAACCAATGCTATAAGAGTTACAGACCAATTACACATTGAAGAGGAATCCATTCATAAGATCCAACCAATCTACCCAATGTCCGACTGATTAAAAAACCACAAACTTCCCCCAACTGATATTATCCATAATCCCTGGAAATTGAATTGGATTCCCAAACTCCGGATTAATTTTATAAAACCCTTTTTCGTATCATCTAATCCACTAACAAGAGTTCCCCCCTCCTAACAAAAAAAAAATGAAAGAAGAAAAAAAATCTTTTTTATGATCCTACAATTAGAGGGCTTAGTTTAAATGTATCATTAACCCACATATTGAATTCGTAAAGTGTAAAAGAATAATTAGACGTTTTTTTTAAGCCCGGATTTTTTTTTCAGATTTGTAAAGAAATAATTGTGAAGGTCGCGCGTCTATAGATTTAATAAAATGTTTATCGTTAGGCTTAGGATTAAAAGGAAGAAGAACAAATATTATTACACTAGATTCAAACTGCGATAAAAATCCATATGTGCCAGAAATAAGTATTGTAGAGCCATTCTATTAGGAATTTTGTATAAATCTGATTTTACCATGTTTATCTTTAATTTTCAAATAACATTAAAAATGCACTCTTATCGAAAAATCTTGAGGAATTTTTATCGTTTGGCATTGTTTATATTAATTTAGACAATAACTCTTAAAGATATTTGATAAATAGTGACCTTTATTGAAGATACACGAGATAATATATATAGCGACTCCAGATCCGCTCTAGAAGCAATTCAGAAGGGCAATACTAATATTACGCAGAAAATACACTCATTACTTACCCAACTGGAACCATTGTAGAAGAACTGCATTCTACAATGGATTCCTGCCCATGTTGGGATCGGGTGTAGTGAGAGAAAGGAAGCCAGAAAGTTGAGCCAAAGGAAAGAACAAATGTCAGTATTCTTCGGCAAAATAAAAGATAATAAAACAAAAAATAATAAAAGATCAAATATATGAAATAAACTGAGAGAAGAATTAAAAAACAAGACTTAGAACAAAACACTATAAAGGAATGACAATACATCCAGATGGCACAAGAACCTTTAGGGCATGCAACAACTGTCCTGGTGTGAAACTAACACCTACTCACATATTCTTATGTCCAGCAATGGCCGCAGCCTTGCAAAATATTGACATGGACCCAGAGCAGCAGCTTTGCCCACCCAAGATAGTGGACATTGCTGCTGCTGTGATAGAGATGCATGGAGACATCTGAAGCTCTTCATTGGACACGACAACAAAAACAACGAGATAATCAAGTGTGAACAAAATTGCCTCTGTCTTCTTTTTCTTCAGAAAAAAAAAGACAACAGGCAATAATAAATACTTTCCATTTCTTTATTATTCTTTGAGTATATAAATGTGCATATTTGTACACTCATAAAAGAGTATGATTAAACTCCGTAGAATTCAAGATTAAAAGTAATTACAGAGGCTTTCAGACATTCTCTTCCTCATCTTAATTCAGCTTACTCTTAGCCAAAAAATAACATACTCGAAAATTCACGTGATACCTTTCAAAAAAATATAATTTCGAGTATCCTTTGGCTATTTATAGTCAAACCCGCAATTCTACTGATAAAAAATGTTATGAATCAATAGCAAAATGTTTATTTTTATTGGCGAAATCTCAAACATTTAAGCTGTTATCTTTTAAGGACATTTCCTTTTAATATAAGGCTTCATATAACATTGTTTGTTTTAATTTTGTCTCAAAATATATACAAATACAAAATACTATTTAATTAAAATATAAACTCAATCATGCGTAATTATATTTAAAAAGTAGGATTTTAAAAATTACCTAAACCTTCAGCATTCGAGCTTTTAACAAAATGATAAATATTGAGGGACATTTAACAGGGAGGATGTTAAAATATATGTCAAAGCTAGAGGCCATCTAGTGACCGTCGTCGCAAAATATCGGTCTCAGGTTGGTGACAAAGCCACAACACCAGCTTTTGCAAACTGAAAAGCGTCCACCTAGAGACAAAGGTTTCGGCCTAATGGCCCTTTTCAGCCCTGGGCAGACTTTATTCCATGATATCTCTTGGCCTAGAAGCATGGTCTTCAGGTGGAAGCTTCTCAGTTTGCCAAAGCTGGTGTTGTGACTTTGTCACCTATCTGAGGCCGCTAGTTTGCGGCGATGGTCAATAGATGGCATCAATTTTGACGCGAAAGAGATTACCTTTATTTTCATTTTTAAGTAAAATATATCGCTGCAAATATGTTTATTGAAAAGAGCTATACTCTCGGGAAAGCCTTCCATCTACCTGAAGTAGAGAGAGATTGAATGAATAAATAAATCCAATTTGTGTAATAATGTTGCTACTATGTACATCAAGGTGATGAAGGGCTTGCCCAAAATATTTTCCAAACCTCATTATGACAATTTGCCTTTTTATGATGCATTAGCGCGCCATTTTTATGAAAATTCGAAACTATTATTTACGCCTATGATTCTTTTTAAAAATAAACAAGGACCTTCCATTAATTTTTCCAGTTCAGTAAGAGAAGTAGAAATTGTTTATTTTAAAAAAGAATCATACGCGTCTATACTAGTTTCTAATTTTCATTTTGCCTTTTTATTGAAACGAGGAAATTCTAAGGATTCAAGCTTATATCCGCATATTATAATGTGTTTCCTTGCAATGTAACAAGAAAGAATATGTTTTTACGAGCTACTAGCCAAAGTGAATGATTTTTGTACCCAAACTTTATTAGATGAGATGTAACAACTCAAAAACTTATTTTTTACTTAGACGAAGAAAGAATTGGAAAATGTTATATGCTTAGCTAATTTATTCACATACAGAGTTTCATTATTTCTCCTGAATTAAAAGTACTTTCTTACAGTAAAAGTTCTGTCAAACGCTGTGAAGAACTAGAATTCGGTAAAAAGGAAGAGATTCGATGCTGAACTAAATACCTTACCCAGTCCCACGTATATGCCATAATCATTCTCAAACATCTAGAGAAATTTAATTTTAGAGTCAGAAATAAAGAATACATATGTGACTTCAGGATTAAATATATCCATTTTAGGATTTTTTTTTGTCCAGAGAAATATGTTTCTGGGAGGTCGGTGGAAGAATGGTTTAAAGCGTTGGTTTTGACCGGTACCACCAGGGATCGAATCCCGCATTGGGAACTTTTTTCTTTAAAAAAATACTCCAATGGCCCCCGATTCTTGTAAAAGCCCAACCCTACCAGTAAGTGCAAGTAATCAAACGTGGCTCTGGCATATTTGTAAGTGCGAAAAGTAGAACTGCTTTTCACATGTATAGACATGTGGTGCACTCACAGTAAAAGTAGTCACCAACTTCTACCCACCATGATTATCATGGTCTGTACCAAGTGTACTGAGGATAATTAAAAAAAAACTATGTTTCTTCACCGATATCAACGATTAAATTTGATATTGTCTATGATTAGCAGACAATAGCAGGCTTTGTAGAAAGTAGCCCGAGATGTAAATTTAAGTTTCCTTTCAAATGTACCATTAATAAAATGTAGTTTATTGTTGAAAATGCAAAACCTTAATTGAAAAATAAATTATGTTAATTTTCTGTTCAACATACAAAAGGATGCGACATCTAAATATAATTTTATCTTGTATACTATGCAAATTGTGGGACAATATATACAAGTTGTGTTATGTAGTTTTTGCATAATTAAAAATAATTCATACTCCATTGTTGAAGTATATAACAATAAAGAAGCAACATTGGCTTTATCTTATACTGTATTGATTCTCGTTTTTTATCATTCAAAATTACATTCAACTTGTACTTAAGGAGCGAGTGAATATAAATGAACGCAAACTATTTTGTATATTTTAAAGGTAATAGGAAAAAAAAATTCACATCAAAGACATTCATTATATATATACAAAATTATCAATTATTTACGTGCAAATCTTTCTTCAAATCAAAGAAACAATATTTTACTGCCCTCTCAGCAAAAATAAAATGAAATATTAGAAGATCCTGTTTAATCACTGGTGAACTCTCCCTTTTAAAGGTAAAGGAAATCATATCATTAAAGACATATTATAAATTATTCAATTGCTAATGTTTCTCTCATATTTTACTGTTTTCACAGCAAAAATAAAAAAAATATATTAGAAGAGCCTGTTTCATCACTGGTGAACTCTCCCTACGTTTTCGCCATTTTATCAGTAATACTGATCATATACTCCATAATTCCCTTGCTTATATACTCATATAAGAGTCGAATGGTGTCAATCACGGGAGAATATCTTATGAAGGAATACTCAAGACATGATATTATTGGCATCTCATTGTTGCATTCGTTCACTAAAGTTTGAAATGGATTAGATAGAGTCTAACAACAGTTGTCACTCAGGATGGTAATCTTTCATCGAACAGGTTTTTCATGAGAGATCAGATGAAGGTAAACTTAAATAGCGAATTGCACTTTGCTTATTCTCAATTAATATAAATTCAGCTAGTTTTCGATATTTTACTCATCAGGCTTTTGGAAGAGGCCTCAAGATCTTAGAATGAGTTAATTCTCGAAAGATAACTAAATTTATAATATATTAGGATCATATTCCACTTCGTTATTTCACTTCACTTCTTTTACGTATATTACAAGTAGCGTTAGATTAAGATGTTAAAAGATATATTTTTCTAGTTTATATATACATATATATATATATATATATATACTAGCCGAATGAACCGCGCAACGCTCGGGTTTTACCCGTTTAAATGTTTTATTCGAATACTATTCTTTACAATTATAAATTGGCGCCATAGATGTCACTCTTCTGAAACGTCCCGCTCCAACCTTGTGTGTTTTAAAATATAAAAATGTAAATTTTCACAACGATATTTGAAAATTTTATTATTTTGATTTTTTTATATGTGTATATTTTGAATTTGATATATACATAAATTAATAGCAAGAGTGATTTCTTGCCTCTAACTCATCATTACCTCACCCAAGGTCACTCTTGCAAAACGTACCGCTCCACCAATCCCCGTTTCCCCACGTGGTCCATCCTTCGTCTGCTTTACTTCTCGAAGTTACCGCAGTGAGGCGCTGGTTGTGAGTGAAATAGGGAGAATTTGTTAATAACTTTAAGGATATCCGAGATAGAAGCCTGTAAACTTTTCTATATGTTTTTCCATATTCAACTTTATATACTGTTAAAATTTCAGCCAGATTAGTTACGTATTGTAGACGTGTATAGCCAACATACATAGACACATAAATACATACACTGACATATATATAGGGATTTAAAAAAATATTATAGAAGTTAACCAAGTGTAAATAAAAAGTTGCATTCAGAATGGATTGACGTAATTTCGTAATATCTGCAATGAATATGCAGGATATTACATAGATCAAATCATTACTAAATTGAAATGTGACCGTATTCAACTATTTAAGAAGTATTGCATCCTAAATATGATTATTCATTACACAAAAATATATTTCTAATTATACTCCTCATTTTTGATTTCTTGAAAATGTAATACTTTCTATTTATACACCTTTAGGATCATTAGCTTGAACACCCATAACCCCTCACGTAGGATGTTATGAAATTCGAAGCCGCCCCTGTACTGATGAGGGCCAAATTCCGAAACCATGTTATACAGTTCGACTTTTTGTCTGAATTTGCTAAAACTAGTGTTGGAGCTCTCATAATATATATTAATCACTAATAAATATTGTCAGGAGGACAGTTTCCTGGTATTCCCCCTTATCTGGACTGGACGGACCGGTGGGGGTAAACAGTGGCGTCACATAGAAGGTAGAAAAACTCAGTTCTCCCCTATTGCTATAACAGCTGGGTCGATTTGGCTCATGTACATAGTAACTTTTACTTTTTATTTATAATATTTCATATGACTGATTACTAACTTTTTTGGATGAAGTCATCCAAAAAAGTTAGAAATAGTAAATATTTCTCTTTGAAATAAATATTGATTTTTCACAGAAAAGAAACTTATGCGGTGAAACTTTAAGTATTGTTTTATAATCACACGCCGCAGTCCGTTATAATGTATTATAAGTTACTTTAAGTATTATTTACGAACGGAAAAATACGTCCAGGGTAGCCTAGTGGACATGGCATCTGCCCGGTAAGCGGAACGTTGTGGGTTCGATTCCCGCCCCTGGACACTTTTATTTTTCCGTTCGCCATTACTCTTCATATTTTCACCCTTTCATACTTCATCCAAAAAAGTTAGAAATAGTAAATATTTCTCTTTGAAATAAATATTGATTTTTCACAGAAAAGAAACTTATGCGGTGAAACTTTAAGTATTGTTTTATAATCACACGCCGCAGTCCTTTATAATGTACTATTTATTATATTGTTTATCTGCAATTGTGTTGTGAGATAAATAAAAACAAGATACGAATATTGGGAATCACACAAAATTTGAGTCTGTAAGAGGTTTAATTAATTTTTCCTGAGAGATGTTATATTAATTAGAGAACATCTCAAATATCAAAGTAATTAAATAGAGATTATTTAAATATATTAAAAATGGAAAAAGAAATATTTAATGAAATGGGTTTTGTGTTTTGGATTTTTCTTATCACACTTTTTATTAGGAATAGAAATTATTAAAAATATCAATCAACTTAACACTCATGGACAAAACCTAAGGATGTTTTACCTTTCAGGGTGTATATCGTGATTCAGACAATAACTCTCAAAGATATTTAATACAGTGACCTTTATTGAAGACACACGCGATAACCAAGTTTGAAAAAAATTATCTGTTTATTTAAGAAAAACAGCCGACCAGGTACATCAAAATAGTTTGTTCACAAATATATGCAATTGAGTGAATATCATTATTATACAAAACAACAAAAATATTCATTAAGACCTTTTATTCTTATACAGATTTTCAAACAGAAATGTAGGTCACATGCAGGAATAATACAATGTTGTCCCAAAAGTTGGTAAACACAGGCAAAAATTTGAAATACTAATATTATTCGCAGTTATTATACTCGTATTTATAAAAGTTCGAGAGGGGTTGTAGGTGATTTATGATCTAAACACTCGCCTATCAAAGTGTTTCACAACCTTTATCTACATTAGAATTAGATCTACCTAAAAATGGATTGTGTGTCATTGAAAATATAGAATCAATTTGTTTATTTATTAATTCTTTATTTATTTTTATATTATTATTTAATGATCGAGGTATACGCCTTTTTTATATAAACTTACAGATATGCCTGAGTCCCTTTACAATATATATCTATAATATGTAGAATTGTAAATAATGAGATATACACTCATGTAAAAAAAAAACTTAAGTGGAAAGTCTTTGGTCGTTTTTTTTTTTTTGGAGACAGTAGCAATTTTGTTAACACATAGTTATATCGTGTGTTCAAAGAGGGTCACCGTTTATCAAATATCTTTCAAAGGTTTTGTCTGAATCTCGAGATATACATAGTAAAAGTACAACTTCCTCAAGTGTTGAACAAGAGTGGATGCGCTTGTTTTAATAACCTTTCTAGTACATGTTTAACAGAATGAGAAAGAATATTGTAAACATACAAGGTATGTCCCATAAGTTCCCGGACTGGGTCCATAAAAAAAAAGGTAAGATTTTTTTTAAATTTTTTTATTAACACTTTTCAAAGTAATCCCCCCTTGCTTCAACACACCAGCGCCATCGTTTCTCCCAATTGTCGAAACAGTTTTTATAAGCCTCTTTTGGAATGCTCTTCAATGCTAACGGCGATTTTTCTATTATGTCATCCCTGGTGTCAAAATGTCTTCCTTTCAGAACTACTTTAAGTTTGGGGAACAGGAAAAAGTCATTTGGTGCGATGTCTGGGAAATAGGGTGGTTGAAGTAGGATTTGTGTCCCGTTTTTCGCCAAAAAGCTAGTCATCAAGTGCGCTGTGTGAGGGCGAGCATTGTCATGGTGTAGGATCCAGCCACCATTAGTCCATTTTTCTGGCCTTTTTTTTTTTCGAATCGCTTCCCTTAGACGGCGAAGAATGCCCAAATACATATCATTGATAACTGTTCGGCCTGCAGGAAGATACTCGTGATGAAAAATGCCCTTTTTATCCAAAAAAGCGACCAGCAACACCTTGTTTCTGGATTTCAATAATCTGGATTTTTTGGGTCTAAGCTCACCCTGACATCTCCACTCGTAGCCTGTGATTATCTTGTCTTTCCATTCCGGATCCGTTCTTGTCATTTCCAACATTTCCTCACAGGTTGCAAGCCGACACAGTTTTTGCTCATTAGTGAGGAATCTTGGGATGAATTTTGCAGGAGTCTTTTCGATTTGGTTACGATCCTTCCAATCGTTGTTTTAGAGATTCCTGTGTCTTGCTCTAGCTCCAGCAATGTGGTTCGAGGATTTTCTTTTATCAAATCGGTGATTTTTTGCACATTTTCATCAGTCCTTTGAAATTTTTGGGCGTCCTTGACGAAGATCATCTTCAATGGAAATTCTGCCAGCTTTAAATCTAGAATGCCATTCAAAAACAATGGGGCGTCATTGGGGAATGCTTTATTAAGCATTTAAAAAGTTTCGGAGTTTGAAGTTTTGAACTTTGAAGTTTCACACAAAATTCTATGCAAATCCTCTGCTTCAATTTTCGTTCCATCGTAAAATCGCCGCAGCGCTATGTGTAACCTTTAAATAAATTAGAATAACTTTGGGGCGCGTGCACGTACCGCCTCGATATTGGTACCACCGTGTAGCCAGATATTTTTTCTATAATAAACAGTCAAATTCATTTACATTTTTCATTTATTTATTTTTTTATGGACCCAGTCCGGGAACTTATGGGACATACCTTGTATATATATATATTAGATTAATTTTGGAATAAATTAAATAAAATATAATGAATTAAGATTTACAGATTTTTAATATATTGAGTATTGTTTAAACATTGAGTCTAACATTTGATATATATATATATATTTGATTAAAAAGCATTGAATATATATATATATATATATATATATTTGATTAAAAAGCATTAATTGGATCGAAATAATTTATTCATTAATATTCAAGTTGGTTTAACGCAAACCTTTTTCAAGGTATAACAACGTATTTAGGCCAACAAAAAAACGCAGCTCCACATTATATATATATAGCCACTCTTTTACATAGTTTCTTGTCACACCAGTGTTGACACATGGATTACAGAACACTATCATTAGGCAACAAAAATTATGTTGATATCCACACCTTCTTGAGAGTACATGTTGTAACAGCTACAACGAATTTAGAATATTTTATATAAAATGGAATACCTTGTGCTATAATTGTTTCAACTTATCAAGATTTTTGTTGATGCGCTAAAAACCTACCTTTTTTTAAAGGTACAACAATGTATTTATTGTTTTTAAAAGTGATCAAATTTTTTTTTCTAACCATTTATTTATTTTTGAATTAAATATTTTTATAATATCTGGTAATTTATATTCTAATATTTCGTTCCCCGAACATATATTATTAAAATATATTATTTTCAGATTTTTTCAAATTTATGAATTACCCTTTCAAATATTAATTGACATAAGTAAAAATGTATAGTGGAAATATCTTCATATTTTGTATTTAATAGTTCCCATTCAGGTTATTTTAATAAATTTCTAGAAAAAGTGTACACGTATAGGATCTTTTAGAATTATAGAAGGGAGAAATATTCAAGCCGCGAGGCATCTGTGGTTGAAATATAAGCACAGCTTTTAAATGTTGCTTGAAAGGCGGAATTTTTCTATTATTCTGTCTGAACCAAAACTTCAGAGTCAAAAGGTTGAAAATAGTTAATAAACTAGAGCAATCCATAATTAAATGGCTATATAAAAGGCAAATATCGAATTAATAACTTTTATATATGTTTTATTTGTATTGAATCCTTTTATCTTCTGAAGGCATAGATTTATATTTTGCTTAATATCATATTTAAGATGCCCGCTACATTTAGAATGTAGATTGATATTTGTCGGGAGTATATCTATATATATAAAAATGAATGTTTGTATGTTTGTTGGTTGGTTGGTTTGTATGTCCGGTATACAAATTCGCAGTAGTTCACTAATTCAAACCAAAATTTCAATACATAGGTAAAAAATAACGAGGATGACGATAGGCTATTTTAAAAAATATATAAATCAATTATTAAAACTATATATTCAAATTATTCTAAATAGCTCATCTAGAACGCGGTGGAATCTGATGGCGGGGCGCGCCCATTGGACGGCCTGCGACACGTGGCTTCCCTGTGCGCGCGCATGCGCCGGGAAGGCAATCGCACGCCGGCAGCCGACGGGAGCTGTCGCTTGCTCGCCGGGAGTCAACGGGCGCGCGCATGCGCCGGGAAGCCACTCGCCCGCCGGCAGCCGACGGGAGCGGTCGCTTGCTCGCCGGGAGTCAACGGGCGCCGACATTTACTCGCTGGCAGCCAACGGGCACATGTTTAATGTGTTTGAATAATACATTTAATCATGTAAACCCGGGCGTTGCCGGGCAACCCTAGGAAGCAAGATGTATACAAGGTGTAGACAAGATGAAGATCTAGATGAAGATTAAAACGTTTTTAAAATATATTCGCACTCGGGTAAAACCCGGGCGTTGCCCGGGCCATTCGTCTAGTTGATCTATAAATGTAAAGGAGGGTTCGGTGGAAAGATGGTGCAAACCGTTGGTTTTCAACCGCTACGGTTTGATCCCCGCATTTGACACTTTTTTTTCTGATAAAAAAAATCTCCAATAACCCCCGATTAGTGCAAAGGTCCAACGCCACCAGCGAGTGTAAGTAACCAAATGAGGCTCTGGCACATTTGTAAGTGCAAAGTCGAACTGCTTTTCATATGTGTAGACATGTGGTGCATTTACAGTAAGAGCAGTCGTATACTTCTACCAAACATGATTATCATGGCCTATACCACGTGTACTAGAGATAAACAATAATAATAATAATTATAATAATGGTAAAGGTCGACTCTCTCGTCAAACATCGTTTCGCCAGACTGGCCACCTCCGCCCCGGATCCTCGGCCGAGGATGTGACAGGATGACATACTGATGAACTTCCACTCCTGGACAGCCTCAATGTATTGAATAACATGGGAGAGGCGACTTTTATTGTAGAATATATAATCGTCCGTACAATAGTAAAGCTCTAAGGATGATGGAATACATTAGTGAAACCGTTGAAAAAAAAAAAAAAAGGTTTCATCATTTAGGAATCCGCCCCTAATATTTTTTCAACGCAGTAAGGAAAGTAAAAACATGTTTAAAAATGTGATTTATGGTGTTTGTTTGTTTATTATTATTATTATCATTTTTTACATTTGATTTGCATAACCTTATATACATGACGTTTATTCAAGGTATATCTTGAATATTGAAGTATATAAATGATATTCAATACAATTCTTTCTCAATCATAACTACAAGAAATCTAAAGTTGACTCATGAAAATCCCTAATATGTATAAGTTAAGCTTTTCAAATGTTCGTTTGGCTTCAAGCTTGAATTCAATATACATGAATGAAATAAATAGTCATATCAATTTTTCGAATCAATTTCTGGGATTATTTCACACATACATCGATAGTTAACCTTTTATCACACATCTTAGTTTCCATTTGCAATTTTTATTCAAGAGCAGTTCTAATCTTTTGAACGGTGCCAAATAATTTTCTTATACATCATTAAGGAAAAATTTCGTCTAAAACAAAGTTGTTGAGGCAAACTGTCAGGAAAAATATTACCTAATAGCTAATGTATAAGTATTCCAAAATATTAGCTGAATAATTATGTAGAAATGGTATTTGGCCAATATTTCGGAATAATTAAAAGTCAACGAATAGTTAATATTAATTCTGAAAGATTATGAAAACCATCATAAACTTTCACCTGCACACTTATAAGTTCTTAATATAACCCCTGATTCGAGTACAATTACATTTTTGTACTATTTTGAACTGGGGAAGTATTCTTTTTCCAAGAAATTTGAATAGCTGTACCAAGGCTATCTCTTATAATATTAATTTGCTACCTTTGTGCTTGTGTTAAGGTGTATTGAATGTTGTCATAAAATACATACATATTTCTTAAACTGTTTTTTCATTCATTTTAAAGTATATATTTTAAATTTTATAATAATATTTAATACCTTAAAAAAGCACAAAGGTAAAAAATACTATTCTCCTGAATTCAATAAACCACTGCTCAATAAACCTGAATTTTTCATAAGCCCAACCATACCAGTACATGCAAGTAACCAAATGGGACGCTTGGCAGCTTGCAAAAGCAAAGTTGAAATGCTTAGAGATACGGTATTTTCAAATCATTAGCATTGACACAGCCCTGCTCAGCTTGAATTTCATGGCCTATACAACATGTAACCCATCAAAAATACCGATACTTTGATCTTAATAATGAAATCATGTATGTGTAAAACCAGTATGTGTAAATATCCATTGAGACGCTTCGCAACCTGTGAAGGCAAAGTTTGAATGCTTTTGCATGTTAAAGAGATATGGTGGTCTTGAATCATTAGCAGTGACAAAGCCCTTTTCAGCCTAAATTTCATGGCAGTTCATGGCAACATGTCTTCTTTCTCATCTTTACTCAATCATATTAGGGTGTCAGGCCTGTAAAGCTTGAGACTTTTGATGGTGTCTGTCGGGGATAAATAGAGCACATAAAGGGATGAGGTGAAGTAGAATGCGTCTTGCCTTTATCATTAAGACTGGGAGCACTACTCAGTAGCAGGCCGACTTAGCTCCAAAAGAAATGGCCGCCTCTGACATGAGGAACAGACGCCATGTGCAGCCACTCCTAACATGGAGTACAAACGCTGCTCAACTTGTATCCCTGGATTAGGAGTCTTTACATTGTACTATCACCCGGGCCAGCTGAGCCAAGGTTTTTTAGTGAGCTTGTTACTGCTCCCCCTCCTTTTTTATCCGGGCTTGGGACCGGCAAAGGTGGGGTTAGAGATACAACAGGTAACTTATCGAAAATAGTGATACTTTGAATTAATAATAAATCTTTGATTTAAAAATATGATTTATTTTATTTAAGAGCATTTGTTGGTTGGAAGTTGGTTTGGAAAATATATAGCTACATCAACGGATTATTTAATTAAAATCTAGACTTTTCAGTAACCTGCTGTTATTCTCCTAATCACTCCCTGAGATGAATGACAAAGAATCACTGAAACGTGGAGAAATAAATATATAATAGGTTGATGTAGCTATATTTTTTAAAATCTTTTATTCATATACAAAATATCAATTCTTTCTATTTGGGTGTTTTTTTAGGTAAATAAGTCACATCAAATAATACTAATATATTCAAGGTAAATATTTGTACTATTTCCTTTGATCCCGTGATTTCCAAATATTTAATACCATAGAGATTCATTTTAATATAATTGAGAAATATGTTACAATTAATTTAAAATCTTTACATTACCATTATGATATTAAAAATGAAAATTTCTAATATAAATTATATAAAAATAAATCATAATATGAAACACTATTTATATATTGAATAATATTTATATTTTCCTTCAAATATACCCATTTTTATTAAATTTGAAACTTACTAAAATGACGCGCAATTTGACGATATTCAATTTACTAGTCAAATTTAAATAAATGTCAATAAATAAGATACGCTATCATAAATGATTTATCTATTCATTTACATACCAATTGTTACTAAAATTAAGAATGGATTGATATAAAAAAAACGTGTGAATGCAACAAAATTACCATGTTTTACATTTCAAATGAGTGAGATTCCCAAATAAGCGAGTTAACAAACCGAATTCTATCAGTGGCGTCTTCAAATAAATTAGCATGGGCCAAACAAGGAACTACCCTAGCCCAAACTTGTCTCTCCAGGGAAACAAAAGCCATAAATTGCTAGCCCGATATGAGCCACTGTTCCCCCCTTTTTTTTTCTTTTTTTCCTTTTTATAAGCGCTCAAAGCCAAGTAGTCTTCTTCCAACTCATTTACTCTTACGCGCTCTTTCACAAGTCTTTTTTTTAGACCCTTCTTCGGTTCGTCACTTCTCTCCAGGGACAAATGGAACAGAGTATCGGCCGTCCCTTGTCACTGCTAATCAGTGACATTAGATTCCAGAATCCCAGCTCTTCCTAAGAATCCCCTTTTTCCTTTCCCCCCTCTGCCTTTTCTTCTTTCTTTTTTATTTCTTCTGGACTTCTCCCTCCCTAAATCACCTGGAGTTTGTGAGGTGTTCAATCAGCCACCACATCTATTTTGTTCGCCTGGGTTATGACTTGCCTTTTATTATTTAGCCGATTGATTGTTTTTTTCTATTTTCTCAAGTGGTTTCCATTTTAGTTCGATATTATACTATGTTTTAGTATGCACCTTTAATTGATGATAATTTGAATTTTTTAAATAAATATCTACATGAATAATTGAGGGATGACGTTTTTTGAATAAAATATTCTAAAGAAATAATCATCAGTTCGATAATATATTTTAAGTTGAATCCTTAATTGATAATAATTAATTTGAATTTTTTAAATAAATATTTGTATGAATAATGAGCGATGACGTTTTTTGCGTAAAATTTATGAAGGAAATAATCTATAATGTATATTTTTTTTAGAACAAAATATTGTGTGATATGTTTATTTAATGCTTTTTTTCTTAATTGTTTATTTTCTTTTTGATAATTACGTTACCTACTCTACTACAATATGAAATATTGTAAATAGTTACACGCGCAATTATTCAGATCGGATATAGCATGTCTTGTTTGAAACTGGTACTAAATAAATATTGTGTCATCTCTATGGAAAAATGTGAAATTATAATAGTTATTAGCACTAAATGGTTTTCCATTTGAAAATAATTTTACAATAACAAAATGATATGGATTAAAATATATAAAGTACGGACTTGAACATTCAGTTTTTAACACTCCTAACGGTTTCGCAAATTTTAACTATCAGTACTTTATAAATTTTGTATAGATAGTTCTGCTTATATACTCTAAAGTTATTTCTTCAATCAGGAAAATTAGTATTCATAGTAATTATCGAGATTATGCAGGGTAGCCTGGTGGACATGGCGTCTGCCCGGTGGGCGGAACATTGTGGGTTCGGTTCCCATCCCTGGACACTTTTATTTTTCCGTTCGTCATTACTCTTCATAATTCACCCTTTCATACCTCATCCAAAAAGAATAGAAATATGCGGTGTAACTCCAAGTGTCTTTTTACAAATACAGTTTTGTTTCGAGCATAGCTCTTTAGCTTAAAGAACAAACCCAAAATATACATACAAGCTTGATAAGGCACAATTTGAATTATAGAATATAAATACAAGGTAATAAGACCGAATCCAAATAAATAAATAGTGTGTGAACATCAGTATCATCAGTATCATTCAGTACTTTTGCCTGATGATGATAAAAACGTTGTTACCTAAATGTCACACACTATTTATTTGGATTTGGTCTTATTACCTTGTATTTATACATATAAGCCAGTTAGATAATATTATTAAAAAATAATATTCTACGACTTAAACGAATAAGATAAGTTTATATTATTATTTTTGAGGTGAATATTATGAATGTTAAATAGAAATATTCAAATTGTTTAACAGCAAGAATTAACAACGGAACCAATCATTTAAATCAACTTTGACATGTCATGAGCTTGTCCAAAACAAACAAAAAAAAAACAACTGGGGTAACGAACCAGTTATTCTTCAATCAAATAGAAAAAAAATAATCTGAAAATATATATTTTTTTCAATATATATATTTTTAAGTTTTATGGAATTTAAATTGTTTATGGTTGTTTTGCTTTTTTAAAATATAATAATCATTATTAAAATACGAATATATAAGTATGTAGTAATGTATAAACTATCGAAAATCGACGTGTTTTCAGAATTTTATCACAATAATGTCTATAAATTGTGAAACGGTCGAGAATATGGAATAATCCTGCTAATATTCAATGTATTTTCAGGTTATCATAAGAAATCATCGAATAAACATATACATTCTTCTATTATGGACATCTTAGGTAGGTAGAAAGAGATGTGAAAAGCCCCCATTAATAGATACCTGTAAAAGAACAAACAAGTCCAAAAGCTTCCAAAAACATTGGAATCAATAATAAAAAGTCTTTACCTAATACTTCTTAATTGAACTTCAAATATTTTAAAGTATTATCATTTGAGCTAAAGAACTTTTCTCCGTATCTATGCATTGGACCACCTGGAGAGACTATTTTGGGAGACAGTCTTTGACGTGAAAAAAAACCCGGATAAATCATATAAGTTTATGCGAAAAAACAAGAAAAAAACATATGAAAAAAGTTCAGGTGTTAATATTAAAAATAAAAAGAGCATTTACTGACTGCCTACATAATTAATTTTAGATATGAGAGAGCTATATAGGGGAACAAAAATGAACAGGGTTTATTTAACTTGTTCCGTGATATATATTTGACCAAACCAATTTCTTTATAAATCAAGTTGAATGAATGTTTAGTTTATTTTTTCCCACTAGATGGCTCTATGTGAATGCTCATGTGAGCCCTCAGGAATTTATATTTTTATTTTTAATATAGATATATGTACAAATAACACAGGATATATGATATATTGTTCGTAAGCGATATAGAAAGATATACCTTGTTGAATAATACTATTAAAGATTTCTAAAGGTTAAAGAAATTTTTTTACATTTGTATATAAGCAGGATATTAATTAAAACATCGTAGAATACCCCTTAGATTATATAGAAGTAAAATTAAACAAAATTTGATAGAAATATTTAAAGTTTTTCTCCGATCAAAAACCTTCTATTCTCCTTACTGCGATAGAAAATATTGCAAGTGCCTAGTTCATCAATAGGGACAGTAGAAAGCTTCTGATTCAAAAACAATCGCGCTAAATTATTTCCTTTTATATATTGTCGCCAAGATGCATAAAGCAATGGAAAATTTAATATTAAAGGTATTTATAGGGAGAGCAAGAGTTAAAACAACAACTTATCACAAGATAAAATAAAATAATAACCAGCCTTGTTTAGACACCGAGGCGTCTCGTTTTTTCTTAGCTGTTGATAAGATTCCGAGAACTCCTCGGATATGTGGTCGCTCTCTAGCGGAGTCCAGTGATGATTGACAGTTGTCTCATTTAGCTTCCTGTGGCCGGGTTGTAGAGATACTGGCACGCTATTGTCTTAGGTTTATTATGTTCTTTGATTTTCAGGCTGAATAAGGTAAACTAAGTATATAATAGAAAAGGTTTTCTCCAATGGTAACAGAATAATTTTCAAACACAAGGTGTTAAAATTCTCTCATTCAGTACTTTTGTCTGAGATGGTAACAACGCTGTTACCGAAACGTCAAACACTATTTATTTATTTGGATTTGGTCTTATTACCTTGTGTTTATAATCTATAATCCAAATTGTGCCTTATCAGAATAATTTATAGTTTCTGAGTTTAGATTGTTTTTACAGTAATTTCAGATCCACTGAGATGAAGTTTATTTTTGTCACAAATCGAAAAAGGGAAATATATTTGTTTATGATCGATATTTGGCATTCGAGGAAATATAATTGTTGATATCCATATAATATTCGTTATTGGTTTATTCTAACTAATTACTTACAATGTGATACTATAATATGATTCACTAGCACCCCATTTCTTATAAGAAATTGAAACTATTTTAGACGCGTACGATTCTTTTCAAAATTGAACACTTTACGGCAACGATAAGTTAATAGGAAGGCCTGGATCCCCCCATTATTTTATCATTGCAATAAGGGCAGTAGAAAATTGATTAATTTTGAAAAAAACAGTCATACGCATCTAAAATAGTTTCAATTTATTATGATATGTTGCTTCTATTGCTTATAATGATAATACCTGATATTAATGTAATTTGGCATCGCGTTAATATTGAATTACAGATCCGTTTGATTATTTTACACTATATATTGAAGTTTATTATATTAATTTGAAATAGTTGAGATATAAATAAGTAACCACTATAGAGAAACTAACGATATGTAAATAAAATGAATAACCGATATGAAATATGCAACTACAGAATATAGAAAAGAGATGGTGAGTCATGGTACAGGAGAGAAGCGTCTATCCATCATAACTTCCTCAAGGATCAACGATGTCTTGGCAGTTAATAGAGATCTAAGATAAACAAATGATTCAATAGTTCCGATAGCATTTTAGCCACAAACTATCTCTTTATTCTTTTAGATTCTCCTTTATGCTCTTTTCTTCATCAAAACCTCACAAAACTATATCGTATGTTTTATATACCTCTCATATAGTTATATTTCCATTAACGAATACTGAATCAGATCTTGCATCGCCACCAGATTTTGGTCTGTCTTGGGGGGTTGGCTTCAAGTCAATGTTAGATTGGTCCATATCAAGATTATAAGAGAGACCAGAACAAGTAATCGTAAAATAAATTATGTTAAAAAGAAAACTATTAAGGTGGAGAGAGAGAGAGGGAGAGATATTAGGCTTTCAGGCTAAAATTCATTATTTTATTTTTAAGAAAGTATACACAAATTTCGACATTACTCTAAATACAACTGATAGCTATATAAACAAATTATTTACAAATACAATGCTGACTTGACGTCGCATTACGGGTTGATTCGTCGAATGAGCCATCACATATTATCCTGTGACAATGTTTAAATCATATTTTTTTTTTGTTATCGA
Organism: Cordylochernes scorpioides; assembly: GCA_030710605.1. Taxonomy (NCBI): domain Eukaryota; kingdom Metazoa; phylum Arthropoda; class Arachnida; order Pseudoscorpiones; family Chernetidae; genus Cordylochernes; species Cordylochernes scorpioides. The sequence goes on from CP092878.1 coordinate 46,112,732, forward strand.
ACCTTTTGGCCCACTGTACATATTACATCCCTAACACGATGCGACGCCAACCATCTCTGTCTTGAGCTCGATGTACCATCTCGGCGACCATTAAGCCAATGAGTTTCTTTAATTGGTCCAAAGTATCTGTGACAATATATTGAAGAAATGAAACAATTAAAGTACAATTGTTTATTTTACATACAAAACAAAGCAACTCTCTTTACGGCAATGAACAAATATTTGGAGGTCTTTGCTTATTATTGGTGAACCCTCCAAGCGATTTAGGCAATATATTCTACAAGACAGCTTTTTATATAGCAGTAAAGATAGTAGAATTTGTTTATGTGTGGAATAAACATTTATGCCTTAATTATTTCATTTAATAATATTTATATATCTCATGAAAATGGTATGAATGAGATTCTAAGTGAAAATATTGGAACTACCAAGATTCAAATTCACCTATCATATTGAACGATGCACTCAGATATTTTGAAATTGTGATCAGGCTATGTATTTTGAGATTGATTGAAGAACGAACATTTTTTAATGAAACAAGATTACTTTACATACTGAATATATATTCAGATTTTATATTTATGTATCATTTGGTTTTCCTCGAAATTTCTATTCAATACAATTATCTGTTAAAAAAGAAAAGAAAATGGGGAAAGAATGAAGCATTTAACCTCAGCTCTGAATAGCTGAAAATATTCAGTTTATATATTGAGGAATATAGTTTTACTTGTATATTTAAAAGATCCTTTGTGTGTGATAAAAGAAACAACCTTTAATCGAATAATAATAATTATTGAATATTCTATATTTTTATTGAAGCAATGAATAAAATTTGAATTTGTGGCGACCACACTTTGATTTAGCAAGCACGAACTGGGACAAAGCTCCACTACACACACGGGCAGTGTAACGGTCGTTACTCCAACCGTTAATCCTTTTCTCTTATATATTTCTGGCTTTATATAAATTAATTTTAATTACAATTTTATCAGCGGCTTTTCCACAAGCCACACCAACACATCACGCAGTTTGCGCGCGCTGAATCAAAGTGTGGTCGCCACAAATTCAAATGTCATCTATCGATGAAAATTGTATATCATTTGATCAACAAAAATAAAAATATTTTGAGGTGAATAAAAATTACAAAGATTGTTATATCGGCTTTGAAGTGAGATTTTTTCATTAAAAAAAATTAATTTGTCTTTGTATCCTATAATATATATGTATGAACATATAGGTGGTCATTAACCACTCGGTGACAAAAAAACGACTCCAAGAAAGTAATCAGAATGGGAGAAAAATCAGGTGTTGTATTATACGTGCATTGAACCAGAAAAAATAAAATTATTCCTAGGTTTAGAAGGTATACACATATTAGACCAATAAATAATGCGTTGGTTCACTTATAGCACTTATGCAAGCTGTAATTCGGCATGGTATTGATTGAGATGGCGGATGTCCACCTGTGGAATTTCTTACCAATATTTTTATAATTAACAAGTTTTACCGACGATATACGGATATATTTGCGAATTTCTTCCCATAAAGCCTTAAACGTTCTCAAATGGGTAGAGATCTGACGAACTCTCTGGCTAGAAGGTGTTATACAAGCAGGAAGACAAACAATAGAAAATGATGCCGTGTGTATTCAGCTATTAGAGTGATTAAATGTAAACCCATGCTGCCATGGTTATCACAACTGGGCATAGAATCCCGTTGAATCTAATGAAAGAATGTCAATAAACCAAAGGGATCTGTCAGTCAAAAGAAATGTAAAAAAGGCGATGATTCTCACATGTGGAGCTATGTAACAGAATATATTAAATTTGTACTTACCCGTGGCTCCGGACGTCTCCACACATATTTGTTGGTCATAAAGTTCATTCCGATACGGGAATCATCAGCTTCTTCATCAAATCCCAGTTTGAATGAGTCCAGTGCTTCAGGTCAAGGGTAATTGGTGCAAGGAACGCTATGATATAAGTCTTCTTTATCACATCCTCTAGTAATGGTTTTTATGTTCGCCTTGTGAGATCGTTCTGAAAAATGAACCTTGGCTGTGAGAGCCGCTTAACCTTTGCTGATTTTACACGATCAGTCGTATCTCTTGATCAACTACTATCTTCCTAGCTTAAACACTACCGTCAATGTTCAAGACACATCGTTGAATCGTGGCATCACTTCTTTTCAATTGTGAAACTATTTCAACTGCACATCTTCTCTAGAATAACGAAAATTTGCATAGTCTGAGCGTACCTGTTTGCGAGTCTGCGTTACTTAATATTTGAGAAGATTTAATGATATCCGCAAAGATGTTATAACCTGGAATTTCTCAACTTTTTCTGCCTTCCAATTTTACAGTTAGAATGCATTACTGCGTTACCTGTTCATTTTTGGCCGCCAAAATATAATAATTTGCATGTTAAGTTGAAACGTATTTGCATCTATAAAATGTATATATGCAAAATATTGTTCAAATTGAATAACTTCTTGTTTTTTACTGATTTTTAGAGGCTACAAAAGGGTTTTTTCAATATATATATATGAATTTCCTATTAAATATTTGTTATATTTCAAATTTAACTGTTGGCATCAAATGAAATAAAATAAACATAGCGCTATCTATTGTCAGTCTCTGCAAGCCTTGGATACCATAGTCTCGTGCTAATGATCCATGTCAATATGATGTTTTTTTTAGAGAAAAGATCGAGCACTGATACTTGAATCTCAAGAAGTAAAGGGACAATTTATCAATATTTTGCAAGAAAACGAATTTTAATTTGTAATTCAGAATTAATAAATATTTTTATACATAATCATAGGTCATTTTTATCTAAAAACCTTATTGATTATTCATATTGTTACTGAATAAATATTGTAAACATTTTGCTAAGTGTTTATCAACTAAATTAATTTGCTATGTTACTACCCCCTTACTATTCTTATTGATCATTACCTGTAAAAGATTACAACATTATGCTATCCTTATATATTTCTAATAAATTATTTTTAATTCTATAAAATTATCCCTTGAATCAATATTAAAATAAAACATTAAGCCTCCAGGGAAAATATTTTTTTAATTGATTTGATTTGGCGATAAATTCATGACTTGAGTTCACATTTCTATAAAATAATCCCTTGAATCAATATTAAAATTATAAATGAATCTTTTCCCTGGAGATTTAATGTTTTTATTTTAAAATTATTTTCAACTTAAATTTTTGAAAAACTTGTCTTCTCTGCCGCTACAATATATATACGCGCGTACCTATATACATAATATAAGGGTTGACAGGTTAGCTTCTGTCTAAATTTTCCAAAACTCGTGATGTGGTTCCTTCTTTTTACCAACTTTACGTTTTTACTGGCATGATGAACAGAATGTGTATCGTTTAATGCATATTTAAAGGCAAATTTATATCTATATTTATATATTATTGTTGAAATGGAAATTATTGCACATTTAGAAATATGACTAATATAATTATTATTTGAAAAAAAAAAAGTACAAAATGTGAAATTGTATTGGGATAAGGTGGTTAAATAAAAAAAGGCATCTCCTTATTGTGCAACTGAAACTACAAATGCCATCAGCAACTTTAAGTTGCACGATAAGGAGATTCCTTTGTTTTGTTACTCTGTTTAGGTTACATTGTATATAAATAGATGTATTTGTTAGTTAGCAGTATGTATATACTTATCTCTGGTGTACTTTTGTGGTTAGTTGTCTTAGTACTGGTACCCTCACCAGTAATACTTGATATAAGACCTCATTTTCAAAATATTTATATATATTACCATTTTTTTTTACATAAAACCTTTCATATTTTTATTTTACAAATAGAAAATCTATATTTTCCCATCAGTTGCTGAATCATTTTCGCTTTATCTAATCTTCCTATCTAAACAACACCTGTCTCTATTTTATATTTGCTGGCCTGGGGAATCTGACCTTTTTTGTACAACCTTGGTTACGTGCATTGCGGTTTGTCTGCTTGCTACATTATTTTTGGGCTTAAAAATCGTACACTTTTGCCCCTCCAACAGTGCAATGTATATAGTTATTTGTATATATTCCGCTCTATGCGTCCAATGGGGCTCATAAATCATCCATTCTGGTTAGCAGCTCCATAAATATATATATTTCTGTTAGAAGTATGTACTCGCTTACTTTTTAGTGTGAGGTTGGTTACCGTGACTTTGACATTGAGGTCCATATTCAATAAAATCCTCCAGTTCCTTCTCTTTCGTCCTACTTTTTCAACATTTTTCAATTCGAAGCTTTAGATGTTAACAATTTCAAACCTATAAATACTACGTTAATACGAAACCTATTTTGTTCAGAAATAGGACCCTTTTTATTTGAAAATATTACATAAAAACATTTTATAAA